>CM067516.1:1122367-1162367 GCA_034509495.1 Acestrorhynchus altus | reverse complement strand
TGATTATGGTTATTTATTTGAGGACAGATGGTAATAAGGCTGTCTTTGCTCATATTGGGAGATATTTTATTGGCTTTGTCCTCATCACGAAGCATCCAGTAACCTGAGACTAACTTATCGAGCGGAGGAACCGTTCACCTGCGTTTAGTGTTCAGCCGAGGGTGAACGTCCTTCACGTCCTGCAATCAAAATCCACCCCAGCTTTTTGTTGACGGCCTGGACGGCTCTGCTGCAGCTCGGCCCAAAGAGGGCTTTTCAGGACCTGGAATACCCTCCTCTGATGTTCACTTTGATGACACCTATGATAATGTCCTTCACCCCGTCTGTTTAGCCTAGAGGTATGTGTCCTTTCTGGGATCCACAAAGCAGAGGAAAGATCTGCTCTTCTAACAGCACCTGTACGTAGGGCCAGTGTCCGGCACAGTCCCGTTCCCCTGCTCAAACACAAGTCCTGGGTGTCCAAAAATCAGCAACGAGGATGTAAATCAAGGCATTCTGAGTGAAATCTGGTTCTGGTTCTCACTGGAGTAGACATACCAACCTGAACCTATTGGCACCACGATGCCAGGCGTGGGCTAGAGGGGTATAACCCCCCCCCCAGCATTGAGCGGTGTTCTCTGGAATGATGGCGCTCCATCCAATACTTTTGGGAATGATGTTTAGGGCAGTTGAGTTGAGGTGGTGATCACCCAAAATCCTGACCTCACTTATGCTCTTGTCGAATGCTGAATGCAATCAAATCCTCACAGCAGTGCTCCAGAATCTAGTAGACCGTTACTCTGACAAACAGTGAATGAGTCGGCGTCCCAATACTTGTGTCCGTGTTGTGTATTTTGAGTCAGGTGTGTCGAACTGTGCTGGACTCTGGTTCGGAGATGTTTATGGGTCATCTTTGCTGTGAAACTTCAATCGTCTGGTCTTTCTGTTGTGTCCAGATGTTCTCTGCACTTCACCTGGTACAGATGTTTGTCCCTGTGGTCTGCACCGAGGGGTGTGTGTGTGTGTGTGTGTGTGTGTGTCCAGTACTGCAGCAGTGCCTCTGTGTCTGTGTGTAAGAGGTTACAGTGTGAGTGAAGGTGTGTACAGTCAGGCAGTCACATGATTGTCTTATATGTCGCGTGTTGAGCAGCAGCGAGGAGGACACTTTCTGTTTCTGCCCCCTCGCTGCCCCTCCTGTTCCAGGAGGGCCCTATACCTTATTCATGTTCCTCACTGTACTATGCAGCAGCCATCTTCTGCTGTGCCAACTAGCGCCCCCTGTCTGTGGTCGTATCAGTCTCCAATCAGTTTTGATCACCCAGGTAAAAAATCAATGCTCTTAATTTTTTAATTTTTATTTTTATGTCCAATGTAGGAAATTTAAAACGATGCTTTAGTTACTTTATTTAACATGCAGGCATGTTTATCGATTGATTAAAATGTTGGTTTTTTTGGACTTTTATTTTGATACAATTTTTGTTCATGTGTTCCTTTGATTTTGTCGAGAAGGCCGCGGCACGTCTGCGGACAGCGGGACGTCCTGGCTGAGACAGAGGTGACACGGTGACTCGGTTGTACTGTAGAGTATCTGGGTACAGTGACGGTGCGCTCGCGGTGTTGTCTGAATCGTCTGATGGTCTGATTCTTGCTTGTTTCATTCTCTTAAAGGGCCCATATCAAAGAAAAATAAAAAAATGAAGACTAAAAATGCTAAATTCACCCCTCATACGGTCAAACACAGTCGACACACACCATTCTGAACTCACTCTCTTTGTGACGTCACAAGCGCAGTGCATTATTCATTTATTTTTCCCCAAAGTCATAAACTTTAATGTGTATTTATTACAGCTGTCGATTCATTGTTCTGTAATTAATCACAAGATAAAATGCTGGGATCAATGTATCTAACTGCTAAGGCACCGTTAGGTTCTGTAAAAGGGTGGGTCGGCCGAGGATGTTGGGGACAGACTTGATGAAACAATGAATGAGCAGGCGTCCCAATACTTTTGTCCACACAGCGTAGCTTGAGCCGGGTGTGTTTAACTGTGCTGGACTGGTTCAGAGATGTTTAAGGGCCATCGTTGTGATGTCGCTGGTGGAGGACCAAGATTGGGAACCTTCACCACGTTTAAAGACCCCTGACTCGACCTGCACACACACACACACACACACATTTACAGCACATTTGATCAACAATGCATTAATGCGGTAGTTTGATCTTTAAGACTGTTGTGCTCTGATTGGTCGCCCTTCGTTTAAGGCTGTGCTTGCTTTGCTTTGTTGGCTTCACAAAAACTTCATTTTCCAAATGGTTCCAAACACGGGCCGATTGACGATTGACCACGATATTGACCCCGATTATATTTTAAACACTGACAAAAACATTGTTCTGATATTGGCCATTTAAGGAACTTTACTCTTACCTGTTGTATGTTTGTTTAGTTCATTTTTAATGAGCACCTGTCAGTTGTTATTAACGTTCTGAATAAGTCACTGTGTAATTACATATGAACAACGCAAGCAGTAAGCGTGTAAGTACTGGTGCAATACTACGGTTACACAGCTGGTGGAAACACACGTCTATCAATAGCTGCAGCTGCATATTCGCTCCGATGTAGTTATTCATGTGTAATAAGCTGAGGATACCATATTTATATGAACTGTTGTTCCTCGTACACTTCGTAATTAACAGTCGTAACTGAAGTCGATACGCGTGTGTGATCACCTGATCTCTGCTACCCTAATACATTGTGATGCCAACACTATACACCGGTAGTTACATTGTTATTACAGCTATTCGTGTGTAATTACACAGTTCTGAGAGAGGTTTAATATATAATGGACTGTTCATGTTGTTTCTTTATGGGCTGAAGGCTTCGGTTGTGTACAGTGGGGAGAATTTACCGACGAAATTGTAAAGTGTATAAATTAGCGATTGTGATCTTGAAAAGGCCTTGTCGAACGTTGGGATCGGGAGCATTTCTTTATTTATTGTGCTGTTGTTAATAAATGTGTAAGTCGCACATCGTTGCTGTCACGCCAAACCCTGGTATCTCCAAAATGACAGGTTTTAAGGGGAAGGAAGAGTCGTCTTAACTCTTCCTGGAAGTCAGCAGCTTGTGTTCATGTTGGAGCGTTTATGGAGAACAACTGTCAGACTGGTAGAAATGGAGATACGAGGTTTTTGACCCGTTGTGATAGTGATGGTATAGATGCTATAGAAATAGACTCCAGTTGAGGAGAAGGATAAATCATTTATTGAGGAGAGGATTGTCCGCTTTCTCCTGGGTTCTGGGCAGAAAGACGAGCCCTGAAGACAAGGTTCTGGGTATCTTCATCTGCTCTTCATCCTCGTCACCTGCAGAACTACATACTGGGTTAATACTGGAAAAAACACAGCGTCGGGTTGTTCTGAGCCAGAATTTTGGCCCGTATATTTCCATAGCAACCACTTAGCAACATCATAGCAACCACTTAGAAACACCATTGTAATGATTTAGCGACCATTTGGGATGCCGTAGCAGGTGTTGCTATGTGGTTGCGGTGGTATCCCAGGATGGGTCAAGGTGGTTGCTGCGGTGCTGCATTTTAAGTGGTTAAAATTCTGTTGGGTCAAAACGACCCAGTGTTGTGTTTGTCCAGTGTTGACCCGCCACTGGACCCAGCATTGTTGTTGTGGAGGCAGCCTGCTCTCCCTGTTACGGTTAAAGGCACACGTTGTAAGAAAGGACACCGTCAAGGCTGAAGGTTTCGATGGAAAGCATTTCAGCAGGTTGCGTGAATCGAGTCCTGCTTCTCCTGAAATGTCGGACAGAACATTTGTAGCTGGTTGGCTTTGAAACGTCATCCCAGAACTCAGTTCAGAAATCAGTTGGTAAGGTGTTTGTTTCTCTGGCCTGTCTGTCAGAACTCCTGAACACCATCATCGTCTGCATTTAAAGCTTTAACCTTCAGGGCATCTTTGGAGATCTGATTGGGCAAGTGTTGGGTCCCCACCCGTCCACCCACCCCTACCTGTGCGAACATCTCCACTATGGATCTTTGATCTTTCTTGCTGATGTGCTGGTGTTCTGGATATAGAGCTGTAAAAGGGATACTGCACTCTGAAGACTCAACAGTTTAGAAGGCATTTGCAGCCTCTGTTTGTACACAAATAATGAATAAAACCTCCTTTATCTACGTACTCACCGTGTCCACGTCTTACTGTGTCCAGGTCTTACTTTCTCCAGGTCTTACACTGTCCTGGTCTCATTGAGTCCAGGTCGTACAGCCTCCAGGTCTTACTATGTCCAGGTCTTACTGTGTCTCTATTTGCAGTGCAGGGCAGACAGTTCCTCTTCATGTCCACAGGGGGTCAGAGCTGCTGTATTTGGATCAGAGCTGCTGAGCAAATCCCAACACAGGCCTACGGGCCCGACAGAGCAATCAAATGTTTCTTGATCTGCATAAATAAATAAAAATCTGTTTAAAAACTAAGTTGAGAGGTTTGCTTATGAAATACCAAGCAACTCATTTCCATAACCAAAGAAGACGTCTCACAGCGAGCGTCTCAGGGTGTACAGACACCGAGCTTCAGATTAGGTTATCTGGAAGTGGGCTGTGTTGAGAAATGTCCTTCACTGTGTTCTTATGTAGGGATTTGACAGAAGCACTGTTAGTATTATTACTAACGGCTCTTTTCTATGGCTTGGTCCCTACAATCCACTACTCCAGGGGCACACACACACACACACACACACACACATATTGGAGTTTGATGGTGTATGTGAACAGTTTTTCTTAATGTAATCATTCCAAATTTCCCGCCCAATACAGGACTCCACAACGTCACGATTCTACCATGATTCTGGCACCGTCCACCAGATTGCACCAATTCCTTGGCCTTGTTCACCAGATTCATCACCAATTGAGCATTTATTGGAGGAGCTGGGACACCAGATTCAGACAACCAACAATGTGCAGGATCTACAGGCCCAGCTGCACACACACACACACACACACACACATTTATATATATATATGTATATGTATGTGCGCAAATGTGACCCATTTAGGAAGTGCTGAAAAGTGTAAGGGATCTATTTTGGGTGAGTTGTATTTTTGCATTTGTCGGAGGCTGTACATTAGATAAGGCCCTCATTTCTGAGACTTGGACAGGACAGAGGGCAGGCAGACGGATGCATGGGTAAAGCATGGAGTTTGAGTGCCAATCTGTGGAGCTTATGTTGAATGTGTGTGTGTGTGTGTGTGTGTGTGTGTGTGTGTGTGTGTGTGTGTGTGTGTGTGTGTGTGTGTGGATTGTGGAGGATGTGTCATAAGTGTCGTGTTACTCTCTGATTACTCCAGCTCATGGTTCTATCTCATCACTCCGGCCGGAGCTCCTCCCTCAGCCAAGGCCTTGGTGTTCTGACCGTTAGTGCCTGACAAAGTCCAGATAAGCCTATCGCTGCCTCATCAGAGACCAGCCTGTTCCCAGAGGCCTGGACGCTCCAGATTTCACTCTTACACTTCTTTCTCTCGTTTTCTTTCTCTCACTCTGAGTTTTGTTGAAGGAGTCTTCCTTTCACTCCATCCATGCCGATCTGTTTCCTGCTTTCCTGTTTTCAGGCTTTACAAGCACTAGTTTTACCAGAAACATACGGCAGGGGTCCAGAGCCTTCAGTGATCTCAACACACCCACCCATCCCAGAATGCCTACATACACACACACACACACACACACACACACACACACACACACACACACACACTGTTGGTTGTCTAATATCTGTCAAACATGAAATATATCCACTATGTACCACCATGGCAACCACAAACATGCACATTTCCTGTGTCCAGAAAAGTAACATTAACTGAAACTGACACGATACTGACTACAGCTGTTAACCCTTTAACATTACAGTTATTCTATTAAAACACTACATATTACAGCTGTTAACCCTTTAACATTACAGTTATCCTATTAAAACACTACATATTACAGCTGTTAACCCTTTAACATTACAGTTATTCTATTAAAACACTACACATTACAGCTGTTAACCCTTTAACATTACAGTTATATTATTAAAACACTACATATTACAGCTGTTAACCCTTTAACATTACAGTTATCCTATTAAAACACTACATATTACAGCTGTTAACCCTTTAACATTACAGTTATCCTATTAAAACACTACATATTACAGCTGTTAACCCTTTAACATTGTGGTTATGCTTCTAAAGGACACGTCACTGGTGCTGCTTCAGAAATATACAAATGGTTTGAATGTGCAGCATTTGGAAGTTAAACTCCTTCCCATTACCCAGAGTTCCCATTAGACTCTGGCGTCCTATATTTGCACATTGGACATGTCTCCACTCCCCTCGCTCCCTGTTAGTGTGTCGTCATTCCTTTATGCTACCTTCTCTCAGGTCTGCAGTGTTATTGTGCATAGGTTCCTGATTGTGTTTTTGGGTTCACTAACTGTGAAACTACTGGAGCTGTCGTTCGCAGAGTAGCGAATGGAGGTCTGGATCTAGGGACAGGTCCTGAGAATTTCACTCCATGTTCTCAAACATCCAACTAAACAGTGTAAATGATCTGCACAACGTTTCATCCATTCGATTAGGATTTTTTTTTACATCAATTGATTTAAAAGTTGAACTTTACGGTAATTGAATGGAGTCATTGAAGGTAGTTATATGGCTTGAGTGCTTCTCACTCCAGAAGCCAAGCCCAGTGTATTCTCTGTCTTTGTGCATTTTGGACCCATAAATAATTGTCTCAGTGGATTTAAATAATGATTGTCTTTTATCTCGGAGACACTAAGTAATCTGTGTGCTTCTGGCTTTGTAAAGTCATTACTTGTCTCCATCTCTCCACCCATAAAACTGGATAACAGCCACTATGTGACGTCTGTCTGCATTCGCCATGTAGGGAAGAAGACTGAGGCTTCAATTGCTGCCCCTTATCAATCAGCCACTAAGCGGGTGTATGTGTGCCTGTGTGAATAGGCAAAAAGACGTGATATGTAAATGCCGCTGCAGCCCATTTTCTTTATTGATGCAAAACAATTTATAGAATTTAAAAGTAACCTCTTCATTATTACAATAAAAGCATAACTCGCTGATTTGCACGGCAACATTTCTTACTCTGTAAAAACGTCTAAGACCTCAGCAGTGAGGACGTCTCGGTGCAGAACTGTAATATAAGACATATTAATATAGGATTCGAATGAACCCATAAACCCAATGCCGGCTTCAGGGAGTGCATTCGGTGGAATAACTTCAGGCGTCTGCATCCACTCGTCACCACTCTCGACTGTTCTGACTATCTAGAACACAGCGATTCACACTCTGAATCACTCTGTCAAATCTAAACTGTTTCGTTCTTTATAGATATTGTAACATCCACGGAATTCCCCTTTCCCGTCCTCCGGTCTCACGACAGTTCAGTGACAGTTTTTTGAAGGTGAGTATTTTCATCTTTGATAGTCCGTGTTGTGATAAGGACTCTGCCTTGCTGCACTGCCTCCAACTAAATACACCCATTCAGCCAGACCTGAGCCAAGCTGATTTGCATATGTCTCATTTGCTAAACAAATCTCTCTCTCTCTCTCTCTCTCTCTCTCTCTCTCACACACACACACACACCCTCTACCCCTTCTATGTAGCCATATTCTCAGGATTTACGTACTACACTGTAGCTTTGGGTCATGTCACAATGTACACCTTCCTGCCCCAAGGCTCTTACAGTTCTGTCCAGATTCATGGACGCCTGTTCTTCTGGACCCAACCTGTCCTTTCCTTTACCCACCTTATACAAGAAGGTACTGATTACATTGCCCGACAATGTCATGCCAGACTGTCATGGACTCTTCAGTGAAGAGTCCCAATTTTGTCTTGGTGTTGACGACCAGCGTTTCTGTGTGTGGAGGCACCAAGAGCAGTTTTTCATACAGTATCAGGTCACACTTCATCTTCATTACAGACACTTTGACAGTACAACGTCACATTAATGAGGTCCGGTAACCAGTGGTCCGACCGTGGCAACGCTCGTCCACACACTGCTGCCGTCTCAAGATCTCGTCTTGAAGACACAGATACTACGTCGTGGTGGGTCTCATCTCCAGACCTGTCCCTGATTGAATGTGTGTGGATGCTATTGGACGCTCTATCAACACTCCACCCCTACCACACCATCTGCAGAACTGAGTGAGAACATTCAAGCTGCATGGGATGGATCATCACAGGACACCATTAGGAACCTCTACACCTCCATGCAGAGACGTCTGGCGTGTTGTGTTAAACCCGACGCCGTCCTGAGAGACACCACTTCTGTATGAGTAGATCAATAAATACTGATCAGATCAGACGACATTCCTTTACCTGTAGCATTGCACACACTGTGTTTGTGAAGAACAGGTCACAATTTGTTCCGCTTGTAGTTGAACACAGTGCACTTTTACAGCCCTGTTTATATATGAATATCAGTCCCCTGAGATTTGTGAGTGTAGGTGTGTAATCCCACTCTGTTTATCGCCAAAAAAAATCAATGAATACACAACCCAAGAGGAAGTTCTGTGCAGGTTCAGTCTGTTAGGCCCTTTATTTCCCCTTCATGCCCCCAGGCCAGATTTCACCCACGTCCCACTGACTCACTGCTCACATCCTGTTTAATCAACCCTGCCCGTCGCTCTCGCCCCTTCCTGATTGGTTGTCTGTGCAAAGGTGTCCTTAAACCAGGATGCAGCCCTAACTGTCTTGTTGCGGACCCTGGCGCATTTGCATAGGCATCACAGATTTGTTTACCAACTCTACCAGAGGAAGGACAGCATCGGTTTCCACCTGCCTCTCAACACTGATTTCTCCAATCCTCTGTTTCCACTGGTTACGCTTGTACACAGTGTGTTTGGGGTGTCAGGAGTGAGGGCTTACAGTGTGTGTATAGTCTGATGACTAGTGTATTACACCCTGTTCTGCTTGCTTGTTGATCAGCGCAGTCAAGCTGCCGTAATACTGTAGTGCAGCGCAGAAACATGACAATACAATAGTGCAAACTACACAGCAACAGAGTAGTACAGCACAACAGATGAACAATACAATAGTACAAAAACTGTCTTTCAAAAATAGGACAGTATCAGTGTTGTAGTCCAGTACTACATCGCAGTACAACTTGAATACAGCACTGCAATACAATAATACCATACAATAGCACTATAATACAATAGTACACTTCAATACTACAATTATGCAATAGTACAGACTACAATAGCATCATAATACAATAGTACAGTACATTAGTGCTATAATACAGTGGTAGACTACAATAGCATCATAATACAATAGTACAGTACAATGTTACAATGATATAGCAGAGTAATACAGTAGTCCAGTAATACAGTAATAAAGTACATTAAATCTACATTACATTAGTGTTAATTAGAGTAAATAGTGCAGTACCTTAACACTATAATACAATAATACAGTACATTGGCATTGTAATACAGTAGTATGGTAGTACAGTTATTCAGTATATGCAGCACAGTAGTACAGTAATACAATATTACAGCACAGTAAAATAGCGATACAGTGTTACAGCCCAGTAGCACAGCAATACAGTAGCACAGCGATACAGTAGCACAGCGATACAGTGTTACAACACAGTAAAATAGCGATACAGTGTTACAGCCCAGTAGTACAGCGATACAGTAGCACAGTGAAACAGTATTACAGCCCAGTAGTACAGCGATACAGTAGTACAGCGATACAGTAGCACAGCGATACAGTATTACAGCACAGTAGTACAGCAATACAGTAGTAGAGCAATACAGTAGTACAGCAATACAGTAGTAGAGCAATACAGTAGTACAGTAATACAGCATTACAGCACAGTAATACACCACAGTAATACAGTAATACAGCATTACAGCACAGTAATACAGTAATACAGTAATACACCACAGTAATACAGTAATACAGCAATACAGCATTACAGCACAGTAGTACAGCAATACAGCATTACAGCACAGTAATACAGTAATACAGCATTACAGCACAGTAATACAGTAATACAGCATTACAGCACTGTAATACAGTAATACAGTAATACAGCATTACAGCACAGTAATACAGTAATACAGTAATACAGCATTACAGCACAGTAATACAGTAATACAGCATTACAGCACAGTAATACAGTAATACAGCATTACAGCACAGTAATACAGCATTACAGCACAGTAATACAGTAATACAGTAATACAGTAATACAGTAATACAGCATTACAGCATTACAGCAAAGCAGTACAATCAGCTTTTATATTCTGTTCACTTTATTTATACCAACACTTTACTAAATTAATACTAATAAACAATTTAAAATAAATACTAATTAAAACTGTAACAGTGCCAATCACACCTATATACCACACTAACTCAATACCAATCAAAAAGGAAACATAAATACAAACAACACCTCTAATACCAATTAATACCAATTAATACCAATTAATACCAATTAATACCAATTAATACCAGTTATTCAGTGTAATGTGTAATTACCACACAAATACATTGAAAATACATTTTAAAAAGTGAACAGAAATGGAGTTTGAAAGAAACTTGATTTCTTTGCTCTTGTTGAAAATAACAGTCCAGACAAAGACGAGGAAACGAGGCATCTGACACAGGGCACGTCGTGCAGCTCTGGGATTTTCCTAACTGTCTCTTTTGTTTGGGGGAGCTGCTGTGTGTGCACAGCGGTATCATTAGGAATTTGTTTGTCAAAGTAGTTGAGACTGGATTGATGGGAGAGATGGGAGTGTCTTCCAATCTCTCACTTTAGTCTTTCAAACAGTCGGCCTCGAGCCTTGTGAAAACATCGGCGCTTACACACAGATCTAGAAATCAGGCGACCCCCTGCCCTCGGCCCCCCGCACCCTCGGTTCGTTTGAGCTGACAACACTTCAATATCCAACACATGTAAATCTGGAGTCTCACTGGGCAGCTTTGTCCCAGTGGAGTTGACGTTGAAGCTCCGGGCCTCTGTGAAGACCAATAATCCCGTCCCTTGAAGTTTACAAACCCGCTTGACAGGAGATTTGCATGCGGCGTTCCAGGTACACATTTGAATGAAGCTGTATCGCACAGAGATTTCACCCCGCCTCGGGCAGAAAAGAGCAGGAGCGACCACGGAGCCAACGGGAACTGTGCATCCGGATCCTCCACAGGGCGGACACACAAAAGACAAACACAGCCAGGCACCCGTTCCAGGCCCATCTCAGGTTTCAGCCTTTAGGTTGAAGAGAGCTCACGCATTTACATACAGTCACACTCCTGCCTGACCACCATTTATTTTAGCACTCTGAGGTGCTTTCACATCCATCCGTCCATTCATCTGACAGACTGGGAGCCTTCGGTGTTTGGAAGACGACTTTTATTCAGACAAAACTCCACAACTCCATAAATACCATCAATCTCAAGTTCATTTACATATTTCAGCTTAAATAACATCCACGTGACAGAACATCTAGCAGGTTAAGAGGCCCATTCCAGCTGGCCGCCGACATCTTTAGATGTTGCGTGGCTGAACGCAGATCATGACATTGTGACAGAACGACCCCCTGGGTTTCACACAGAAAAACAATGAGAGCTGGTTTTAAGTGGTGCGGTATAGAAACAAAAACGCCTGTGAAACTTCCCAATGTTAACGTCCAAACTACGAGAAATTGTAACGTTGTTATGTCGTGTTGTTGGTTTTGACGTGACGTGGCTAACACTGGGACTTGTCGTAAATGGGGTACTTCAAAATCAAAGTTCTTCAGAGTCTTGTTTGTTATGAAATGATATACTGGAAAAAACTACCCATTTCTTTACATAATTACAATTACAATTAATTACAATTACACTTAATTACAATTACAATTAAAATAGTGGCACTGGTATGTACCCTTCCACCATGAATATGGTTAGTAAAATATCTTTTAGACCACAATGTCAATCTATAATTCTATAATCACAGACTGTAGTTCATCTGTTTCTCTGCAGACTTTCTTCTCCTCCTTCCACCCTGATCTTCAATGATCAGGACCCCACAGGACCACCACAGAGCAGCTATGATGTGGGTGGTGGGTCGTTCTCAGCACTGCAGTCACACTGACATGGTGGTGGTGTGTTAGTGTGTGTTGCGCTGGTACAAGTGGATCAGACACCGCAGTGCTGCTGGAGTGTTTAAAGCCCTCGGGGTGGAGTAAATAGGTAGGAGTGTCTAACAGAGTGGACGGTGAGTGGACTCTGACTGGGACAGATTCTCAGGAATGGACCGGTTCGCGTTAAACCCGAGTGGCTTTGTTTGCATGTCAAACACTGAATTCGGAGGAACTCATTACTGAATAACGTGAACCACACCAGGTCTGTGGGTCTTCAGCAGAGACGTCAGATGATGAGCTACGTTCAGCTGAGATACTCGGGATGTTGGACACGCACAGTGATGTAGGAAGGTAGAGTAACGTATGCCGCCTGCTTATACATTGCTGGGGCAGTTTACACCAACAGTGCGACCGTGCCGTGGCCTCCTGAAACAACACTCGTGCGTTCACGGTGACACCGGGACCCAACTTCGTTGCCAGCCCACCTAAATGACTCATATGTATTCTTCTTATTAATAAATAAACCAACACACAAAGAAATGTACACTTGTTAAATATGTAACGTTAAAAATGCCATAATCTGAAAATCAGGCTGCGGAAAATCAGATTCTTTAAGAACTCCGGGTTTATACGAGACAGATTTCTACTTTTAAAGCAGCCAATTATCAGGAAGAGTTCATGCGTCGACTGAGAAGAACAAGAGAAATCAGACCTTTGCTGAGGAATCTGATCACTGAGCTACGATTCAGATTTCTTCTCCTCATCCCTTCTTATTTCTCACTCTGGATCGAAGAGATCACAGTACGCTGTTCACACAGGACGTAAATAATCAGATAACTGCAGAAATCGGATTGAGACTGGATTATTGTCTGTAAACACAGTCACTGACCAATCAATATGGCCGTCTCTCATTGTCGGATTTTTTTGTTTGTTCTGTTGTTGACGCATTTTTTGTGGCTGCAAGAGCTGAAATTCAACATTTGGCCCCAAACAGTGGTCCTGGCCCCACTAATGTTCTCACACATTCGCTCGTAGAAAACCATGGTCGCTTCATCCCACGCTTCGGGTCGTGACCATCAGCCAGCGCAGAAAGGCTTCTTCAAGCTCCTCAGCATCCCGCCGTCCGATTCAGACTTCACTTCAGGGCGTGCTGACTCTCATGGTGCCTGCGGAGGTCCACCTTCCTCTGGAAACCCTTGGAGCAGATCTCACAGCCGAACGGTTTGAACCCTGTGTGCTTGCGGCTGTGAGTGATAAGGTTGGAGCTCTGGCTGAATGCTTTGCCGCACACCTGGCATTTGTGTGGTTTCTCTCCTGTTGCCATTGAAACATAAGAACACCAGCAGTCATCAAATGTGTCCTACAGCAAAAGTCTGTGATTAAACCTAAGAAACAACTTTATGAAGAGAAAAGGAAAGAGTTAAGCTTCTCGTGAGAGACATTTTAGACACTCATTATCAAAATAGTTTCCCCCAGAAGGACGTGTGAGTTTGCGCTTTCGTTAAGAACGAAGATGAAGGTGATCAGGATCAATAACTGATCTGATCAATATTTATTGATCTACTCATACAGAAGTGGTGTCTCTCAGTACGGCGTCGGGTTTAACGCAACACGCCAGACGTCTCTGCATGGAGGTGTAGAGGTTCCTAATGGTGTCCTGTGATGATCCATCCCATGCAGCTTGAATGTTCTCACTCAGTTCTGCAGATGGTGTGGTAGGGGTGGAGTGTTGATAGAGCGTCCAATAGCATCCACACATTTTCAATCAGGGACAGGTCTGGAGATGAGACCGACCACGGCATAGTATCTGTGTCTTCAAGACGAGATCTTGAGACGGCAGCAGTGTGTGGACGATCATCGTCCTGTTAGAAAAGGTAGAACCACTGGTTGCAGGACCTCATTAACATAACGTTGGTTTGTCAAAGTTCCAGTAATGAAGATCAAAGGTGTTGCACTGCAAACCATGACACAAGGCCTTCTGTATGACATGTGACAACAGACTTGGTGTTGACCACAGTGCCTCCACTCACGTATGTCTTGGTTGTCTCCACCAAGACAAAAATTAGACTCGTCACGGAAGCTCCTCTTTGTTTCTGACTGACTCTGAATCTGTTGATTCCTTCTGGGTGCAGCTATTTTTTGATGATGAGTGTATATATAACTGAAAGACAGGAATCAGTAGCATCTCCTAAATGCATAAATAAATGGAAATAAACATATGGCAGATTTTAAGGGGAATTAAAGGTTTAATATTTTATTTATACCTGGTTAAAGGTTTTGTTTAATGAGGTCTAGACTAAACTGAAAATACTACATTATTAAAAATCCTAAATCAAAAGTTGTAACGAGTAAACTGTTTATTTACTCAACTCAGATTTGTAATTCGAATGTTTGTCAGAATATTTTAATTGACTAAAACTACCGTATTTTCTGGACTATAAGCCCCTACTTTTTTCTATGCTTTAAACCATGTGGCTTATAATGAGGTGCAGATTTTCTTCTTATATATGTTATTTTCCAGGTTTTTTTAAAAACTTTGCGGGTGCGTCTTATATTCCAGTGCGGCTTATATTCCAGAAAATACGGTAATTCAGTTGTTATATTCCTAAATATTGTTCTATGAGAGCTGAATAAGATTCATCTGCATTCATTGTATTTTTCTAAAACCATCAAACTGAATCTTAAATGACCCAACTTCTGGAATCTTTGAAAGGCTGCACGAGTTATCGTTTACATATTTCATATTTGCATTGTTTGGCCTTTAAAATAAGGTGTAGGTCCAAACGGGAGTTTGAAAAATCTGCCTTAAAATCAACACCATGCAAAGATTTGCATGCTCTCCAGATTTGTACGGTTTCATTGGAAGCCTTGGCGTGTGCTACAGCAGAGCTGTGGAGGAAGCTTTCACAGTGTCCTCGGCAAAGCAGGAAAACCAGATATGCAAATCATCCGTGCATTTGCTTAATTTTCATTTCTTGATTTATCTGCAGGTTTGACTCTTAGAAACAGCACCTGGAAAACACAGCGGTTGTGCTCTCAAAGGTCTGCCGCTATCCAGGATTGAATCCCGCGAGCCGTTTTCTCACCCGTGTGGATGTAGGTGTGCTTCTTCATGTCCGATTTCTGGTGGAACCTTTTGCCACAGTACTGGCAGGGATATGGACGAGTGTCGGAGTGGATGAGCAGGTGTGTGGAGAGGGTGGAGGAGCGCTTGAATGTCTTTCCACACATCTTACACTCAAAACTCCTCTCCTGTTCACACAAACACAAACAAACAAACAAACAAACATACAAACAGATTTATACTGAACATCTGCTGTACATTATGATATGCAGTAGGTTAGTCTTTTGACCAAGTCCTACAGAAGAACCGACTAAAGAGATCCCTACAGAACCATTACATCTACGAGTTGGAGACACTAGGTAGAACTATTAATGACAAATGATGTGGACGTGTGTGTCTAAATGACGTAGTGGTTACAGTGTTCAGTAGCATTTCTAACCTCTGAGCTGTTACCTGAGAGTGGACGTTCATGTGTTGCTCTAAGCTCACTGCATGGCCGAAGGTTTTTCTGCAAATGCTGCAACCGAAGGGCCGCGTGCCACTGTGGGAACGTCTGACGTGGACCTCCAGGCCGTGAGGAGTGGAGAACACCTAGAAGAGACCAGAAGAGCAGGAATTATTGTACAAAGAGTTGTACACCTACCACCTGAGACCCAAGGCTCATGCTCGTTTCAATGGTGTGCTCACCTTGTCACAGGTAATGCAGTGGTAGGTGTTGGAGGTAGGGGAGTAATGTGTGCTGCAGTCCAGTGGTTGTGTGTGTTCTGGGTTTGGTTTCAGCTGGGACCCATACAGGGTATTGGCATGCTGGAGCAGGGAGGAGTGGAAGCCCATCTGCCTGAAGTCATACGGAGAAGGTAGAGTCTCCCATCCATAGGTTGGCTTGTAGTAGGGTGGGAATTCTGCCATTTGAGGCTCTGGGGTTGGAAAAAACAAGACGGGAAGAGTGTGTTTGTTGACACCTCTGACTGTTTGACAAAGGAGGACACCTGAACGTGTTGGTTGCAGCATCTGCATTGTTATTCTTGGCTTTTTGAGTAACGTGACTGGAAAAGAGATTGAGTTCCAGATGACTGCTGAGATCACATACCGGACATGAAGTACGGCCGGTTGGTCGTGACCGTCGGCTCGGGCCGAGATACGATTGGACATTCAGGCTCATCTTCATCCTTGATATAGGCGTACGGGTCAGTGTGGGAAGGTTCAGCGAGTGGGCCTAGCTGTAAGCTCCCAGGAGAGTCTGGTTCCTTAGCCTCTGGAAGGACTGGCAGAGGAGCTGGGAATGTAGAGTTTAAACAGAGTTAGAGAGGGATTGTAGAAATGTGTGGGTCTATAGTTTTCATGGCTGGTTTAGAATTGAGCAGATACAGCAGGTCTTTAAAGTGTGTCTCAATCCAACCCTTTGTTCCCTATGCACTAGATTACTATCTGTGGAACACAAACGAGTGGCCTAATTCAGTCATACAGGGATTGGATTTACTGGAATATCGGAATTTTCAACCATGCTGGAAAACCTGTGGAATTCCACATTAAGGAGTTACTTTAGCTCCTAAACTGACGCTCACAAACACTTGACCTGCCGACAAAGCGAGGACGATTATGTATCAGTTGCTTAATTAGTATATCAAACCTTGCATCTCCAAAACAGCAGCTTTCAGTGGAAATCAGTCTAAAAAAAGACTTTATTCCAGGTCATTTTGGAGCATTTCTATTGGTCCATTCATCGTGAATGTCTGACGCAATATAAAGAATAACAGATTTGCATTAATAATATAAGTCATCTGAGGTGACCTTTATACACTGGTTTGAGGTAAATTCAGCAAAAATGTTCAGTGTTCAATAAATATTGTAGAAATATGTGTTAAATACATGTATTTATCTGTTTCTTTTATTTCTTTTATTATTATTATGTTCACTCGTAATTATGGCTTTTAGACATTTATTCATAGCAATAAAGAGAAAGCCATGAAAGGAATGCACTGTCATGGAAGGGTCCATGTTCTCATCCGCAGTCTTGAAGACCCCCTATATCCAAACTGGACTACAGCTAATGAGGGTTTCCTTCTACAGACATCCTGTGAGCCAATCCCAGCGCAGGAGACACAAGACAATCAGTCAATCCCAGTCATCTATACTGGTCCATCATTTATGGACAGTGCAGAACTGAGCCCTGTTGCACGTTTTAAAGAATAATAATGTAGAAAAACCAGGTGGTTGGGTGTTCTGTTGAGTTCAGGTGCTACTGTGTAGACCCACAAGGAAAGGTCAAAAATGTGTGGGGTAGGGGTGCCTCCAGGACCAGGGTTGACAAACACTGTTTAAGCAGAATCAAAATTCCTAATCTCAAGCTTCGACAGACTTGGAGTGGTGGGTTTCTCACGGACCCACCAAACCTGACAATCACAGCTGAGTTGCGTCAAGAACATTGAAATTGAAAAATACAAAAAAATAGAATCTAGTGCAACTCAAATGAACCAAACATTGAATTATTTTCGCATCAAGTCGTGTTTGTTTTGAATCCTCACGTTGATATGCTTTTTAAAGGGTACTGTGAGCTCGAAAAACTGGTTGCAGATTGTTGACTTTTGTATTGTTGATGTTTCTTCAGATTTTTCATTCTGATCCACTACAGGACCAGGATTGTCTACCTTTGTCCACCTGCTGGTTCACTTACACAGCTGTACCCTTTGTTGGGGAAACCAGGTCCAGAAAGTGCTCGGACTTCCTGGTTTCTGGATTTCTGGACCCGGCTGTGTCTATAAATACACTGTGATACAGCAGTCGGTACCTACCTGTTAAATGTTCTGCCTCGGTTGGGTCACTCTGGAGGAACCTGGACACGCTGTGGGAGCTGCACTTTTTGCTTTTCACCAGAAATGAACGAGGCATGATTGATCTGGAAGGAGAGGGTGAGATGTTTTACCGTCCTGAAAAAAAAACTATCCATATAAACATATTTTGGAATAAACAGATAAACATGTTTGTCCCTCTTTGGTTTCTTCATGTTGTATCAGAAGGTCATTAAGAACTGACCAATAGGAATGCGTTAAAATTATGAAAGAAAATGATTTTACATTGACTTCCATTGAAGGTTTCCTTTGCAGATACGAGAACAGAGCAATAATTATGATATAATGTCCATATTTTCCCTCAGATGTGTGAGAATGTTTTGGGAACAGAGGTCATTTTGAGTCTGTCTGTCTGTCTGTCTGTTATTTAGCCGAATTCTTTAACATCTTTAAACAAAAGACAAGAAAAGACAATGTAAATGTCTGTTCAGCCCCCAGCCGTCACTGTGAGGGCAGAATCACACCTTGTGTTCTCAGCTTTCTACGTCAGGAACACCTCGACACACTGGCTCTAAACACATATGGTTACAAACCGCAGAACCTTCTCAATACAAAGTAAATAAAAAAATCATACTTTTATAAAATTCATAACTGTTTCTAGAAGCTCCTGATATTAAAATCCAATATAATAAAGCAATTTTATTACCTGAGCTGTTGGTCACGTTCACCCTGAACAACGAATTTCAAGTTTTGGGCTGCTGTGACAGGCTGTTTTAGAGAATGGATCCAAGATGCAACATCTTACAAAAAATGAAGACGGCTATGAATTTTTTCATATATTTTGTCAGACTGATAAGCTATATTACAAAATATCATCGTTTTTATTTGACTCTCAGCTTATAGACACCCATCTGCAACTTTTTTGTTTAGAAATCTCAAATCCGTTTTCAGATTCAAGTCTCTACATTCAAAAATAAGTTAAAAAACAAAAACAACTTGGTCACTTTCATCAAGATAGTAAATTTTTGATAGTATGGACACATCAAGTAATTACATATTTAAGAAGCCAAAGGCCTTCCAGAAAGATCAACATGGAGGAGGTGACAAGCTCATGTAATTACTGTGTTATTCAAAAAAAACGAGGCAACATCAAAAACGCACAAAAAACACACAACTTGTAAAGCTATGCAAAAAAAATCAATATTCGTTTTTAATTCATACTGGAAAATTACTCTTACAATTGGACTACTTTTAAATTTAAGTACTAATAATTACACCACTGCAGCATTACTTTCATAAGCAAGATCAACATTTTAATATTACTTACCTTTTAATTCACTTATTCTCTCTCTCTCTCTCTCTCTCTCTCTCTCTCTCTCTCTCTCTCTCTCTCTCTCTGTCCTGTCTGATGTGTTGAAAAGTCCAAATCCTGAAGTGAGACTCAGAAGCACAAGCCCTGCATCTCTGTGAGCGCTGCTGCTCTTCAGTTCCCTCCCTGATTTCCAATCAGATAAACTTTCTTCTGCAGGCGAATCTGACTGAGCTTTCAGCCAATGAGTGTCTTCACCACAGGTGCACATTTGCCTAAGTCTGCTCAGAGTTTCAGATGAGGAGCAGTTTCTTTCTTCCTCGGCTTTTATTTCACTGCTTGTTTACGTGGAGGGATATTTTTTTTTAAAGTAATTCGTTATAAACGTACGATTCGTTCTCTTCGGTCGTTCGTTTCTGTCTCTAAACTCCACTGGAATTTTATAATATCATAAATGTCATTTCACGATTAAAACAAAGTCATTTAAACACTATAAAACCTTTATGAAGGTCTATGAGGGACAGTGTAAAGTGGATTTCATATTTCAGATCACTTCCATATTCTACTTTATTCTCGGCAGCCCGACGCTCCCACTTTTGGGATGTTCTGACCCTGAGTGTTTGGATTAGTTGTGGGAATCCAACCTCCAGTTGCCAAGATCTTCTTACCACAGCAAACCAACATAAACTGTCTGTTACAGGCGAATTTCTACACCAATACCAGATTAGACCACCGGACTCTGCGTGGACTAACGTTGACTCCTGATTTTTAAATGCATTAGAAATCATTCATCTGATATTAATGTGCATTATTCATTATTCCATTCAGAGGGTTTTCTAATAAAGATGTTATTTCTGTACAAAGAGCCATAATTACGTTGTTATAACTACATTATAACTCTGTTATAACGCTGTTAAATAGCGCTGGGTAATCCAGGTCTATAGGGTTCAACTCTAACCCAGGAACTTTGTAAACGATTCTGAAGGAATAGATCAGTGGACAATGATTTCACATTAACTTCCATTTAAAGTTAAAGAACATTTTTGCCTTCTCATGCAAAATTCACCTTTTGGAAATACTTGTTTTATATACATTAACACACACACGATAAAAATGATAACATATATAACATTTTTCAATAAAATTAATGTAAAAGTTCAAATTAAAATACTCCTAAAAGTAACATCCCAGAGCTGATTTTTACCCACTGGACCAGGATTACCTGCCTCTACTCTACTCTTATTTTTGAGGGATTTTATTGTTATTTAAAGGCTACATAGAAACGACCATTAAATTCTACACAACTTAAATTTGCATATTTTGCATTTTGGTTGCATACGAGCGACTTCTGACCAAGAATGGTAGGTTTTCTGTAACTTGTCTTTAGAAACGTGTCAAACCTCTGCTTATCTCTGCTTTGTTTAATAAACAAAGTGTTGCTTTCAGCCTCTCTCCAGACTAAAAACACACACACACACACACACACACACACACACACACACAGTAAAACTGAACGCACCTCTTAAACACACACACCAAACCTGACCTGCTGGAGTCTGAGAGGCTCAGCCCTCTTACTGTTAGTTTAGAGAAAACACTTCATTTGTTTAATTCAGCTGTTTTAACTGTATTCTTCCAAACTCAGGACTCAACAAACAAACCAACAAACAAACAAACAAACAAACAAATGGGCTCTAACTCATGAAAAGAACTGCACTGGTGTGTCTTCCATGTGATATTTGATTGCTTTGTGTGAACTGATGGTGATAATAACAATGAAACACAAACACTACAAGAATAGACCTACAGAGAAGAGTTTAAAAGTGGGCTTGCGCCCCCTGGTGGGTGACTAGTGCATCCAGAGCAGGAGGATATTACAACCATGGTTTAAAGATAGTATATAAAGCATTATATAAAGATATGTCTAGTCCCTGTAGAGCAGTACTGTCAAAAGAATAGGACTATCTGAAGCAGACAAACAGGCATAAACCTATTGGAACCGTGTCTAATGCCAGCTGGAGCTCAGAGAAGCTCCTTGTCGTGGTGGAGATGACCAACAAATCTGTGTGAACTATTTGAACTGTCTCATCTCCAGACCTGTCCCTGATTGAAAATGTGTGGGACGCTATTGGACGCTCTATCAACACTCCACCCCTACCACACCATCTGCAGAACTGAGTGAGAACATTCAAGCTGCATGGGATGGATCATCACAGGACACCATTAGGAACCTCTACACCTCCATGCAGAGACGTCTGGCATGTTGTGTGTCCTGAGAGACACCACTTCTGTATGAATAGATCAATAAATATTGATCAGATCAGACTACAGTTATCATCAGTTATTGATCCTGATCACCTTCATCTTCCTTCACAACAGCACTGCAGTCCCACATGTCCTTCTTGGTGATGAGGGTACATCGCAGGGATAAAGGATCCAACATTTGAGATGCCTTTTGATTTTGAGTCAGATTTTTGTGAAGAGGTCACACATTTTTATGTGCAGTTTAAAACCATTGCCACATGGTGGCAGCCCTAAACTACAAGAAGAGTGTTCTTAACCCTGGAGCTGGAGAACCACCAATCAGAGGGGTTGGGAGCAGAGAAAGCACTGAATGTGCAGCACAGGTGGGCTCCAGGACCAGAGTAAAATAACACTGTGTAAAATCTTATTACATTGACTTCCATTGAAGGTTAACAAGGTTGTTTGCTTCTCCTCTAAGGTTTGCTTTATAAAGTTCATCTGCTTATGTGGTCTCAGGAGAGCGTAAGGTCTTCATTTATGATAGACAGAAGATGACGTGTCCTGTAATGTGTGCTCTAAAGTGCACGTGCAACTGATTACAGTGAAGGATGGAGGGTCTGTGTGTAGGAGAAGTGAGGCCTGGGGAAAGAAGCCACGGAGGTGGTGGTGGGGCTGAATCTTTGGGGATCTCAGAAACAGAGCCAGAAGACAGGGGGACGTGGGTGTGAGGGGTCAGACATGCTTTGCCCTTCGAGGCCTCTGAGTGTGGAAAACCGATTGTCAAAGCTTTAGACTACCTACACTGTGGTCTGCTGTAGCTCAGGGTTGGTGTAGATGCAGCAGAGCAGAACCAGGTGGAGATGGAACGTGTTGGATTCAGTGTTTTAGTGTAAAGCGGGACCCACGGTGCTCGAGAAAGCCCACAACTGTTGGAGAAGATGAGGCTCCGCTGGGTCTTCGTTAATGCAGTGATTTACAGTGCTGTGAAAAATGCCCGTGCCAGTCTCTAAATATGCCAATATGACTCATGAATGCCAACTAACTACACACACTAATGCAGGGTTGGTACAACTCTGGGGTCAGTAGTGGTCAAACACTGCACTGGGTTGTTCTGACCCAGTATTTTGGGTCATGTGTTTAACCTGAATGCTGTGTGATTCTTACTACACTGCTGGGTTCACAGAACCAAATGTTATGCTATTTCTGTCATAGCAACATGGATACCATAACAACCATCTAGCCATAGATGCCATATCCAGCTCTCAGCAATACCATAACAACCACCTGGCATAATCATAGCAACTACCACTTGGCAACAGAACAGCAACCACCTATTTTACAATGTCAACCACGTACCTAGTGTTGCAATGTGGTTGTGAGCTGGTTGCTGTGGTATTCAAGCTGGTTTGCATTGTGCAAAAATAATCAAAACACAGCCCAAATGTTGGTTCTCTGAACCCAGCAGAGAAGATAAAGTGACACATCATTCAGGTTAAAACCCATAATACTGAATTAGAACTCCAACCCATCTGCTGGTCAGAACCGCCCAGTGCTGTGTTTATCTAGTACTGACCCAGATGTTTACTCCCAATGAAGGCATTGGTTCAGGCTCCCTTTCAAAACGAATAATCATCTCCACAGTTGTGTGTGTTCAGCTTCAGGTTGTTAGTTTGGGCTACAGTTCTGGACGGTTTTGGCTGAAGATGCTTTAAGCTGAACACCCTGTGTGGTGTGAATCTTCATGATTAGAAGGTGAGAGAGAGGACTGGTTTTAGTCATTGAAATGAGTTTCCTCTGCAGGGTGACTGGACTCTCCCTAAGAGTTAGGGTGAGATGTTTGGTCATCTGGGAGGGGCTCGGAGTAGAGCCTCTGCTCCTCCATGTCCAGAGGAGCCAGCTGAGGTGGTTTGTTCATCTGTTTTGGATGCCTCCTAGAGGCCCCCCTTGCGAGGTGTTCCAGGCATGTCTGAACTGCTGCAGGCCGAGGGGAAGACCCGGGACAGGCTGAAGACATTATATCTTTCAGCTGGCCTGGGAACAATTTGCACTCCTCCCGGGAAGAGCTGGAGGAGGTGGCTGGGAAGAGGGGTTGTCTGGGCCTCTTTGGTTAGGCTGCTACTTCTGTGACCTGAACCCTGGACAAGTAGCAGATGACGGATGAATGGATGGATGGATGGATGGATAATAGCATAAAATGCAACTACACCTGAAGAGCAGCTTTTAGTTATTGAAAATATTCAGAAGTACTTTATGACAAACTGTGAGGTAAGACCACCCTGTCCGTGTGTTGTGGGCTACCCAGGTCTGAAATCCTGTGATTCAACCATGACTTGAGAAAAATGTGCAATATTTTCTTTCTTGCAAGTTCTGCTCCTTGAAGATCCAAGCAGGGGTACAGTTCTGTTTGTACACATGTGCAGAAACCACTATGTCTGCTTTTCTGGGATCAGAGGGGCAGGACTGATAATAAACCTTTTAAAAGAGGACAAACTGTCCACACAAGGGAAATGCAAGACGGTTAAAAATAAATTCTGTTTGCTTCTTTGAGAAAGAAAGAAATAGAGATATGAAGGAGACTAACAGACCTGAAGGAGGAGGATATCGTTTTCAAATCCATCTAATACTAAGACGTTCACCAAATACCTTCTATCATTGCCTCTGTGACACCCAAAGACGTTTTGAGAGGGGGCACAGCATTGGACTGAGAGAAGCAGGGTGGTCGTTTTGATGAATTGCTGCCATCAAATCCATAATCTGTAATCCATAATCCATAATCCAGATTTAACACCATTCCAGCACTTATGGGAGCAGCTGAGACAGCAGCTTCTGCAACCTTTGAGTATGCAGGATCTACAGGCCCAGCTGCAACATCTGTGGGTTCAGTACATGGAAGTGACCGATCATGAACTTCAAACACTGTTATCTCCTCATTCAAATGGAAATCCTGCAGAAACAAGGTCCAATGGTCCAATTCCAAAACTCTCCTCAACTGCTTTGAGTTTACACCCCCATAATTTACTCAAACCAGCAACCATTAGGCCTCAGTCCACGTCTGATTATAGGCATTTTCACTTTTGCATTTACTTTTCGGAGACATTAATTCCAGGATGTGAATCCGTCACACTGGTGAAGATGCTAACTCCAGCAGACTCTGCTAGATAGCAGAAAATATGTGACCTTTGGTGGCTACAAGAACCAGGCCTTGCATCCAAGGCTTTGCCTCATATCTCTGTACGAGAAACCCCATCAAAAGTGACACACAAACAAAAGGGCGTGAATGTGAGTGTCTTTAGGACGACACTGAAAAAATGCATGTTATGGCACCTAGTTTTATTATTCCTATTATAAGCTCTTGAGCTCCCCCTACAGAGCGTTATTTTTACTCCACTGCCATAAATACAAAACACCACTTTGAGCTCCCACTCATTGACAGCTGTACACATGCATTTGTTGACAAGCTGAGAGATCCAGAAGCGGCGTCTGCAGTGAGAGGAGCATGTAGACCCAGGTGGTAGAATAGTAATACAGAATGTCACTAATATGACTTGTAGTGTTGCACAGTTCTGGAGACAGCTTCTCCGACAAAAGTTACATAGTGCAGTAGCAGCGTTCTCCCCATTCGCCATTGGAGCATCGACACGATTCTGATATTTCCATGTTTATTGTACACAAACATAAACAAAGTAGAAGAAGAGAAACTGTAGATGAGCGTAAACCTCCATATCGACCCCACCGTGGTTGATGAGAACTCGTCACACACTACGGGACAGTGACCACACCTGCCCGGAGCAGTGGACAACCCTAAACGCAGCACCCAGGGAATTAAGTGCCTTTCTCAAGGTCACTTCTTACATGCCCTGCTGTTTCAGGGAATTGAACCAACAACCTTCCAACAACAAGGCTGCTCCCCTAACCACCAGAAGGTGGTGCCACAGATAGTGTGTGGCACATAGGTCCAGGGGCCTGGGGTTGTGGGTTCGATCGAGGCTTGGGCCGCTGTCTCTGAGGAGCTTCGTGTGTTCTCCCTGTGTTTGCACTAGTATTCACTTGTCCCCCATGGTTTGAGTGTGTGGAACTCTGGCACCCTGTCCAGGGGGTATTCCTGCCCTGTGTCTGATAGGTTGACCCCAACTGGCAGGGCAGGAGCCTTACTGCGCCCCCCAGTGTGTGAATTCACTGTGTTTGGGATAATATATAAAGTGCTCTTCTTCCTGGGCTCTGGTCCCTTTAAAGCCTCACATTTTCTACAGCAGCCTCTAATGGAGCTGGTCTGGGAGTGGCTGCAGCTTCGACTTTGTCCCCCCACCTGTTTTCTGGACATCGATGCCCGCCTTCCCTGGGATTCCAGACAGCTCATTGGCTCGCAGGCTGCCCCTGCTCGGCGGTGGGGGTGAGGGCAGCCAATGGCAGGCTGGGAAGGAGCGGCCTGCCGGAAAAGGGGTGGGGAAAGCAGGCTGGCAGCAGGAGCGGTAAACAGGAGGACAGCAGAGACCTTCTCTCCTGCAGGAAACACTACGTGGACTGTTTCAGCAGCCATTCCTGTCTCCAGCAGATGCCCTAAGCCAGCCCCTGCAGCAGTCAGTCAGCTTTCCTCCAGCCCTGCTGTGTGTAGAGGGAACTTCTCCAGGGGAGAGGCAGAAGAGAAGACCAGGCACCATGCCACGAAGGACTGTCCAAGACCTAACAGTTCAAGATGTGCAGAAGAGGAGAAATCCCAGCAAGCACTATGTGAGTTTTCAGCTTTCCAGCTTCTCTTCATGCTCCTCCAAACTAATGCCATAGCTTCCTGCCTCTGTTCCCACAAGTTTGCTGGATCTCCAGCTGGGCTCCCTGGAACAAAGAGGGGTTGAGAAGAATGAAGTGAGGGAGGATCAGGTTACACTGACCCACAGAGGACTGGACCCTCAAAAGGGCTTTCCAGCTTAAAGAGATTCCGATCTGCTTCTGCTGATGATGATTGTGTGCGAATATCAGTCTCACCTCTTTTTCCAGGCTATGTTCTGGTCTGTGTCGGAGAAAAAGTAAGAGAACCCCAGGAAAGGGTGGGTGGGTGAAAGTGTGCATGAGAAAGTCTTCACCTTCAGGCCAACTTCTCAGAGGCTTCAGTAGAATCGAACTGGATCCTGGATTGGAAGAGATATAGAGAGCTTTACAGGCCTTCCACCAAAAACAACAAGTCCGGAATTCCCTCCAGCTACACTGTGATGGAAAACTTTCTGCTCCCATTTTCCTTCTGGGAGTCCTCTAAAAGTTTCCTTTGTTCACAGGAGGGAATACGGAGTGGCATTCTAGGCCTCCGATGTTAAATCCAGCCCACTTCCAGCCCACCTTGAGTGTAAATTTGGCACAAAAGAAGTGGTCATCTGCATCATGTGCAAATGTGTGGGCATTTGGAGTGTTTTGTTAAGGTGTGGATGGGGGGGGACGGGGGGGGGGGACGTGGACTCGCTGACCCATTGCTGTGGGTTTTATAGAGGAGGTTCTAAACACAGGCTGTTTAATGGACTCCAGTTCGTTTCGGATGGAATAGAGATCAGACCTGTGTACGTCCACTATATTACTGACCACACTGATTGGATGTTTGGCTGGTCAGTTAAGTCTTGGACAGTTAATCAATTAAACACCAATACTCGCTTGATTCAGGAGGGACTAAAGTAATTAAACATTGGACTAATCAGTCGTTTTCAGCCGATACTCATTTAAGAAAGTCTCATTTTGAAGAATTGCTTGGGTTCTCGGACAGTAAGAGAACTTATCTGACCGACACCGCGATGAATGTGTTATATACCAAGTTGTGTTTATATATTGTGCCACTCACATCTCCAAAATAGCTATTTTACTGTAGAAAACACTTATTAAAGTTAATAACCTTTTTCCAAGATTTATCTCTTTCCGAAATAAATTACCGTATTTTCCGGACTATAAGCCGCTACTTTATCCACGCTTTAAACCATGTGGCTTATAACGAGGTGCAGCTTTTTCTTCTTATATATGTTATTTTCCAGGGAGCAGCTTATAGTCTGGAAAATACGGTAAATAAATTAAAATTAAATAAAATAAAATGAAACAAGACTAATTACGCTGTTTGTAATAAAACATACATAAGTGGTTGGTGTTGTTAAAATACTAACTGTATCGGGGATGTTATCAATGATCTAGTCATTGACAGTTACAGTCGTAGTATATAATGATACATATCTTAATACAAAATAAACCGTCTCAGATTCCCAGCAGAACAGCGCCGTGTCTCGGTTTGGGTAATGTGAGGATGTTCCTGACAGCACTTTAGTAAGTTGATTTTCCTCTGGATACCACACCCTGCTTACCATTCCCCTCAAGACCACGAACAAATGCTCCCGCAGCTTCACAGTCATGCCGCCTGTTGGCCTGTTGGTCCAGCTCCGAGCCCAGTGTTTTATGGACAGTGGCATTGGCCAGATTAGTGGCCGTTCCAGACTCCCCGTAGAACAGCTGAGATCACGGTGAGGAACCGTTAGTCAGGCTTTTTAGATCCGTACATTAGGGATATATCATTACTGCAGATTGGAATTGTTGGAACGTTGGAATTGTTGCTGTTGAGTATTGATTATCAGGCCGCGCTGTTGGGTGGAAGGGGTTTGAAGGTCTTTCAGCAGACTCAACAAAGATGAAGATAAGAAATGAAAAGAACTTCATCTTCAGAGTAACATTCCATCAGGAGTTTAGAATGAGGAGGACAGAAGGAGAACACTTACATCATCTGCCTGATCTGCATACCGCAGTTTAGCCCCGCCCATTCGCACTGAAGTTGTAAGAAGTGTTTCGGCCTGTGCTGTTTTTTGGTCGATGCTCAATGTTGGGCCACCAATCAGAACAAAGGATGGATGCATTTATTTTAGACTCTAACCAACAGCAATGTTGTACATGGATTTCAGGGAAATGTAAGATGCAAGGGACTGATTAACGGTG
Organism: Acestrorhynchus altus; assembly: GCA_034509495.1. Taxonomy (NCBI): domain Eukaryota; kingdom Metazoa; phylum Chordata; class Actinopteri; order Characiformes; family Acestrorhynchidae; genus Acestrorhynchus; species Acestrorhynchus altus. The sequence continues at coordinate 1,133,900 of CM067516.1, read as the reverse complement.
ACGTTTGCCGGAAGTGTCTTTGAGCTGACCGGCTGGTGACGAGGTCGAGGATGGGAGGATGTTATGTTTCCTGTTCTTTTAAATGGGAAGTGCTCTCCCCTCAAGATCTGACTGAAACCAGCGAAACTAAACTAGTTTTCTAATGACGCTCCTCTCGGATTCCACTTCTGTATTTCTGTGCTGTCACGGAAGCTTCCAGATGACGTTAGGGCTGTTTTCAATTACTGCATAACAAGGCGTTACGCCATCTCAATCCCAGCTCATGCAGTGTCTCGTGGTTTCTGAAGCTTTGGATGTGATTAAGACTGATGTCTCCACACTCGGGGCCTTAAGAACGGAATTCTTCTAGGATTTCCTTTGTTATTTATCTGATTGATAAATCTTCTGTTCGCTCATTCTTCAGAAGGTTGCGATTGAGAAAAACGTCTCTGAACCATTGTTCTTAGAAAGCATTGTTCACCTGGAATATTCTCAGATCGCAAGAGTTCAGGTGATCAGAACTCCATTCCCCGAAATCAGGGGCAGGCAATCCCTAGAAACAGGGGAACTCGAGCAGGAAAAGCACAAATCTGTGTAGGACTCCAGATGTGAGTTCCACTCAGCCCAGTTGTTCCCTGTGAATAGGACTATGCAGAACATTTGGCCATTTTAACTGAGGTTCTGAACCACTGGGAGTGGAAAGGTCCTGTTTGAATGAAATTGGAAGTGCGTAGGGAGTAGCGAGTACCGGTTTATTACTGCACGGGACGTTTGACCCATCCGTCATTGAGTTTCGGGGGTTAAACAGCTGGTTCTAATCACAAGCGGTACAGCAGAACGTCTAAACCTGTTAAATAAATTCACATTTATTCCCAAATTCCATACGGAATATCGTGGCCTCAGTTCGTTCGTTTTCTGCTTACTTTAGAAAGCAAACGAGGGGCCAAAGATGGCGAACACCATGCTCCATCATTGACGTCATGACCTTCAGGGAATTCCTACTGAAACGATTTAACCACTTGAAGTTTCCTTAGCTGATATCATGTCTTTACTGCGTAGGGATGTGTCCCGGAGGGTGGGGACAAAAATGTGGGGTTTTATGTAACAAAACAGACTAGAGAAACCAAACATAAACTAAAAGACGGGATACCGAGACAAAAAGGGTCCAAACTTGAAGGCTGTGAACAAACACATGCACAAAATGCACATGGTAAACCCGAACAAGACAAACTAAGACAGGCTGGGACAGACAGGGACAAGGGAAGACAAGAACACTGCTTAAGTAGTCTGTGGAATGGAATGCAGCCCAGGACTGGGATTGCATTTCCATTAACTTCATCTAAGCTGCTTCCCCCGGCACACAGCACCCCCTACAGCACGACTACACCTGCTGGCCTTGCTCGTCCCATAACCGCACTGTAATGATTCTGTCTGGTGACGCTGTAATTCTGTCTGGAATTTTCCAACCGCGGCGCTATTTTAAGGTGGAACTTTAGCTACATGGCTGGTTTTTATTCATGGCAAACATTTTGTGTTTTGTCTTTAAAATTATATTTGGAGAGTTTATTGATCCTCGAGTCCCATTTGTGTTTTCAGTGTTTTGTACCAGTTGATATTCAACTGATTTGTGGTGAAATTTGAGATCCTAAAATGTGCTGACTCATTTTGTAATGGAGTTGTTACACTGTCCACTGTAACCTCTCGCAGTGTTTGTCCCTATCCTGTAACTGTGACAATAAGGGTTGAGCTGGCCATCATGCTTTATGTAGACTTTTCCACTCTGTCCAGTGCCTTTGACCCAGTTTGACCCAGTCCTTGTAATTCTCTCTCTGCTGGACGGCAGTATGGGCAGCCCAGGAGAACGAAGACTTGGTCTTCCGCCAAGTTTAATGAACTTTTTGGCCAAATCTTCTAAAGCCTGCAGACCTGGTGTAGTTCGGAGGAGACATTCCAGCTGTACCTCCCGTCGATGTGTGGACGCTGGACGGATCGGACGAAGAGGGAATGACCTCTGTCATCCAGGACGTTCCTCTGGAAATGAACTTATTCACTGATGTTTACAGGTCAAAACAGAACTCGGCACTGAGAAACAGCGAGTGTTTAATCCCACAAAAAGACTTTATTAAATGAATGAATTATGTTTAGAACATAAAGAGAAAATCTCAGATGATCTCAACCGTTTTATTAATGTTTTCATCACAAAGTGACATTCTCTCAAACTTATTACAGTGATTATTATTCAGAATAATTATACTGTTTGATGTGTGGACGGAGAGTATCCACAATATGCTCAGAGAAGCATATTATTATGATATCAAATATTATCACAATTAAATCACAATAAAATATTGTCATATTTAACCCCTACCTTACAATAACGGAGGTATTTGAGATAGGAAATGGGAAAATGCTGCCTTCTCTCAGTCACATCTGTAGTTTTGGTCTTGTTTGGCATTGCATCGAAATAATATTTTTTGTTAATACCTTAAAAATACCTTAAATACCTTAAAACATTAAAAATACCTTAAAAATCAATGTAAAACCATAAAGCATAAATCATAGCCTTGGTGATCATACGTCATGGCTCTGATGCTGGACGAACTAACCAGACACCTGTAGATGTAAATCCAATTTTATTTAGAAAACAGCTGTTGAAAGTGTATCATTTAGTTTGATTTATATTGCAAACCAACTTTAATACCATAGCAACCACTTGGCAATCGCTTGAGATGCAATAGCAAGTGTTGCTGTATGGTTGGTATGGTATCTTAAATAGTTGCTATGGCGTTACCAAGTGGTTGCTAGGTGGTTTCTGTGGTTTTGCTAGGTGGTTATTAAGCGGTTGGTATGGTATCACAAGTTGACATAAGTGGTTGCTGTGGTATCCAAGTCGGTTTGCAATATAAATATAGCATAATCAAAACACAACTACACTCCCAATGCTGTTCTTCCGTTACTGACCCAGTGCTGAGTTTCAGTGTGTATGATCATTCTCATTTTTATTTTTCATTTCTCTTTAGGTTTACATCATCAAGGTATCCTGGTCTGATGGCAGCACTGAGGTCATCTTCAGGAGATACAGCAAATTCTTCGACCTGCAGGTGAGTTTCGTTGGTCTTATCCCCTCTCCCGTCAGCGGTGGACACCATAACCACCGCCATAACCACCGCCATCACAAATCATCATCGCAAATCAATATTGCCTACCAAGGAAACTGTCTGTAGCCGATCCTGGAGCTCTGCTGGAATCATCATTGTGTATTAGCAGATTTGGAAAAGGAACTAATGGGGTTTGGGTAGCTGGAAGTGGATTTCACAGATAACCACAGAAATGCCTATTTCAGATGTCAGCCATTATGCAGGCGACTTTATAGGGCAGGCGGGAAAGTCATCACTGATCCCTGCGTGGACACATGGAATTATTCAGGATATTAAAGTCAATCAACTTCTAATGTTCATTCAGCACCATCTCATTCCGTTTCATTTTCGCCGAATATGTCACAAAAATTCCATGTTTACATTTGAGGGGAAAAAATTCCTGAAAAGGACCCAGTTGGACTTTAGCCCCTGGCTGTGCGTCCACATGCCTGGGTGATAACCTCACTCTGTGATGTCTGAGATAACAAGTGGTGCAAGCCGCAGGTCTTCTGAGTGGAACTCATAACTTATAAAGTGCTTCATGTTGGATATTAATCATCCAGTGTTTTGAGCTGAAAAAGATTGTAATGAATGTCCTTTATTATTTTTATAATTTTTACATGTATCAGTTTTATCCCATCTCAGGACTTTTATTTTGAAATTTGTCAGCCACAAATGAGAGCAAACAGTCCCTCCCTTCCCATTTTCCTCTGTAAATCAGTGTCTGGGTCAGTGATGTCATCAGCCCCGCCCCCTCTCTCTGATCAGTCAGAGTCTGTATGCAGGTTGATCATCAGCCCCGCCCCCTCTCTCTGATCAGTCAGAGTCTGTATGCAGGTTGATCATGTGCACGGGGACAGAGCAGTAAACATGCACTGGAAGCTTCTTTGGTATTTAAACTGAGATTTCTGTTGGAAATGAGTGCATTTCAGCTGTTTGAAGAGTTGATCAAAATGTTCTTTACCAATGAGCAGCAGTGGTTCCGCAGGAAACCAGAAGTTGTCTTGTATGACGTCTTGCAGAATCTCACTGAAGTGCCTTTATCTCTGGTACCCCTTTATGTCAGCACACTACAAAGACACGATATTTAACGTGTAAGCGGATAAAAAGTTGGGACGGGGGCGTGTCTACCACTGTGTTACAGGAAGCTTTGGGAACTGCGGACACTAATTGTTGAAGCCAGGTGCTCAGCAGTCCGGGGTCTCTGTTGTCGTATTTTGTGCTTCATAATGCGTCACACATTTTCAATGGGACACTGGTCTGGACTGCAGGCAGGCCAGTCTAGTACCTGCACTCTTTTACTACGAGGCTTTGTCTTTCTGAAATAAGCAAGGACGTCCCTGAAAAAGACGTTGATTGGATGGCAGCATATGATTCTCTAAAACCTGTCTGTACCTTTCAGCATTAACGGTGTCTTCACAGATGTGCAAGTTACCCATGCCATGGGCACTAACACCCCCCATACCATCAGAGATGCTGGCCTTTGGAACTTTTCCTCTGTGGCCTGGAGGACGTGGCATCCATGATTTCCAGAAACAATCCCGGTGGAGTTTCTGGGTGTTGTTGATATGTCTTTCGATTTCCATGGTAGAGTTTCAAGTTGCGCTTGTAGATGGAGTGACGAACTGTGTTCACTGACCGTGTTCCTGAGCCCATGTGGTAAAATCTGATACAGATTGATGTCCGTTTGGGTTTGAAGGTCTCCGACATCCAATGTTGGTTTCCGGCCTTGCTGTGTCCTTGCAGAGATTTCTCCAGAGTCTCTGAATCTTTTGATGATATTATGGACTGTAGATGATGAAATCCCTAAATTCCTTGCAATTGCATGTTGAGAAACCGTTGGACTATTTGCTCACGCGGTTGAACCTCGCCCCATCCTGGCTTGCGAAGGACTGAGCCTTTTGGAGATGCTTCCTTTATACCCTAAAACGACACTCGCCTGTTTCCCGTTCACCTGTTCACCTGTGGAATGTTCCAGACAGGTGTTCATTCCTCGACTTTCCCAGTTTGTGTTGCTCCCGTCCCAACCTTTTAGAATGTGTTGCATCAAATACAACATGAATATTGGTTGACAAAGATTTGCAAATCATCATAGTGTGTTAGCAGTGCTAAGATCTGATGGAGGATCTAATTGGACAGTGTCTGATTATGGAGTTTTTGGTCAGAAGTGAGAAAGCTGCAGTGCTGGATGTTTCTGATATCTAGTGCACTGTAGCTGTAATGTTTTAAGGCTGTAGATCACAGAGTGGACTGTGTATAACCTTCAGACGTTTGATGTAAGTCACCAAAACGTTAAAGAAAGATAGTTACTCATACCAGATATTGTTATTATCAGGGGATCCTAGGCTACTCAAATTTGTCTCCATTTGAGATGCAACACAAACAGCTATTTTTCAATTTTCACTCCTTCTAATGGAGACGTGCCCATTACTCATCCCCCCTAAGTAGCCTCCCACAGTACATGCTCTCGACGAGATCAGAGATCGTCCACATGTTTCCTCCGAGTCATGTGACCTTCCGCCTCTTTTCAAACTGCCGCCATTTGTATCGTTGCCGGGCAGCCATCGCGCTTGGAGGAGAACGCCAGGTCCCCGGATCTGACACAATGGACGGCAGACGCCAGCGTCTGGGTAAAAATGGACAATAAGAGAAAAATTTAATGTAATTTGGTGAAAAAATAACACCAATTTGAAACGTCTACAATCAGATCCATTGTTGTAAGAGCAGATCTGGAACAATTTTGAACCTGAAAAAGATTTTGTGAGTCTGACAGACTTTCAAGATCTAAAGAACATTCTAATGGAGATGATGAATGAGGCGATAACATTCTTAATGGAAGTTGGAGTTGTTCTTCAGTGACCGAGGTCTTCAAATCTGGACCTCGAGTCCACTTTCCAGTCCTGGATTTTATAATGCTTGGTTGCTGTTCTCCTTACTTCCAATGAGAGCCGAATCCAGGACTGGATACTGGAGTCTTGATTTGAGGAACTGGGTTCTACGGAATTGCTTGGAGAACCATGAGTTTGGTTACAGTCCCAGCGCTGAGGTTTGCCAACATCTCAACTGCAGATCCTCTAAAAAGCATGACGTGCACGGTCATTGCTTCACATTCCAGGTAAAAACAAAACGAGCTTTCTCAGTTTTGGACGCTCAGCCCGGCACTGATTAGAGAGGCACATGGTTTTAGTTTGGAGAAAGACAGCCGTGTTCAGAGGAGGGTTCACTGCTTTAAGAGCCTCTAGCACCCGGTTATCCCCTCTCGCAGGGTTCTGCTGCTTGTGTTTGGGTCTTTACTCGTTTTGTGTGGCACAATATCACACGCCTTGCATCTTCATTTGGAAACAGGTGGGCGTCACCTTTCACTTAAAAGCACTGCTGAGGAAGTAAAACGGGGTTATTTATGTCCACTATAAATAAAAAAATTCTGTTACATTGTTTCCTGAGCTGCTCTGCAGGGAATCCCCTCAGGCTGCTCACAACAACGGGTACCGGCATCAGGCAGATCAGTGTCAGTAATCTGTATTAATACGAGGACATTTAAAGTTCAACATGCTTCAAACTCCTGATTAGTAATTTCAGGCACCTGCAGATGGCGCCGCATGAGAATGATGGAGCTCCAAATATCTGTGGGGTGTGTGATTGGCTAAAAGGAGTGATTGTATAGTGTGAAGGACGGAGCTGAATTTGTTGGTGTCTCCTCAGAACTGTGGACCAGAGACCAAACGAACGAACCTAAACCGCATGTTTCACAGCTTGTGATTGAACATCACTTTGTTTCCAGGCAAGAATTGCTTCGAGGAGTCGACGCAGGTCCTTCACAACCAGTTTCTGAAAGAACCGCTGTGCCGCAAGAGGCCTTTCTTCAGTGTGGTCTTTGGGCCACAATTCTGAGAAGTTCCTGTAGACCAGTAGACCTGTATGAACGTATGCTTCCATACACCTGCAAATTCAGGTCCATCCTTCACACCGTGACCTTTGGCCGCCCACATGCAATCTCTCCTTTTAGTCAATCGTTGAGAGCTTTGGAGATGTTTAATGATGGAGAAGCACCACTTTCTGTTGGAGTGCTGTTGGTGTTTATTAGTGCTTTACTGAGGAAATAAATATGGTAGATGTTGGATCACACGTTGGATCACCCTGTTCTGTTCTCTCTGCTTAGCAACCTCTCCTCCCTCTTCGCTCACTTCTGGCTTGTGTTCCGAGATCTGCTCTGTGTCCTGTTCCGAGCCCTTTTCCGAAACTTGTTCCTAGCCTTGTTCTGAGCCTTCCACCGAGTTCTGAGCGTTGTGCTGGGCCCTGTGCTGAGCCAGCAAATAGCCCTGAAGGGAGCAGCAGGAAATCCTCGTCTTCAACACGTCTCCTCATGTTGCCTTCAGAAAGCGTTTCACAACAGCAAATTGGACGTGTGGTCATTACAGTCGTTTTCTGCTGTTTCAGGTTTATGTCTGAGAACCTTCTAAGTTCTTTTGAAAGAACTGCAACTGCAAAAGGTTACAAGAGGTTCTTTGAGCCACGAAGAACCGTGCTTGTAATGGAGATGGGTTTCTGAAGAACCAGTACATCAACCAAGGTTATTGTCAATTACAAACATGGTCCTAAAAATGGTTCTTTGAAGGCATTGCTCAGTTGGAGATGGTTCTGGTCCTACAGTCTTGGGTTTTGTCCAAGAATACGGTAATAATGTCTCACTGATCAGATTAGACTGACTGGTGGAGGAGTATTATGGTATTTATTAAGGGTGTATATTATTCTCATATGTCATTTATTAACCTGAACAGCGTGAAAACAGGAGACACATAAACAGATACCTGCTGAAACACAGACTAACCTCATACGTCCTTCAGAAAGAGGACACAATACTCTTTTCTGCTCAGCTAACAAAACCTAATATGGCAGAAGGATAGTTTTAGTGTGTGTGTGTGTGTGTGTGTGTGTGTGTGTGTGTGTGTGTGAGAGAGTGTTTGGGTGACTCAGAGCCCCTGACAGAAGTGAGGTTTCTCCTCCACACAGCCTCGTGTTTCAGAGCGTGAGGAACCGTGTAAAGCTCGGGAGTGACACTCCAGCATCTGAGTGTGATTACTGTGTGTGGGTTTTGCTACAGTTCCGATACCTTCGTATTCCATCTGACAGCTGTTCATCATAGCGTCTCTCCTCGTCTTTGTTCTGCTGTGTGTGTGTGTGTGTGTGTGTGTGTGTGTGTGTGTGAGTGGGGGTGGCAGGTCTGTATGGACGATGTAGAAATCTGATTAATCATAAAGGCCCCAAACCCCCACCCTGACAGCCCCTCCTGTAATTGCCATTTGCTGGAGTGACATTCTTGGCTCCCTCTCAGCATGTTGCTCTCTCCATGCTCCTGCAGTTGTTCTCCTGCTCCTCCGACAGGCTGAGTTACGGAGTTGTTTTTTTTAGAGGGTAATGAATCACTCTTGTTTATCAGATAATGTTATTAAACCCAACGCGGTGTTGCTTAAGTCTTTACTTTGCACTTTGTTTCCCTTTATGTGCTCATCTTATGGGTCTTCTGTCCATAATGCTGCACTGTCTGCTAATGAACCACTGGTATGTATTATTAATTCACAGTGGAAACTGAATAATTCACAGTGGATACTGAATAATTCACAGTGGATACTGAATAATTCACAGTGGATACTGAATAAATCACAGTAGATGCTGAATAAATCACAGTACATACTGAATAATTCATAGTGGATACTGAATAAATCACAGTAGATACTGAATAATTCACAGTGGAAACTGAATAATTCACAGTGGATATTGAATAATTCATAGTAGATACTGAATAATTCACAGTGGATACTGAATAATTCACAGTGGATACTGAATAATTCACAGTGGATACTGAATAATTCACAGTGGACACTGAATAATTCACAGTGGACACTGAATAATTCACAGTGGGTACTGAATAATTCACAGTGGGTACTGAATAATTCACAGTGGATACTGAATAATTCACAGTGGATACTGAATAAATCACAGTAGATGCTGAATAATTCACAGTACATACTGAATAATTCATAGTGGATACTGAATAATTCACAGTGGACACTGAATAATTCACAGTGGACACTAAATAATTCACAGTGGATAGTTCATATTGGATATTGAGTAGTTCATGGTGGATACTGAGGAGTCATAGTGGATACTGAATAATTTGTAGTGGATCATGAATAATTCATACTGGTTAGTGAATAATTCATTGTGGATGCCGAATAACACATTTTTATGGTTGAGCCTGAGACGCCTGCGGTTCATTAGTTCGGTTGAATAGTGTATTCACAGCTGGCATTTCTGGAGGACATCAGAAGAGTGTGAAGTGTGTGAGAGAGCAAGCAGGATATGGTGACGTCAGCAGCAGCAATGGCGGCAGACAGGAAATACCCCACAGTGACCACAGAAAGGGCCGTGACTAGCTCAGGAGAGAGTGGCAGAAGGACAAGCAGAGAAGAGAACAATACGGGTCAAACATAGCTGCCCGCACTTTTTACCCTGGTCAGCTTCAGTCTATGACATCGGGGGCTATGGTGTAACCTGATGAGATCAAAGGTGTGAATCAGCCCTGAATGTTCCCATGACTCATTTGAACTGCAGAAGCCTCCTGAAACCTTGAAGAAGATGGAGCCACTCTCTAAATAAAAAAGGCTTGTTTGTCTCTTGGCTCTTCTTGATCTACACAAAACATCTACAATAGGTTTTCCAGTGGTCTACACCCAGATGGAATCTCTGCAACACATAAATGATTACAAATGTGGTCTGATTAGACACTGGGTCAGGGCTAAAGTGCTCCCCCCACTGCCCTATAACTGAGAGGCTACTTTTGGGTAGTGTACCCCTTGGTAAGAGATCGTTGACTGATATTTTGCCTGAGCTCAAAGATGCATCTCCTTTCAAAGTCTGAGAAAAGCAGGATGGTTCTTTTGACGAATTTGGGCCAATCTGACCAAGCCATGGTCACCTTCGTTTGCAGTGGTGTCATGAACCTGGACTGTTATGGACTGGAACCGTATCTTTATGACTTCAGGTTCAGGTTTGGGATCCGATGATGGTCTGAGTATGGAGGCCTCATGGTGAGCGGTCCCACACACAGCAAGGGATTCCCAGAAATATCTTCACCACATTGCAAAACTTCTTTGACCTGTTTGGTCCCCACATTTATCAACAATCCAGCATTTATGGGAGCAGCTGGGACTTCAGCTTCGGCAACCTATGAGTGTGCAGGATCTACAGGCCCAGCTGCAACATCTGTGGGTAAATGTGCTACAGGATTGCATACGGAACCTGTGCTTCCATGACCAACCGTATCTCCTCTTGTATCCAGGCTAGAGGCCCAACAGGGAACTAGAACCTCTTTTCAACTGTACGGTTTCCTCCAATAAACTTCTCTTTTCACTGTAATTCTGTAACCACTTACAAATATCATCATCAGATTCCTTCCATTCCAGCAACTCCTTCCTGGGGTGGTATTCTATTTTTAAGTGTCCAGTGTGTTCTGTAAAGAGAAAATGATGGCACTGGCCTGCAGTGGTCTGACGTAGTGGTCTGAACAGCTCTGTCTTGTGTCCTGGTTGAATGAGTCTGTGTCTGAAAGCACTTCCTGTTTGCCATAGTTCCTCATGTTGGCACAGATTTTGTCCATTATCCTCCTCTCAGCCACTGTCCACAGACTGTCCAGTTCCGGCCCCACTATGATCTGGCCTTCCTTACCAGCTCGCTTAGTCAGCCAGCCTGATTTACGTCGGGTTCTTTTGCCAGCGTAGTGAAGAACCTTTAAATGACCTCTGAACTGGTTTCCTTTTATCCGTATTTGTGTTTTTTCTCTGAAAGCTCACAGATATGGACGCAATGGAGCAGGACCACTGGATATGGTTGGGGTTGTGAGGGCAAAAATTGAAAAGTGAAGTGTGACCACTGTCATATGGTCACGATGAAGAAGAAATGGAGATGTATGGAGATGTTTTGTTAAACACTGCTTTATTGAGGAAACTATCTGAATATGTGTGAGCAGGGCCTAAATCGTGGATTTGTAATTGAGAATATAGGTCAGCTGATGCACCCAATCACTACCGTGGTTGTTGAATATTGAGCTTCATAATGTACACACAACGTGCTTTACCTTCATCTTCTGAATCATCACCCCAGGTGTCATTTTGCTGGCCAACAGCCTGGAACCAAAATCGCAGCCAAGAAAGAAGAAGGGGGGGTTTGTTTGACGCTAGCAGGGGAATATAACCTATAGCACTATGGGAGCGATGCAGGATGGCTGGATTTGAGAATGGGGAGGGTGGAAAAGTTCCACTATGTCACCCGTCCTTTGCAGATGGAGCCATGCAGCACATGCACTCGGAGGGAGGTGGAGAATGCCTGCTGAATGGATTGTAATGGCTGGCAGCTCTGAG
>CM067516.1:1042367-1117367 GCA_034509495.1 Acestrorhynchus altus | reverse complement strand
GTAGTGGCACCGGTCAATGACGTGTTTCGATGGACCCGTAGACTCAATCCATGCTAGGAGAATAGACCCCACACCAGAACGGAACCACCACTGGCCTGCTCGGTGTCTTGTTTCCAGCTGGGGTCCACGGCATCACGGCATCAAATTTACCATCAGCCCCAAACAACTGGTACTGTGACCTCACCACATGTTAATAAGCCCAGATGAAGCATCTACAACCATCTAAAAAGCCCAGATGAGGTGACATGTCTAGTAGTCTTAACAGAGGCATTCTGGTGGGTCTTCTGCTCCCATAGCAGGACATGCGTGTGGGGGTCCTGCATGGAATGTGGATGGGATTTTTGCCAGTCGCTCATCTGCTTGCACAGACAGTTCTAACCAGACACCACCGCTCAACTTCATTAAGTACCCGTAAGCAGCCAATGCGCTGACCACTATGTGTGGTAATGCCTTCAATGATGTTAGCCAGTAAACATGGGATGCTGTGGATTGAGGAATGTTAAATTCCCATAACTTCAGAATTGGAATGTCCCACCCATGATAACGCACTACCACACGTAGCATCAGTGTAATACTGAGATCACATGACTCCTGGTACGTCAGTGTGTTAAACGCTTTAAGAACATCAGACCATTGAGGGCACGTTTACACTGTACGTTTGGGGGATGAAATACATGGGAACAGTGCATAAAATAAAGTAAACTAATTAAAAACGAAAGGTCGTGACCTGGTCCTGTCCAAGACATTACATACTAGAAACTGCTCATGTACATCTGTTGAATTAGTTTCCTTTGCTTCCATCGGAAAGCTTTAAAAGCACCTGAACGCTGTCTGGCAGGTACATTCCACGCTTTACAGCCTTTTAACAAGTACCTCAGCACTCCGTCAGCAATATGCACAGGAACCTCTGTAATTACTGCCCTGCCTATTCCACACATTCTTTTCCAAATTCGTTAGTGTGCTGTATAAACACTGCCGTTAATGGAGCCGTAGCAGATGCTCCGTTTACAGCGCGCAAATGCCGTTCTAACGGTCCCAACAGTGTGCGAGACGTGGCTGATACAGTCACAGAAACTCACATAGCTGTGTTTTATTGTTCATTTCCTCCAAAACAGTGAGGGTTATCTGATGATCAGACAGCAGCAGGAGTCGTGATTAGTCAGAAATCTGATTAGGACTTTTTATCACTTTCCTTTTCCGGTTGGTGTTGCGGAATCGGTTCCAAAAGAGATCCGGGAACCTTTTAGCTCTGAAAGCCCAATTAGGACATTTTACCATTAGATTATTGAGCTGCAGGAACCTAATCAGACCAGATGACTGCAGTGTTGTTTGTATGCCTCAACTTCTCCGTCTTCTACAGCATCGACAGCAGGGCACGATGAGCTTGATCTGTCCTACCGGCGTGTGCTGCCTTCAGGTGTTGGTCTTTCACCGTTGTTAAACCACGCATATGACTGACGTCTGTTTATATCAGCACCATTAGCAGTGCTGCAGTTACTCAGCAGAAGGTGCAGGATCCTCAGACACCGTGCATGTAATGTAAAAAAATACGCTGTTTTTAAAGGTAATATATTAGACGTTGTAGGGACAGTCTACGTTGTTAAATATGTTTATATATGTGTATATTGTCTGTTATTTGGCTGTTTGGCTCCCCCTGCAGGTCTGAAGTGTAATTCGTGTCATTTGTTTAGGAGAATTTGGATAGTATGTCCAGGCAGCTTCACTTTGTAATCAGAACAGCATTCTGTCCGTCTTACTCACTCCCGCACCATCACGGACAATCGATGCCCATTGTTGGGAATTACAGAGTAGGTGTAGGTTGGCTGCAGTAGAGTCGGCCAGGCAGTTCGAACAATAAACCGGGGTGGATTTGGATGTGCCCACACCAAACCCTAACCCTGACCATAACCTCAGTATCTCACAAGACACGAGATACTCCTGTGCTGGTGAGGACCTGTCCCACAAATATAGAAAAGACAACACATACACACACACACACACACACACACACACACTTTCACACTATCCATCATCACTGGATATTCTGAGAGCTCTTAACATTAAAAGTTCCATAAACTCCTCTGCTCCTCGTCACTCGTCGACCTGCAGTCAGCTCCGATTTAAGTGCTGTTTTGGAACATGTTGTTTTTAGGAAAGCTGTGGGGACATTCCCAAACGATTCCTACATTTGACAAAAACCTGGTCGTCTTCTCTGAGCTCAGATGAGTAACAGCAGGACTGCATACAATGAGGTTGAGGCTGTTTTTGACATTTTCACTTGATATGAATCTGAGCGCTGGTCCTTTATTCTGCCTCAGAAGTTCAGGATGAAATGTCTGTTTAATTTTATTAGTGACTTATAGGTTCAGGAGAAAATATAACACATAAAAGTCACTAATAAAAACAAACAGAGTGGGTCAAAATAAAAGTCACTATTATAAGTGTAACTGGATATATCAAAATAAAAGTCACTAATACAAACAAACAGACTGGGTCAAAATAGAAGTAACTGATAAAAACAAGCAGAACATGTCAAAATAAAAGTCACTAATACAAATGTAACAGGATATATCAAAATAAAAGTACAAATTAATACAATACAAACAGATGTTAAAATAAATAATTCATACACTCCAACATACTGTCAAAATCCATTAATACAAACAGACCATGTCAAAATAAAAGTCCCTTATAAAAACAAGCAGACCATGTCAAAATATGTCACTAATACAAATGTAATGATATATCAAAATAAAAGTACAAATTAATACAATACAAACTTGTTAAAATAAGTAATTCTTACACTCTGTCAAAACAGATCATGTCAAGTTATTATAAACATTATCTTACAAATGAACAAACAGTGTTTGCCAAAAATGTGTATGTCAAAACAAAAGTCACCAATATAAACATACTGGGTCAAAATAAAAGTCACTAATGCAAATGAAAACAGACCCGTCAAACTCAGTCACTTTTACGAAAGAAACAAAACAGATTGTGCCAAAATAAATGTCAGAAATACAAAAATAGCAATAATGCAAAACTTTGAGAATGACTCGTCTCCCTGTTTTCTTCATTGGTCCTCTACAATTATATCAAAGGACAAATATATCATTATTTTATGGGTATTGGTTAAAACAGTGAATTTGTGAATAAATTTACTGCTTATATTCAGAAAATACATAAACAGCCTCAAGCGACATATTAAAGCTGGCAGTTACATGAGTGTTATTTGGTATTTGAGCGATTCGTAGATTGATAATCTGAAGAATTGATTATTCATTACAAAAGTCACTTGTTGCAGCCCTGTTTCACAAATATGTCCCTGAACATGAAGGTTCGAGATCAGGGACAAAACTGGGTTTTTTATTTTGGATTCTTCTGCAGGTCCTACATGAACTGCCAGATAGACAGTAATGTCCAGAATCCAGGATTTCTGAATGGGACACTAACTGATATTGAACTGTTGGGTCAGATCTCTTGTTGAGAAGATGATTGATGTGTGTTTTTTGTTTTCTTTTTCAGGGAAAATTCTGTTCAGAAGGAGTCACATCCGGGACGTGGCCATGAAACGACTTCGGCCCATCAATGAATACTGCAGGGTAGGTGTTACAAAAACCATCGTCACTTCTCTCCTTTTCCTGGGATTCTTACATTTTAGGTCTCAGTTTAGGTCTCAGTAATCAATCAGCCAATCAATCAATCAATCAATCAATCAATCAGCCAATCGATTGGTTCTGCTCTGGACAACCTGGCCCTTCACTGAGGACGTATAAACAAGAATTCATTTTCAGATGAAATCCCAGCCGAGTTGGAGGAGAACGTCTCTGAAACAGGAGGTTCTGAGGAAGCTGTGGCAGAAACTTTTATGCTTGTCCAGGCAGTGCACGAGGATGGGTGAAATCAGGATGTGTGAGCTCTTTGTCCCCTATTCAAACACTAGGACACTGAGGTCCTCTAGTCCAATGCTTTTATTAGTTCCTAGGACAAAGCGAAAAACACAAGGGTGGCTCTGGAATAGATATTGGGTTTTCAGGTTCTAAGGAGATTAAAAAGAGGGTCAAGACATAATTGCAGGCCTCATCATTTGAGGATGGACACCAGAAGTGTACTGATCTTCTGTGGCCCAGGATTTTGACTAGCTGGACCTGAAATGCCCTCCTCTGCTGGACACCTAGTCCTATTGTTTGTATTGTCGCAATGAGTTTGTTTCTACGCATTTCTATTGGTTCATGCATCATAAACCCATGATACAATGTAAAGAAGGACTGTTATACAACCTTTAATGGTTTTGTTTTCCATAACATTGACGCTACACTGGTTTTGTTCCCTGTTGTGTAGTTCTTCCTCAGAAGCTAGAACATGGCACTGGATCTCTGTTTTCTTTAGGAATGTTGGCCAAAGGTACACACTTCAGATATCAGCAAAGTTCCCCTCCGTTCATTAGTGAAAATAGAAATGAAACGAAAAACAAAGTGAGCAGGCCTGGCAGAGCAGTGCCCCCCTGAGGGCAGAGGATCAGAGCCGCCGTGCTGAGCCAGCCTGTGTCAGCAGGCTGTGGCTTTGCCTTCGTTTTGAAGACCCGTCTCTGGAGGAAATGGCTTTTTAAAAAGAAAATGTTCCCCTAAGACTTTTACAAGGAGCTGCGTAACCGTCAGGATTTTTGTTCTGGTGGGTTGCCAGAGAGTGCTGTTTGTGTGCGTGTGCGGAGTGCTGACTCAGGAGGGTTTTCCCTCCCTGCGTGAACGGGTGCCAGCTTTCGGTGGTCATCAGATCAGAGACGATTAAACACGTTTAAGCAGATTCTAAATCATTCTCGCACGGGAGGGAACCGAGGGAAGTGTCCGGTTCTAAAAGCTTCCTTTCAGCCGCGACTCTGTTCAGCATGTCTGTGTAAAACTCCGTCAGGGGCAGCAGATGAAACTACACCGTGAGGGTGAAGACGGTGTTACGTGTATGAAGGGTAATCTAGTATCTGAAACCACTTTCAGGGACAAAACACGGTGGAAATATTAATAACTGGTTTATTTTAGTGGAATATTTTAAATTACTTTTCCACTGCATAGTACCTACTCTACAATAATCTACAACTCTACAATAATCTACTCACTACTCTACAATAATCTACTACTCTACAATACTATCTCTGCTACTCTACAATAATCTACACTACTCTACACTACTCTACAATAATCTACACTACTCTACACTACTCTACAATAATCTCACTGCTCTACAATAATCGCTCTCTACTACTCTACAATAATCTACACTACTCTACAATAATCTACACTACTCTGCAATAATCTACACTACTCTACAATAATCTACACTACTATGATATACATATACACTACTCTACAATAATCTACACTACTCTACAATAATCTACACTATACTCTACACTATATACAATAATCTACACTACTCTACAATAATCTACACTACTCTACACTACTCTACAATAATCTACTCTACACTACACTACTCTACAATAATCTACACTACTCTACAATAATCTACACTACTCTACACTACTCTACAATCACTACTCTACTAATAATCTACACTACTCTACACTACTCTACAATAATCTACACTACTCTACAATAATCTACACTACTCTACACTACTCTACACTACTCTACAATAATCTACACTACTCTACACTACTCTACAATAATCTACACTACTCTAATAATCTACACTACTCTACTATATACAATAATCTACACTACTCTACAATAATCTACACTACTCTACAATAATCTACACTACTCTACAATAATCTACACTACTCTACACTACTCTACACTACTCTACAATGTCTACTATATACAATAATCTACACTACTCTACACTACTCTACACTACTCTGCACTACTCTACACTACGCTACTCTACACTACTCTACTACTCTACACTACTCTACAATAATCTACACTACTCTACACTACTCTGCTCTCTGCAATAATCTACACTACTCTACAATAATCTACACTATACACTACTCTACACTACTCTACAATAATCTACACTACTCTACAATAATCTACACTACTCTACACTACTCTACAATAATCTACTTTACACTACTCTACAATAATCTACTCTGCAATAATCTACTCTACTCTACACCTACTCTGCAATAATCTACTCTACTCTACTACTCTACAATAATCTACTCTACACTACTCTACTCTACAATAATCTACTCTACACTACTCTACTCTACAATAATCTACTCTACACTACTCTACTCTACAATAATCTACACTACTCTACTCTACAATAATCTACTCTACAATACTCTACAATAATCTATACAATAATCTAAACTAATCTACACTACAATACTGTACTCTACAATAATCTACTCTCTACAATACTCTACAATAATCTACTCTACACTACTCTACAATAATCTACAATAATCTACTCTATGATACTCTACAATAATCTACTCTACACTGCTCTACAATAATCTACTCTACTCTACAATAATCTAAACTAATCTACTCTACACTACTCTACTCTACAATAATCTAAACTAATCTACTCTACAATAATCTACTCACACTATAATGCAATATACTCTACTCTACTCTACTCTACTATACTCTACTCTACTATAATCTACTCTACAATGCTCTCTAATAATCTGCTCTACACTACTCTCTAATAATCTACTCACTACTCTACAATAATCTACTCTACACTACTCTACAATAATCTACTCTACACTACACTACTCTACAATAATCTACTCTACACTACTCTACAATAATCTACACTACACTACTCTACAATAATCTACACTACACTACTCTACAATAATCTACTCTACACTACTCTACAATAATCTACTCTACACTACTCTACGATACTCTACAATAATCTACTCTACACTACACTACTCTACAATAATCTGCACTACACTACAATACTCTGCAGTACTGTAGTGTATTGTACTGTAGAATAGTGTAGTGTACTGTAGGGTATTGTAGAGTAAGCCTCACTACAATAGCTTACTCTACAAAATACTACAATAGACTACACAACTCTGTAGAATTCTCTACAGACAGCACACATACTCTATATACACACACACACACACACACACACACACACACGTGTGCTTATATATGCATTGATTGAATATAAGCCTTTATTACATTATAGGCTCTCCAGTGTAAACATGTTTTGATTGATTGACTACGTGGGCTCAGAGGGAATTGGGTTCATTCTGTTTCTCACTGAAACTCACTATGAATGGATCCGTTTTGCTCAGTACAAATGAAAAGTCCTGTAGGATAAAACCCCGCCCCCAACTGTGACTCAGCTTGTATCGTTATAGCCGCTGCCTCTGCTCCTTCACACCCAGACTCAGACTGCCGTCCGTGTCTGCTCTTCATTTTGGCCTGGACATAGAATGCAGATGAATGCTTTGACAAATGCACCCATTCACCCTTCACACACACACACACACACACACACACACACACACACACACACACACAATCAGGTTAATGCAGCCTGCAGAGAAGAACACCACTAAATACCATTTGCTGTAATGGACCTTCTTGCACCGGGTCTCTGGAGTGAATACTAATGCCTCTGGAGGTCACTCAGGGGAGGCATCAATCTGAGGCCCCTCTGCCATGGTCTTTCCAGACTGACTGAGCTGCAGTGATTGGCCAGTGAAGTTAGATAGTTATAGTTATTGCCAGACGTGGGTATTTCAGGTTCAACATGTCAAAACCCGCTCCAGGTTTTTGTTCGCCGACTGTCTGGGCGGCTGTACTGCGGTTCAGCCATGCACACGAGATCAGCATTTGTTAGCAAGATCTCCTTTTGTACACAAAATAGTTACATCAGAAACCAAACATGCTTTGTCTGGCCAACGAACCTGAGCTATTGATCCTCAAAATGAATTCTTAGAATCAAAGAGCTGCACTTTACAGATACAGGGGTTGGACAATGAAACTGAAACCCCTGTCATTGTATTGTGGGAGGTTTCATGGTTAAATTGGAGCAGCCTGGTGGTCAATCTTCATTAATGGCACCAGTAAGAACAGAGTGTGAAGGTTCAATTAGCAGGTAAGAGCACAGATTTGCTCTAAATATTGCAATGAACACAACATTATGGGGGACATACCAGAGTTCAAAAGAGGACAAACTGTTATAGCACGTCTTGCTGGCGCATCTGTGACCAAGACAGCAAGTCTTTGTGATGTATCAAGAGCCACGGTATCCAGGGTAACATCAGCACCACCAAGAAGGACCAACCACGTCCAACAGGATTAACTGTGGACGCAAGAGGACGCTGTCTGAAAGGGATGTTGGGGTTCTAACCCAGATTGTATCCAAAAAATGTCCTTCACAAGATGAATTGACGCTGTATTGGCCGCAAAAGGAGGCTCTAGTTCACCATACTAATCCATTATTGTGGTCTAAAACCAGGTGTTTCAGTTTCATTGTCCAACCCCTGTACATCCCATTTTCTAGGCTTCATAACTCAGGATCAGTGTAACCTACAGACATATCAGTACAAACAAAACTTACCGTAAGTAACATGCAGAATCAGCGGAAGGGGGCGGGACTGAATACATCACTGTCCCAAGTGATGTAGGATTTTATTGTCCTTCAATGTTTTTGAGAGCTTCGTAAATCTGTTCCCAGACTCATCTGCATCTCCAACCTTCTTTCTAAAGGCCTCAGGAAGCTCTTTAGATCTGTCCATGGTGATCCCACTCACTTCAACCATCAAGAGCAAACCAAACTAATGTCTGAGGTTTAAATAAGACGGACTCCTCCAAAGTCCTCTCTAATCTGCAGCTGATGTGCTGCACCTGATTCTAATTTTAGGCATTTGAAGTAATAATAAATGTGGACGTGTCCTAACCTTGTCACACGACCGTATGAAATATAAACGATGGAAAAGCTGTTCAACAAGATTCCAACAAAAATAATTTCCCAGATTTGAACCAAGTAGACCAAGCATATAAGGTCAGACTTAAACGGACGACTCGCTCTTTCCCAACATTTCCTGTGTTCAGCTGTGTGTCATTAACGTTATTGTTATTGTAACCTTTAGAAGAATTTGTTATCAAACGTACTGTAAATGGTCTCAAACGCTGGCAGTAATGTTGAAACTGTCACATGATGGAAATGAAATATTTTCTAATAATAAAAAATAATAAAAGTACAAAAAATGAAGCTCCTTTCAATAGTTTAAAATGTGTCTCAGGTCAGTTCCAATCCCAGTCCACTGTAATGACAATGCACTCTAATCCCAGTCCTCTGCAGTCCCAGTCCACTCCAGTCCCAGTCCAATGCAGTCCCAGTCCACTGACCAAATATACTATTACTGAGGTCAGCGTTATTGGATGAGGGAGGTCAGTAAAAGGTCGGGCCTCTAGTACAACAAGCTGCTGTAGCTGTCCTAAAATTGAGGGTGGGTTTTGGACATTTTGAATGAGCATGTCCTCGTTTGACACATTGAAGACTAATTAGTGAGTTTGCAGTCTGGCTGCATAAATTTGGCTCCAGCCCTGCTGCCACTAATATCTAAAAGTCAAACTGCCTCAGTAGGAGAGGACACCTTGAACAGACACTGCCTTTGCATCGTCGTGCTGCTGAAGCCTCCAGGGCATCATAATTCAGCTCATGCAGAGAGATGGCACGTCTGCGTATTGACAAGGACGGCCCCAAAGCACTTAGCTTTATTAAAAACCAGCCGAAGCTCGACTGGCCCAACAGACCGCCTTGGAAATCGTTGTGTCCCAGCAGACGAGACACATTCTCACCTTCCTGAAGCTGTTGTAACTGACACAGTTAAAAAAACTAGTCAAATTTTACATTGATGTGCTGAATTAGACCGTTGTTGTGTTGTGTTATTGAGAATCCTGGACTGCTATGGACTGGAACCGTTCAGGTTCTGTTCGGGATCCGAAAACGGATGAGTTTGAGAACGGAGGCCTTAGCCCCAACTGCTGCTGTGAGGATTTTGGGGGATCTTGACAGTCGCTCACCCCTAGTAGTGATACAGTGGACACCGACAGCTCAGCAACATCCTGCAGACATGTGTCCCCAGGATAATGCTCCCCCAAACACACCACGGCGACCTACAGCCCACAATAAACGTACCCTTTCATTCTAACACTGTACTCTTTGTACTTTTATCAGTGGTTTTCATTCCCATGATAGACTGTCCCATTTCAACCAGCAGGACGATGACTGACACCGCCACTGACGGAGCTAAAGTACTTCATTCGTTTGTTTACTGGTTTGTTTCCTGTGTGTTGTCAATTCCAGGCCTTGATCCAGCTGCCCGTGTACATTTCGCAGTGTGAGGAGGTGCGTGTGTTCTTCGAGACTCGTCCCGAGGACCTGAACCCACCTATAGAGTGAGTTCACACCTGTAGACACATGACAGAACCATTGGGACCAGTGTTCGTTCAGTTAGAGATCAGGGTTTAGGCCCGGACTCGTAATAAGAACAGTAAACCCTGACATTGGTGCTGTATCATCAACGTCCAGCCGGTGTCCAACGTCCATCAGCTCTTACTGCACACAAACCCGAACAATACATAATTCAGAGTAACGTGGTTACTGTCTGATCTTTAACCTGCTGGAGGACAGTTTGTGAAGAAGCCCCCGAAGGAAGGTCCTCGGTTGTCCTTTTGAATTGGATTAGACTTCAGGCGGACATTTGGTATCTGGACAGCAGACAGACGGTCTCTGTAACACGGACTGATATAAGAGAAGAGACAGGCAGACAGAGTTACTCATTACTTAATTACATTATCTAATTAATTCATTATTAATAATGAATCTTGTCATCATGAGCCTCATTAGTGTGAGATAATGTAGTGGGAAGGACATTGCAAAAGGGACTTGTTTTAATAAGAAATTGTCATAAATGACTGAAATTAGGTTGTAAATACGTGTAAATGAAGACATTATATGTCTTTCGTATTTTCAGTGTCTGCAGTTGAGAAATAAAACGCTCGGTCTGACATTTCCCTTCCTGTTTTAATCTGTTCACAGGGAACCCGTTGGGAAAAAGAAATCCGGTAAGAAAGTGTCATTAATGGGGCTTTACGTGTAGTGGGGGGTAAGTGACTGACGTTTACCTGTCATAACGAGGTTCTGTGGTTTAGTTTAGAATTTGGAACCACTCGTCACTCGTGTAGAACACGTGAGTAACAGAATCAGGATGGTGTTTTCAGATGTATGGTGGTCAGTCATGTACGGTAATGCTGTGTGTAATAATGTCTTTAGTAAACGTCATCATTAATATCTGAAATATGAGACGACAGCATGGATATTGATTCATTTTTCCGAGTCACGTTTATTAAATGTGTGTGTTAGACGCCTCGGTTCATTCTAAATAAAGCAGTTCCGTGTAGGTGCAGGTAAACAAAAAGGCATAAAGAGTGTTTATTTTAACAGTTTATATGAATAAATACAACCACTGACAAAAAAATGCCACCCAACGAAATCTGGCGACTGGACAGACCAGTTGCAGTCTGGTGGAGACATTCTTGTGTTGAAAGCCCTGCCATGTTGGCAGGATGTCCTGCCCGTGTCACTGAGCCGTTAGTGTCCCTCGTATCACTATTGGGTGTGAGCAGGTGTAAGCAAGGGCTCCCCAGATCATCATACCTGCAGTTGGGGAAGTGCTCACCACAAGGCCTCCATACTCAAGCCCGATCACAGTCGGATCGAAACACAACCTGGATCCGTCACTAAAGAAGGTCTGAAGACCACTGCACCAGGAGGACGGTGGCATGGTCAGAACATCTCTTAGTCCAGTGATGCGCCCCTATCAAAATCTGTCAGCTGGGCTGAGGCAGGTGCAGCCTTCAATGATCTCCCCACGATCAAGAGGTACACCACCCAAAAGTAGTGTCTGAGAGCCTTTACAGTGGGGGAACCTATGGTGAGAACCAGTGCCCAAGCAGACCACACCTGTAATCATTGATATGTCCGTCCTTCAGTCTGGGTGTGTTATTTTTTGTCAGTGTGTGTAATTCCGTTCGCTGGAGCTGTACCAACCACACGTATCGTAAATGATCTGAATGTCTTATGGATATTATTTTGACGTATCTAAACTCCCCTCCACCTTTCCCACCTTTTCCTCCAATCCCACTTCCCTTACAACCACTCTCATTCATTTTCCTCATCAGGCATTGTGGAGAGAGCGGCTTCTTTCCTAAAGCGAGGTAGTAACTGCCACTTGCTTGGCCATGCTCTTTGTGTGTGAGCCCTCGAGGTGCAGCCCCACTCTGAGTTCCTGAGGTGGGCTGGGGGCAACGCTTGGTGCTCGTTCTCTGTGTGATGGTCGCATGGCTGTGTAGTGGTGGTCTGATTGGTGGTAGGAGGTCCTGTGTCAGCCAGACAGAACTCACTCCCTGATTAAAGCCATAGCTTAGGGAAAACTAATTTACACAATTCTCACATCCTCACCTCATATATAGTCCGTGTACAATCAGCCGAGATGTTATTGGTGTCTGAGGTTTGCTCATCCAAACCATTCACTGTCAGATGGCCAGATGGATAGAAGAAGGGAAGGTTTGAGATGCTGGTACTGTTTTAACTGTGATGGGACACGACTTTATGCCTTTAGAAGCACAGAAGCACTCCGCACACGGATTCAGAGCTTCGGTGCAGAGAGTGACGTGGGACGTGAACCTCAGGCACCAAACAGTTCCTGTCTGATTGACTATATTTGGGTGTTTTTGTGTAAATTAGTATTTTTTTCTTGCGAAACTGCTTCAGGTAGAAGTGATGTCAGCAGTGTGTTTGAACAGTGATATTAACTGAAGTTAAGTGTGGTAGTATTACTATGTAATACAAGGGAAGCTAAGGGATAGTGTAGAAGTGTAGTATAGTAGTGTAGTGCAGGAGTACAGTGTAGACGTATAGTGCAGGACTGTAGTGCAGAAGTATAATGCAGGAGGGTAGTGCAGAATGTAGTGTGGAAGTGTAGTGTAGACATGTAGTGCAGAAATGTAGAAGTGTAGTGCAGGAGGGTAGAAGTGTAGTGTAGGCGTGTAGTGTAGACGTATAGTGTAGGAGTGTAGTGCAGAAGTGTAGGAGTGTAGTGCAGACGTGTAGAAGTGCAGAAGTGTAGTGTAAGAGTGTAGTGTAGTAGTGCAGAAGTGTAGTGTAGAATTGCAGAAGTGTAGTGTAGGAGTGTAGAAGTGTAGTGTAGAATTGCAGAAGTGTAGTGTAGGAGTGTAGTGTAGAAGTGCAGACGTGTAGTGTAGAATTGCAGAAGTGTAGTGTAGGAGTGTAGTGTAGAAGTGCAGATGTGTAGTGTAAGAGTGTAGTGTAGAAGTGCAGAAGTGTAGTGTAGGAGTGTAGTGCAGAAGTGCAGACGTGTAGTGTAGAATTGCAGAAGTGTAGTGTAGGAGTGTAGTGCAGAAGTGCAGAAGTGTAGTGTAAGAGTGTAGTGTAGAAGTGCAGAAGTGTAGTGTAGAAGTGTAGTGTAGAAGTGCAGAAGTGTAGTGTAGGAGTGTAGTGTAGAAGTGCAGGAGTGTAGTGTAGGAGTGTAGTGCAGAAGTGCAGACGTGTAGTGTAGAAGTGCAGACGTGTAGTGTAGAAGTGCAGAAGTGTAGTGTAAGAGTGTAGTGTAGAAGTGCAGAAGTGTAGTGTAGAAGTGCAGAAGTGTAGTGTAGGAGTGTAGTGTAGAAGTGCAGGAGTGTAGTGCAGAAGTGTAGACGTGTAGTGTAGAAGTGTAGTGTAGAAGTGTAGTGTAGAAGTGTAGTATACAGTATACAGTAGTAATTTAGTTAATTCAGCAGACAAAACATCTCTGACCACACGTCTTCAGAACAGTGTTTTCAGGTGTATTTAGTCAGAATAATCTGAATTAATCTGAAAGAAGTTTCATAAAGTTTATCACAAACATACTAATGTGGAAAAATGAGAATAGAATGTTGATTTAGTTAAAAAGTGTTAATATTCTGACGGTATTTTGGGCCTAGTGTATAACAACCATAACCTAGCAACAATAGTACAACCCAGGAATGCGTTGCAACTTCTTAGCAACTGCTTTACAAACAACAGCGTGACAACTACCTAACAGCCATTTAGCAGCACCATTTCAACAGCCTAAAGTACCTTAGCAACCACTTGACAAAGCAACATCATAGCAACCATCTAGGATACCACTACTGTATCCCAAGTGGTTGCTATGCTGTTGCTATAAGTGGTTGCTATAGTATCCCAGCTTGTTGCAGTGGTGATGGTACATGGCTGTTATTAAGTTGTTTGTAGGTGGTTACTATGGTATCAATATTGGTTTGTTACAACCATAATCAGAATGGATCTGTGTTTGGTGAAAATGGGCCAGAATCCGGGCTCAGAACAACCCAGTACAGTGTTTGTCCAGTGCTGATGTTCCAACACATTGTTTTTTAGTGTGTAATGTCTCATAGTTCTCCTTGTGTTGGTCTGAATGCCTGGGCGATTGGGCTGCACAGTGTAAACAGGTGAACTTCTGAATCAGTATCAGTGTCAAAATGATTGACAGCCGGTGATTTACGTGAAAACGCTGATCCATCTGAGCTGTGGTTGGTCAGTAACACAGCAGAGAATGTAACTGATTGGAGGAAATGGTTCCTCGTGCCTCCTTTTGCCACATCAGTATCGCAAAGGCCAATGTCCCGATAACAGACAATAAACAGTGTATTGTGCAGCTGTATTAACCGCCTTTCATTGGTGGTGTAAAGGTGTGGTCAGAGGTATGTTGATTAACATCAGAACAGTTAGGCCTGCTGGACAGCCCTGCTTGATCCTCAGGCGATTGTCCGTCAGTTAAACTAACTACTAGGTGGTGGTGGTGGTGTGGGGTAGAGGGGTACTTTAGTCCCACCGTTGGTAAAAGAGGGCCTGTCCTGAGCTTCAGTTGGCCATAAAAACGGTGACTCTCTGCTGCACCCGCTGCAGTTCTGCTGGTGATTTGGTGTGGGTTTCTTTTGTTCTTCTGTCCACTCTCAGCACTAAACTGTTCTGTCTCAGCTTCCTTTCCCCACTTCTAACTTCCTGGTAATCACATCCGCTTCACTCCTCCGCCTGTCTTGTCATAAAGGTGCGAAGGAAGGCAGGTTGTCAACGTCTAAGCATTGTGTCCATGACAGGTGGAGACTCCACATCGGCTGACCCTCTTCTGCTGGACCAGTATGTGGCCGTGACGGACTACGAGAAGCAGGAGAGTTCCGAGATTAGCCTCCACGTGGGCCAGGTGGTGGAGGTCATTGAGAAAAACGAATCAGGTGAGGAGCCCAGACAGTTCTGCTTCTGACCAGCAGGTGGACGATTGGTTAGCGGATTTTGGACAACTTTTCTAATGAACAGTTAGAAAAGCTACTTTGCACACACAGCTTGTCTAGTCCACGTGGAGAAGTACGGCCAATAGAATAGGACTCTGGAGCAGATGAACAAACATGAAGCTCTTGGCACCATGCCTAGACGTGGGCTACAGCTTTGGATCAGTGGAAATGTGTTGTCTAGAATGATGGAGCTCCACCAAGTACTTGTTTGGGGATGAATTGGGGATGAGGTGAGGTGATCATCCAACATTCTGACCTTTTCTCTGGAGGGTAGAGACAGTTAAACCAACACTTGTTTTCGGAAAAAAAACGTGAGAATGAGAAGGTGACCCAAAACGTTTGACCGTGTAGTGTAAAGGTCAGTAGAAAGGAGCTGGGGATGTAAAGGTTCTGTCTGAATCTCTTTACGTAATGAAAACAAGTGTGGTCTGATTAGACATTGAGATTTGGCGCAAGAGAGCATGAAGTTCTTCCCCCATTGTCCTGTGAAAAGGCTCTCAGAGGCTACTTTTGGGTAGTGTACCAACGACTGCCTCTACACTTGAAGACATTTTGAAGACATAGAGTTTGAGAGGGGGCATCATTGGACCGAGGGAAGCAGGATGACCCAACAAATTGCTGCCATCTAGGATTTTCATTTTCCTCCGTATACACATATCCTTTCTCTAATATTGTAGTCACAGTGTAGTACACCATCACGTCCGCACACAGGACGGTTCAGTCCATTCCAGCAGCTCCTTCCCGGGGCTGCATTTTTGGTGAGTGAGTGTATAAATGAAGGCACAGTTTAGCTAAAACAAAGCACATTTCAGTCGTAAATTGGTAATGAATCTCTTTTCTGTTCAGGTTGGTGGTTTGTAAGCTCAGAGGACGCTCAAGGCTGGGTGCCTGCGACCTGCCTGGAGGCTCAGGATGACCCAGATGACTTCTCTCTGCCTGCCGAGGAAGGTACTAAAGCTCTCTTTATTATCGTCCTCCCGTTATTCCAGCCAAATCAAACTACACAGAAACCCCTGGTGCAGCATTCGCTGCCAAACCCTCGTTAGTCACTCTTGGCAAGTTCCGTGTGGGAAAATGGAAATCCTGTTTTGGGGAATGTTGATGAAAAGGAGTACTGTGAAGCTGTGTACCCCGGCATACGTAGCTGGGCTGAATGAGGGGCTGATCGGTGGAGATGAATGTACTTTCTGCTTCAGAGTGTCTCTGTTTTTATAAGCTATAAGATAAACTCTGCACTGTACACATGTCCTCAACCCTGATCATCCCCTCCGTCCAAGAGCACATTCTTTTCTAAAGTCACCGTTCGTTCTCCTCTGTGTGTACTTGTCCCCTGCTGGAGTGTGCCGGAGATTCTGGTCACTGCCGAGGCACGTGGGTCGCCGGCGCACTTTAGGGGATCTGTTCAGCACAAGCTTTGGGCAAGGTGGAGAACCACATCTCTTTTTCTTCCTCTTTCGGTCATGCTGACGTGTCCGGTGTGTGTCCCGCACGAGGCACCTGTGCATGCGTCGCATGCTGCATGAAGTGCATGGTGTGTGAAACTGACGACGCAAGGACCTGGAGCTTAATGGAGGTTCATGCTTGTTGGCATGTCATCTTTCATGGCAGTGTGCTCCTGTGTCCTCTGCCTCTCTGAGTGATGCCTTTATTTGATTTGATGAATTCAGATCATTTGCCTGGCTATGCTCCGCCCATGGAGTCCTCCTTTCATAGCTACTAGGTTATACATAGTATATTTGTGGTTCTATAATTCCAGACTGTAGTTCATCTGTTTCTCTGCAGACTTTATTCTCCTCCTTCCACCCTGATCTTCAATGATCAGGACCCCACAGGACCACCACAGAGCAGATATTATGTGGGTGGTGGGTCATTCTCAGCACTGCAGTCACACTGACATGGTGGTGGTGTGTTAGTGTGTGTTGCTGTGAGCTGCTGGAGTGTTTAAACACCTCATTGTCACATCTAGGTTGAAAAGTTCACCAGCCAACAACGTCCCATGGGCATTGTTTTGTGAGCTGATGAAGGACTACAAGATGACCAACACAAACTGTGCAGAAACAGATGAGCTTCTGTCTCTGACTTTACATCTACAAGGTGGAGACACTCGGTAGGAGTGTCTAATAGAGTGGACAGTGAGTGGACACAGTGTTTAAACACTCCAGCAACACTGCTGTGTCTGATCCACTCGTACCAGCACAACACACACTAACACACCACCACCATGTCAGTGTGACTGCAGTGCTGAGAATGACCCACCACCCACATCATATCTGCTCTGTGGTGGTCCTGTGGGGTCCTGATCATTGAAGATCAGGGTGAAAGGAGGAGAATAAAGTCTGCAGAGAAACAGATGAACTACAGTCTGGAATTATAGAACCACACAGAGCTCCTGTGTGGTCAGAGGAGTTTAAGTGTGTACCAAGTTCAAACATAGTGTGTTATTATTTTTATATTTCCCCCATGTGACCAATTTCCCTGGTAATTGAATTATGTCCCAACATAAAAATGTATTCCACCATTTTTCCACCAAGTTTATCTGAGGCAGCTATGAGGTGTTCCTGCAGGTGGAGCATGGACAGGTCAGTTAGACAACAGGTCAAAGGTTAAATTGGAAACACTGAAATGGGTTCAGAAAGACTAAAGGTAGTGAAGTTTACCTGCCGACTTGTGTGTTGATCATGAGCACATTCCATTGTGGGTGGTGTTTGTGGATGCTGCATGTTTATGTTTTCAAGCTTCTGGTGGTTCCCTGTTAAAATGTATTAAGTCATCCTGGTTCAAACCAAACCACTTCCATTTGAAATCCCTGAAACGTTGTGCTGAAATGTTCACCACACTTTTCAACCCCAGCTTTAATATCCTTAACGTCGGTGCGTAAATCAGTGTTTAAAGAATCAGGATAGTGAAAGGGTTCATACCTGTCACATAATGTCAATGGAGACAGTGCTTTAACACAGTGCTGATGGGACCACATGGCTTTGTTCCAGCAGGATAGTTCTGCTGTTCTAGATACACATGCATAGACACTATGATCACCATCTTAGGCGTTGTCTACACGTCCACCATGTAGGAGAGGTCATAATCTGCTTGTAAACAAATCCACGTACGATGAGATTTGATGAGTTGTCAAGATGAAATAGACGTAACGTCCTCATTCCCCAACCGATTTCACCATATTTGATTTGTTCTGATCTTCAGACCCTGGTTCATCTGTTTAATCACTGTGATGGTGTTGGTTATCTGTTAGAAACAGCAGCCCCGACAGAACGATCTCACATATCAACAAGTCCATGAGTGTGTGAATCACGTCTAATCTTAATGCACATGAAGAACAATAACCCCCAACACACTGATAGAAGGACCGAGGATGAATCAGTGAACATCACGCATCTTCAGCGTGTTCAGCGTATCACCCTCGAGGCCCATCCTTCCTGGTGTTGTTATCGTGCCAGTGAAGCCATAATGAAATCAGCTCAGTGACCTTGCCATCAAACGCAGTCGAAACCCAGGCAAAATCCCAAAGTGGTCCTCCTATGCCAGTGCCATGCTGCCAAGAGCCAAAGGCGCCCGGATTCAGTAAAACGTTCTCCACTGCAGTGCATTCACCGCGTGCTGGTCCCCATTGGCCACTAAAAGGAACAATCAATAAACTCTTTGTTAAATTGAAATGTTTGAGGTATGAAATGCTGTCGGGAAAGTGCTGCTCGATTCCCGAACTGGACCGTACCCAACACGGCAGCAGGAACATGCTCGTTGTGCTGCAGTGAAGAAGGGCTTTCCACCTTAACTGACCCGTAATCTGTAGGCTAACTCTGTTCTTCCTTACCCTGCAGAAGAGAAGTACACAGTGATCTACCCCTACGCCGCCCGTGACCAGGACGAAATTGATTTGGAGAGGGGCATGACCGTGGAGGTCATGCAGAAAAACCTGGAGGGCTGGTGGAAGATCAGGTAAGAAAACATGACGAGAAGCTGCTCTCACCTCAACTACTTTCCCAGAAACATTCCGCACCTTTATCCCGTTTCCCTTATTGTTTTAGGTATGAGGGTCACTGTAAGCCAGGGCTCAGGAACCAATGTTCCTAAAGCATCTGGGAGCCGCTGTACAAGCTAGAACAGTCACTGCACTGTGGTTAACGTTTCTGCTGCAGAACTTCTGAACTTCACCCATCTGAACCCCCGCTGTGTGGGACCGTCTCACGCAGGACGGGAAAATGTGTAATATGTCAACCTGATTGCTGTGAAGTATTTCAGCAGGTCTGAAAACTGAACACCGTCTCTGAACATTCTGCTCCCTGAAGGTACCAAGGTCAGGAGGGCTGGGCCCCGGCGTCCTATCTGAAGAAGGCTGACCTCCTGAGCCAGAAAATGGCGGCCGGAGCCGCGGCTCATGCCAGCACCAACGACCTGGACGGAGCCTGCAAGCAGCAGAACACGAGCAAAGAGAACAAGGAGAACCAGAGAGATCGATTTGCTCCGTTCTCGGACAACAAGCGCAGTAAGCTCATTTCAGAGGAATGTGGCCTGCAGGGCTATCTTCCAAAAACATGCTGTTATCTAGGAATTACACAACATTCCCTTCCAGGAGCAGGGATGTGCTGTCCTTGGTACTGCAGATGCTGTGGGGAACACACAGTTCATAACCATAACCACACAGCTTACAGACACGAAGACCCTCAGCGGCACACACTGAACATCTCAGCTGTGCCGTAGAACAGTGTGTGAGACCATGTGTTTGGTCAGTGATTGAGACAAAACCAGCTCATTTTGTCCGGTTCTCACCTCGTTTAATGATGAATTATGCATGCAGTTGCTGTTTGTTACATCAGGATTTTAACTTAAACATAATTCTAGAAGTCATGTGACCACTTTACCACAATAAGAATGGAATTATGGTTTAAGTAGGAATCTGTGAACTCATTGAAAGAAGCAGAAAACTGTGTACTAACTTACCTTCGGATCTCTGTTGCTGTTAAGATCTGAACGATTGTCACATTGCCCAATCCTGATGGACAATTCTTTCATTAAGAGTTAAACTCCTGGCGTTCCGAACTCTGGGACTGACTAACGGGAAGTGTTTATCATTTCACAGAAGCTGGGGCACGGCAGAGACCTCCTCCTCGTCGGGATCTAACAATAGTAAGACTCATCAATTTCATCATTTTTCACATAAAGCGGAACAACGTTAATGAAACTCAAATAGAACATTCCTGAGTGTTGATGTTTCATCATCTTCAATTCTGAAATGTCCTTTGTCTGTGATGTTTCAGCGTCAGTCTTTGTACAGACGCTCTTACATTCTCCTCAAACCCCCTCTGATACAATAAAGATCTCCTAGTGGTTTCTACGATGGAGAGATCTCCAGACCCTGCTGAAGCAGGTCTCTTTCTGATGGTAGATGCTGTACTTTGACATCAGCTGTGGCAAGAGATACCTGTATAAGGAAGGATAAGGAAGGATTGTTGGAGACTTCCTTATGCATCTTACAGTCTGATCTTGTTCTAAATGTTCTCCACTTGCCATTTATTTTCTGGACGGTGGAACTACTGATTTCAAATTGTTTTGAGATCTTCCTAAATCCCTCCCCAGACTCAGTTGCATCTACAAACCCCTTTTTGAAGTCCTCAGGGAGCTCTTTGGATGCCACTCCAACAATCAAGAGCAAACCAAACTAATGTCTGAGGTTTAAACAACAACATTTGGAGCAAGAGACAGTATATAGATGTATTGCCAACCTGTCAAATACTATTCAGGCTTTGGAACCTCCTGTTCCTGGAGAGCCACCTTCCTGTCTTTTGTTTTAACCCTAAACAACCTCACGTTCCGGATTTGGCTGATGAGGAGTGTTCGATTTGGGTTGGAGTTGAAACCTGCTGGAAGGTAGCTCTCCAGGAGCAGGGTTGGAGACCCCTGATCTAATCGTTTGTGGCCTTCTTCCATCTTCCATTAGCCTAGAGGAGTGAACTTGCCCAAGCCTCCAGTGCCTCCACAGGTGGAAGAGGAATACTACACCATCGCTGACTTTCAGACAACCATCCCTGATGGAATCAGCTTCCAGGCAGGAGTGAAGTGTGAGGTGAGATGGACAGAATATCTGAACAATTGATTTTATAGATCCAGATAAAGCTGAAGAGCAGACTACAGCATTGTCAGTGGATAGTATGCATGGACTTGGAGTGTACAATACAGCCTCTCATAATTATGTTCTACTGCTTTGCTTATCCAGGTCATTGAGAAGAATTCCAGTGGCTGGTGGTACATTCAGATTGAAGATCAGGAAGGCTGGGCTCCAGTCACTTTCTTGGACAAATACAAGAAGACCAGCAATGCCTCCAGACCTAACTTCTTAGCCCCTCTGCCTGGTGAGATGGCTCAGCTGAAGCTGGAGGATGGTCCAATCTATAACAATAGCACAGAAGATAACTGGTCCAAACCCCTGCCAGATGAGCCCTCTTCCAGTGCAGACTTTGCCACACGTCCCAAACTGAGAGACTGGAAGTCCAATGCTACAAAGAACAGCTCTCCATTCTCCGGACCTTTACCTCCAGCTCCTTCAGCACCTCCTGCTGAGGAGAAACCAGCTCTACCACCCAGAAGAGAATCCATTAACAAAAGCCTTGAATTAGAAGAAAAGCCTAAACCAGACGTTACCAAACCTCTTCCACCCAAGCCTCCGGCTCCTGGGGTCATCATTCCTTTAGTGCCCGCCAAGCCAGCACCGTTCAAAGCGGACAAGCCCCCAGAGCCAAAAAAAGAGGAGAAGAACAAGCCTTTGCACTTGCGCAATGAGATGGGTTTGGAGTGCGGCCACAAGGTGTCCGTCAAGGAGGTCAAGAAGTTCAATCTGAAGCCTGTTCCAAAGCAGCCCCCAAAGCCCAAGCCTGAAAGCCAGGAGGAGAAGACGGATTCCATCAGCCCAGCACCTTTTGTCAAGCCAAAACCAGTCTTGAGGCCCAAACCAGCACCTCCCATCAAACCTGAAACCCAAGCCAAGAGTGAGCTGGATATTACCAACCTGAGGAGCAAGCTGCGTCCATCAAAACCTCCTGAGCCTACCATTAGCTCAAGTGATTCTAGCCAGCACAATGGTACCAGCAGTCCTTCCAATAGCGCTGTCAACAATGGGAAACCCAGCGAGGAACAAAAAAGTCCATCTAAGCAGCAGAATGGCCATGGCCATCATCAGGCAGAAATTCCTAAACTCCAAATACCTGGACCACCACAGAGGCCCAGCAGTGCACCTAGAAGGCCTCCTCCACCAAAAAAGGGTGCAGAGCCAGGCAGCCCCACTGAAATCAAAGCCCCACCACAGAATGACGCTCAGGAGGCCAAACCTGCTCTTCCATCTCAGAGCAGACCACCACCACCCAAGCCAAAGGCCTTCCAGCTTCCAGCCTCCAAAGACAAAGAGAAGGAAAAGGAAGAACCCAAGGCTAGTAAAATGCCCATACCCATGCCCATGCCCAAACCGCCCAAACCCCTGGTTAAAGCTGAGAAGCCTGGGCCTCCAAGAGACAAACTTCCACCTCTGATCAAAGATCCAGCCAAGGAAGACCTGTTCCTGGCAGTAGCGGACTTCGAAGGTGATGACCAAACACCAGGCTTTAAGGAGGGCACTGTGTTCGAGGTGGTTGAGAAGAACACCAGTGGCTGGTGGTTTTGTAAAAATGTGAGTGGTGGGTCAATGTCCGAGGGCTGGATCCCTTCCAATTACCTGGCCAAGAAACACTAGGTACTCGTAGCTCCTTTTGATTTTTATTTTCAATTTTTTTTTTAAACGTATCTGTATCTATTTAATTCGTTTATTTATGGGTACCTTTCAGTCGTCTCGTTACATTCCATTCTTTTGCAAGCTCAGACAGATTGATGTTGACTTGTTGGCGCTTGCTTGTTCTTTACTGTCCCCTTGGGGACGTGGATGGAATTTACGTGTGGCGCTGAGACACTTCTTTGGGAGAAAAACGTTGAATGTCTCACATTCTTAACCCATAGTCCTATGCATGTTAACCAAGCTCATACTATTTTTGTATTTAGCGCTATAAGGAACTAGCAATATATACACAAGTGGCTTCTTGCAGCCTCCACGCTGTTGTGCCTCAATATTATACGCAGTGTTTTCCAGGCCTGTCTATAGTATATATGTACATTCGTGAAATGGTGACATCATATTAAGTATACACTCACTGACCAATCAAATACCGCCCCAGTAAGGAGCAGTAAAAGAGGCTCTAGTACCCTGTTGGGCCTCTAGCCTGGATACAAGATGGTCATGGAGGTACAGGTTCCATCTATTTACCCACACATGTTGCAGCTGGGCCTGTAGATCCTGGTCACTCCTGGGTTGCTGAAGCTTAAGTCCAAGCTGCTCCCATTAATGTTCAATTGGTGATCAGTCTGGGAAGCAGGCAGAGCAAGGAAGAGATGCGATCTGGTAGAGACATTCCTGGGAAATCCTTCCTGTGGCGGAGCATTATCCTGCCTGGTGGAAGCCTGTCATGAGAAGCGACATGTGGCTGCAGGATGTCCAGAACATATCACTGCGCTGTCAGTGACCCACTACTAGCGGTGAGCATCTGTCATATGTGATGCCTCCCCAGATCAAGACGCCAGCAGTTAGGACAGTGTGTTGCTCCATAGCAAAAGCAAGATTGAAGTACTCACCAATCAAACTTGACCATCGTTGGATCCCAAATGGGACCTGGATTCGACACTAGAGACAATATATCTCCAGTCCGTAGGAATCCAGGTTTCTCGTTCAAGATGACGTTGGCTTGGTCGAGCAAACTAGATGGCAGGAAATTTGTCGAAAAGACAATCCCGCTTCTTTTAGTCCAATGATGTGCCCCCATCAAAGTCTGTCAACTGGGCAAAGTGTCTTTGCGTGTCGTAGAGGCATGTCTGGGACTCATCCATGTCTCACCAGGAGGCACACTACCCAAAAGTAGCCTCTGAGACCTTTTCATGGGGCAGTGGGGGCAGCACTTTATGCCCTGTTGTGCAGTAATGAGACGTTGTTATTTTTTGGTCAGTGAGTGTATACATCAGCCTTCTCAAAGAACAGAGTTACGGTGCCTACAGATGTTAAGATGCCAACCACGTGGGCAGGAAGTGCTTATTAATCTTTCAGCTGAAGAAATTAAATAAGTGCGTTAAGTGCAAATATGATTAAACAGCAGGTCTTTGCCCCCCTTTTTATCCCGCTAATGTCCCGCTGTTTTTATACTGCCTTTTCTACGTCTTAATGTGCTTATTTATCCACTTTTTAAGTTTTAAAACCAAGTTCGGGTTATTGCAATGCTTCAACTTGCACTTTGTTTTAGAGATGAAGTTCACAGATTTCATCACTGTGGCATTGAACAGAAGAACAGAGCGGAGCGGAACAGGATATAGATGTGAAGGTTCTTGTGGTGGGTGATCCAGGTCCGAAGAGTTAAAAGTCCATCCCGGGATTTTGTTCCAGCTGCCTGGGTGGCAGTGTTGTGGCTTAGCTTGCCAAGCCATTACAAGCAAATGAACTGGAGGTGGAGTCATTTGGAAGTGGTGGACCTGGAATACCCACAAGTAGGTGTGCTGGAGCAGAGCCGCTCAGGCAGTCGTGTATCTGGGGCAGATCTTTGGATGACTCACCCCCAGGATCTCACACAGAGGCTATTGGTTAAGTATTAATGAACAAATCATTTAAAGCGACACGAAAAGGACTGTCCTGAGTGTGTAAACACGAGAACAAGAACAGGAGTTTGACCTAATACCTCAGACCATCCGTACACTGTTCATGCCACCGACGATGGTGCTTCGAGACAGTATTTAACAGTCATTTTAATGTTTAATTAACATGCATGCTTGACTGGTTTCAAGTATTCGTTCGAATAGGCCTTTTGTTCCTTTATTAACACTACATTTTTGAAGTTTTGTAGTTATTATTGTAAGTTGCTTAAAATATACATGTATCTACGTTGTGCTCTTGGCTGGGGAAGCTGAGGAGTCTGATGGACAGTGTTCCATAAAGAGATGACTGAACTGAGACGGGAGGAAAAGGTGTTGCTGTGAGGCTGTTTCCTACAGTAAGGATTGCGCCGTAGCTGGTCTCTTTAAAGGGCCCCCCCATCACAGAGCGTGTCCCTCAGACGTGTGGTGTGGACAGGTTTAGAAAAGAGAATTGACTTTGGGCCATTCAGTCCAAAATTCTGCAACGGTACTGTTTCGTATGTGATCCAACAAACGGACGTCGGTGGAAAACTATTTCAATTCCATGTCACGTTGGAGCATTTCTATTGGTCCATCCGTAATCGAGTTCACGTTCGAATCTCTGGTCAGACATATGGAGCTTATAAGAGTCCCTGACCACGATGTCTCATTCTTCCCTCTCCTGCATGTGTATCTGAACCAGCTTCTCTCTGGAATGTCAGACAAATGCCATTCATGTAAATGAATATGCAGGAAGCACAATTCACGGTAACCAATCAGAGATCAGGGGAGACTTTAATGATTAAAGTAGTTTTTCTCCCCGTGCTTTAAAATTTGTGTGGGACCGAAGCACCAGTTTCCAGATTTTGGTGGGACATGTCTCACCTGTCCCACCAGGTTCCTACACCTGTGCAGAGAACATTTGCATTTTGCAGATTTAGTGCAAACATCTTGCGTCTCCATTTTTGCACCCAACATCATTTGAAAAGGGCAGTCCTTCATACTGGTTATATCCCAATTTGAATGGACCAATAGAAATACGTCAAAATGACTGGGACTAAACCCTGTTTACACTGGACATCACCGTTTTGGAGATCACGAGTATGATGATCTAAACCGATCTGCCATAACATCAAAACCACCGGCGGGGAAGTAACATTGATGATCTGATTCCAGTGTCTCCAGTAAAGGGTGGATCTATCAGCCAGTAAGTGACCAGTCACTTCTTGAAGTTGATGTGATGGACAAGCTTAGAAATCTGAGACACTTTGGCAAGAACCAGACTGCGATGTTCTAGACCAGTGTCTCAACCCTGGTCCTGGAGGCACTCCTGCCATGCTTGGGCTTTTTAATGAGCTGATGGATTGAATCAGCTCGAAAATGCAGGGGAGGTGTGCCTCCAGGACCAGGGTTGAGCAACACGTCTAGACGAATAGGTCAGTCTCGTGGGGTGCGATCAGTATGCCGTGGTCAGTACCTACCACAGGACATCTTCAGAGATCTTGTGGAGTCGATGCCTCGACAGATCAGAGCTGTGGTGTTAATGTTATGGCTCATCAGTGTATCGGTCCTAAAGGCACAGAAACAAAAACAGCCTGTTTCATTAAAGGGGCGGAGTTTGAAAACGGCGGGCTGATGAATAACTGACCCCGTGCACATCGTTAGTGGACCGACGGAGGAAAAACAATGAATGTAAGAAAACGATGATGGATGTGGGTCCTTTAAACCCCCCTCAGACTACAGTTGAACACCGTCAGTCTGCAACCACGTTACCTGAACTCAGGTGTTCACTGCAGTGACGCTGAGAGGAGGGGGAGGAGCTTTGTGAACAGGTGGGCGTCTGTCTGCTGATACCCGAGGAACGCCGAGATGGAGAAGTGGAGGTGTGTTCTTTCCCACAGTTGTGTAATCTGTACTCTGTTGAGTTTGTCACCTGTACATTTTATTCCTTTATTTCTAATAAAACCCAAATAAACGTTTCAGATGAAACTGTTTTCAGTGTTTTAAAAAAAAAAAAAAAAGCAACAAAAAATTACGAATAATAAAATTCTTTATTTATTAGATTACTGTACAACACGAACTTCAGATACAAAAGAGCCACACACCCTTCCCTTACAAAATAAAAGTCCCGCAGAGGAGGAAAGATCACAGCAGTGCAGTCTCTTAAGGAATGGATCAGTTTAAGAAACAATTTAAAAAGGGGGCGGAGTCTCACAGGTAGCAGGAGCCGGCCTCCGTATACCCGATTGACGCTGTCGGATAAAGAAAACGAGTAAAAACGAACTGCAAACTGCACGAGAATCACTGGTGAAGCAGTAACGTCATTACAGAACGTGATCGTTTGTACTACAAAGGCTGAAGGTAATTATTGCACTTTATTCGGGCGTCAGTGCAGCGTTAAGGCAGCTTTATAGAATTCAAAAATAATATATAAACAAAATATTTCTCAAAAAAACACTACAATCACTGCTGTTATGGAAACGAACCTTCAGAATGAACTCTCCCGTCATCCGTCCTGCTTTAGAAGCTGGTTCAGTTCAGAAGGTCAGTGAATCCAATCTATTCACTGAATCGGGCAAAAACCTTGTATCTCAAAAATAACCACCTTACTTTCAAACTCATTCTGGAGCATTTCTCAGCAAATCAAATTCACGTACAATATAAAGAACAGCCATCAAAACGATGGAGATACAAGGTTTTTGCAAAATATCAATGAGATATATATGTATATATACACAGGGGTTGGACAATGAAGCTGAAACACCTGGTTTTAGAACCCCAACATCCCTTTCAGACAGCGTCCTCTTGCGTCCACAGTTAATCCTGTTGGATGTGGTTGGTCCTTCTTGGTGGTGCTGATGTTACCCTGGATACCGTGGCTCTTGATACATCACAAAGACTTGCTGTCTTGGTCACAGATGTGGCAGCAAGACGTGCACCAACAATGTGTCCTCTTTTTGTCCCCAATAATATTGTGTTCATTGCAATATTTTGAGCAGAACTGTTCTCTTACCTGCTGATTGAACCTTCACACTCTGCTCTTACTGGTGCAATTAATGAAGATTGGACACCAGGCTGCTCCAATTTAACCATGAAACCTCCCACTACAATGACAGTGTTTCAGTTTCATTGTCCAAACCCCTGTATAAATATTTCCAGATGTGGAGAATATTCACTTCCCTCCTGCACTAAACGCCATTCAATTAAGCTGGAGAAGACGCGCGCACACACACACACACACACACACACACACACACACACACACACACACACACACACACACACACACACACACTTCAGGACTTGGTCTATTTCCAAAGAAGTCAGGAATTTTCAAATCTTCCTTTCTGAGCAGGATTTTTGGTTTCGGCTTTAGCAGGCTTGAACATCCAGTGTTTGCTTTACAGTAATTTTAGCCGCCGTCCTGCGACTGAGTCAGACTCACATTTTTGGTGACGAATATATAAAACGATAAAAACCAGAAAGTGATTAAAAACGAACCGAACAGGAAACAGAAAGTACCTTCTCACCAAGCGTCGACGCTGTTTCAGCCTTCAGACGTCTGTAAAGCTGAATATATGATTGTTAGAAAGTTAAAGTGACAAAAGCCTGTTTATATAGAATAGAATTTAAAAACGATTAAAAACAAAATTAAAGCGCATCAACTTTTCTATGTGCAAAATGTTTGGCAACACAATTACTGGACGCAACTTTCAAAATCTGGACTAAAGGCACGTAGTTGCACTGGTGTGAGCTGGTCAGCTTTTAAATTAAAAAAAGGAAAGCTTGCCTTTTATCGCTGCGTAATAATGATAAAAATAATTCGTTAGAAAGTTAAAGTGACGAGAAGACGACGTTCACTAAACAGAGGCAGGTTCTGCTGAGTCTGATGTTTCATGGGTCAGTAGAGGCTGATATGCTAAAGGTAGGCCCTCATATCATGAGCTCTCACACGAACCCTAAAGATCACGAAGAAAGTAGGAGACCGTGAGCAGAGATGCCGTCCGGGAGCAGCAGGGCCGTCCAGGCAGTCGGGACAAAATCCGGACCCTGATTTTTACTTCCTGGACCCGGAATTTCCGCCTAAAGGAGTCTGATCTCATCCCTTCAACACTAACTAATGCTGGGTTGGATCAACTCTTGGTCAGTACTGATCAAACAGCACTGGCTTGTTCTGACCCAGTAGACTGGGTCAAGTGGTTTGACCTGAAGGCTGTAATTTTAACTTCGCTACTGGCTTAACAGAACCAAAGTTTGGGCTGTGCTTTGATTATGGTTGTGCATTGCAGTCCAACGTGGTTACCATAGCAACCACCTATTAACAGTGTCATAGCAATGACCTAATAACCCCTGAGCAATATTAGCGGTATTCTAGACGGCTGACGTGCTGTCGTGACGTGGTTGCTAGGCAGTTGCTATGTGATTGCTGTGATCGAAGGACAGCCCAAAATATGGGCCACTGGGTTGTGTTTGGTCAGTACTGACCCAAAGTGTTCGAGAATGGACCTGGTGGTGAGTTTATGACGGTGACGTTTTGGAGCGGGTACAGGGGCTTTACCGACACGGATCTTGGCATCAGCAGGCACTGAAGATCTGGTTGCTCCAAGTGTTTACAAAGAGCCACGCTTCAGATCCAGAGTCAGGATTGTTAAAGCGATAGTTTGGTTTCAACACCGTGTAACGGTGTGATCTGTCACCGAACGATCACTTCAGTACACAGCCAGCTCCTCCACAGCTGTAGAAGCAGGTCTGCCGAGTGCTGACCGGTAGAGTGGGCGCGTGAGGGGGCTCGACGCTGCTGACCGGGAGGAGTTTTATGTGGTGGAAGAGTCGGAGTACGGCAGGAATTTGGTGAGTCTGTTGGGAGAGGCGGGGTTTTGGCATTCCACTTCTTCACTCATCTTAAAGAAAACCTCCTGCTCTCGCTTCTTCTGATTCAGCTCGTCCTCCAGAACCTGCGGGACACAAACACCTTCAGTTCTCTCCTGGAGCGACTGGAACACAGCTCTGAGGTTCTAACACACAAGGCTCAGCTTTAAATAGAAATGCAAAACCTTGTATCTCACTGTTTGATGTTCTGGCATTTGGCACTGGTGGGTTTGTGTGTCCGCCTATATCTTATGACCAGTGGACTGGTCAGAAAAATCATTAAGCCGTTCAGGTGACCTCCTCACAGCCTGTGCTGTCGGTCACACAGCCTCATTAAACACAGACGGTTCCGAACGTTTTAGTAAAAATAAGGACTAAGAGACACACCTTCTTCCTGGGCTTCAGCTGTTCTTTCCATTCTTTAATCAGATGGTTGTGATGTTCATCCAGTGACTTCAGTCTCTGGGTTTCGTTTTCCACCAGCATGTGACATTTCTCATTCTGCGGCAGAAACAACAGATCATACAGAGCTGGACCTACAGGAGTAGATCTGGAGCTACACGGCTGGAGAGAAACTGAAGGACACAGGCGCTTTAAAAGCGTTCACCTAACGTATACC
The DNA here is from genome assembly GCA_034509495.1 of Acestrorhynchus altus. Lineage (NCBI taxonomy): Eukaryota > Metazoa > Chordata > Actinopteri > Characiformes > Acestrorhynchidae > Acestrorhynchus > Acestrorhynchus altus. The sequence continues at coordinate 1,086,851 of CM067516.1, read as the reverse complement.
TGCTGCCATGGTTACACTAGGTCCATGTGGTTACGCTACACCCCTCCTCAAAACATCTTGTGAGGGTTACCTGCAGCTGCTGGAGTTCCCTGATGTTGCTGTCACACTGTCCCACAATCTCCCTCATCTGGTTCTCGTGTTTCTGCTGTTGGTGCAGACGTTCAGCCTTCTGCCTTTTGTCTTCCTGCCTGGCAAACTACACACACACACACACACACAGACACAGAGACACACACACACAGAGACACAGACACACAGAGACACAGACACACACACACACAGAGACACAGACACACACACACAGAGACACAGAGACACACACAGACACACACAGAGACAGACACAGACACACACAGAGACAGACACAGACACACACAGAGACAGACACAGACACACACACACAGAGACACAGACACACACACACAGACACACACACACAGACAGAGACACACAGACAGAGACACACACACACACAGAGACACACACACACAGAGACACACACACACAGAGACACACACACACAGAGACACAGACACACACACAGAGACACAGACACACACACACAGACACACACACACACAGAGACACACACACACAGAGACACACACACACAGAGACACACACACACAGAGACACACACACACAGAGACACACACAGACAGAGACACAGACACACACAGACAGAGACACAGACACACACAGACAGAGACACAGACACACACACACAGACACACACACACACAGACACACACACACACACAGACACACACAGACACACACACACACAGACACACACACACACAGACACACACACACACAGACACACACACAGACACACACACAGACACACACACAGACACACACACACAGACACACACACACAGACACACAGACACACAGAGCTTTAGGGGAGGAACTGAAAGAATCTGATATTGGTCCAAAATCAAGACTACAGTTACTATAGCGACGCTCCTAAATCTGCTGCACTAACCATGCAAACTCAAGGGTTCGCTGCTGATTTCTATGAGCTTTGTGATGAATTTACTGTCACTGGCAGAGAAAAACAAACGCTGTAACCAACGAAAGCCATCGAACCAACTCCTGCTATTTTGGTTCAGACTGAACAGAAAGGTCTGAAGGTCCAGATCAAACGAGGTCGAGGTGAAAGCACCGTAAACAGCTGGTCAGATCACGTGTGAGGCGGTTAGACACAAAGCGCAGCTCCACCTGTTTGATTTTCTCGCGGTCCTCTGCTGCGCTGCCGGTGGAGTTTATCCTCAGGCTCTTCTTGAACATCACCATGCGGGTCTTCCCCTCACTGCGCTGGATCTTCGGCAGGCGATTCTTCTCCTGCTGCTGCCGTGCCTTCACCAGCTCGATCATCCTCTGGTTATAACACTGCATATGTTCCTGCTCCTACTCACACACACACACACACACACACACACACACATTTGTCTGACATTAATATCTAGAGCGCTTACAAGTACATCATGTTACAAGGGGAGAAGAATATCCATTTCCATGGTTACACTATGTCCATTTGCGTGGCTACGTCCACTGGTCCACTGATATAACCCACCAAATAAGCTTCATCACACACTTGTCTTCACAGTGAACCTGCTCACACTGTATTCCTTTAACTGCTGTAGTGGTCAGTGGTCAGCGGCAGGTCAAACTAGTCAGCAAAGCTGGTACCTTCTCGTGCTTCTTAAGCAGCTGGTGTCTCTGGAGGAAGTACTGGTCTTTCAGTTGTTGCTTCAGCAGCTGCCATCTCTCGTGCAGGTTCTTCTCTTCCATGTCCCAAATACTGGCCTCCTTCTCTAAACACCCCAACAACAAGACAAGGTTTGATCTTTCGACAACAAAAACCATAAAGACTGTCTTCCTGCTTTAGTACGAATACGAACCGATAAACCTGAGCATCACAATGTTACGCTGTTTAACACTGTATCGATTCTCAAACATAGTATTGATTTTTTATGAATAATGAGAAGATTGGGGTCAATCAGTGGTTTATTTAGTGTGGTGTTAAAACTCGGACCACTAGAGGGCAGTGTTGTACTGCCTTCCGATCCCCGTGTTCTGATTGGATAAAAATATCTTATCGTATGTGCATGGTGGTGTGTTTTTATACTGTGACCGTTTTCCTAAATGATAAAGCAATATATCATCTTGCTTACAGTATCACAATATATCGTAACATACTGAATCGTGAGCCCTGTATCGTTATACACATTACAGCACCCCCTACTGGCCAAATGCCATAAATAGAAAATACACCGTTCGTCCAGTAATTTGCAGGAGACTGCATTGGCCCGTCTGGACGATGTAGACATCAGTAAGTACATAAACAGGAACCTCTGGCGCTCGTCTCGGCTCGGGATCTGACATGTCTGACATGCTGAGACTGATGTCGAGGACAGTGAATCCGATCGGAATGGCCTGAGCTTCCAGACTGAGACACATCTTTACAAATCCGACTGGAGTCTCATTTTAAACCTTAAACTGTGATGATCTGGATTTCAGAATTCTAGATCTAGATAGTCTCGAGTCTGAACTCAAGTCTAAACTGGCCGCGTGTTTCTGAGATGGGTTTTCCGTACATCTGCTCTCTGGGAATTTCTGGGAATGTGCACAAAATATTGAATGGAAAAGACAGAACTATCACTTTTGGGACTCTAAAGGACCGAGATTAACACAGTTGTCTGAACAAGGTGGGACAGTGGGAGTGTACGTGGCTTCATTGCTGACCACAGCTGCTTGGTATTTGGAACTCTGGGTCTCCGTAAAGCTGATTCGTGACTACACCTCTGACACCAAAAGCACTACATACATAAACTTGAATTGCTTGATTGATCATTTGAGGTTAATGGATGAAGGTATGAGAGGGAAGTGAGGCACCAAGTCGAGTTTAAACGGACAAACCCATCTGCATGCTGGACAGCAGGGACATAAGGCCAATGCCAGAGTGGACAGATGGAGCCAGGAGGGTGTGAGGGATGATTTGTACCATCAAGAATAGTTTGAGGAGAGCAAAGGCTGCTCGATATGCTGGGACTGCAGAGCCAAACTGGTTTTAGGAATATGGTGGCCCATATCTGAGGGGCCCTTGAGCAAGGCCCCTTACTCTCTCTGCTCTAGGGGTACTGCAGCATGGCTGACCATCAGCTCTGGGAAGAACTTCTCCATCCTGTACTTCATAAAGGCCTCTTATAGTCGGCAGATATCGGACACGGGAGGGAAAAACGATATCAGGGAAATTGTTCCACGTTATATTTCACAGTGAACTGGAACCCCAGGAGACAGAACTAAAGGTACCGGACATTCCGGGAACTCCACGGGACTGCCAGAACAAAGACAGCAGGGAACCGGTGTCCGTTCTGTTCCTCAAAAAAGAAGCCAGAACCTTTGGCCAGTGGTCATTTGCATACACTACAGAGTGCTGGCATATGGTGCACCCCACTCCCCCACCCTCCTCCCACCCCACAGGCAGAGCCTGGAGAACAGGCCTGAAGCAGGAGCAGCAGCCAGCAGATACGGTTTTGAGAACCTTAATAAACCTCCTGTTAAACTGATGTGAACGTGATGATTGTGGTTCTCGTATAAACCTGCCAGAGCAGCCTTACACTTTTCACTTATCCTACACACCATCGAACAGGCAGAGCATAAAGGTCTGGGGGTTCTGTGTGTGTGTGTGTGTGTGTGTGTGTGTTTTCTGTCTATACCTCGAATTAAGTGCTGTTTCCGTTCCAGACACAGCCGCTCCATATCTGCGATTTCTCGCTTGTTCTTGGCGATGATGCTCTTTAGGGCAGAGTCCAGGTGGCTGATCTGACCCCTGCGAAACTGGTCCTCCTGAACACACAAACGCTGAGTGAGAGGAAGAAGATCTGCGCCGTATCTACAGCAGCAGCACTAACGCTTTAGGAAAGATGGACAGCATAGAGGTTCTCTCTTGGTTCACCTCCGTAAGCTTCATCTGCTGGAAGCTGGTCATCTGGGCTTTCATGGTCTCCTTCCTCTCCCTCCTCGGCAACTTCTCCACTTCGTGTTTCATCTGGAGCAACAGGAAACTTTATTCCACACTGAAACACTATGGCAACCACCTGACACCCCCCTGCTATGATATCATTGTTCTATCAACCACCTATAGAGAACAGCGACACCCTAGCAACCACCTGGGATACCACCGTGGACACTCAGTGCACACTTTGCAACATCATAGCAACCACAAAGCAAACACTCTGCAACACCATAGCAAACACCTGTGAAACCATAGCAACCACCACAGTATCCACTTAGCAACACGAAGTTTCATGTTCCAGTTGAAACAATTAACCCACCAATGATTGGACAGCAGAGCAACCTTAACGAAATACACACTTAAACACACACTGAAAGTGTGCACAGCAGCTCTGTCCAGCTCGTCCGGTTAATTAACCCCGAGATACATCGTGATCAGATTAATCGGACATGGTTCTGCACCTCCTTCTTGCGCTGTTTCATCTGCTCCTGGAACTTTTGGTACGCTCGCTCCTGCTCGTAGCGGATGCGCTTGCTTTCGTCCCGAAGCCGCACCGCGTGGTCCATCTCCATCTTCTCGATCGTCTGCTTCTGGTGTTTCTCCAAGTTCTCCAGCTCGGTGTCGTAGTATTTCTTCTTAGCCTGAAAGCAGAGGAAGCGTCAGTGAGGACACGTCTTCATGAACCCTGAATCAGACTCTGAGCAGTCTAATCTCAGAGCTGAGGAACAGATGTTCAGTGATCAGTGGTGTCTAACAGATGTGCACTTTGGGCTAAAGTTTACAGAAGTGGGCTTGACCGTCGCCTGTTGGATCCCCGGGACCATGTGGAAGTGCAAAGGCTGTGGACTGTGGACAGCACTTATCTACAAAACGGACTAAAGCGCAGATCAAATCAGACAGTTCAGTAATGTTCAGTAAACATTACTGAACCGTCCCACAGTGTTCAATCAAACTTCAAAACTAGTGTGTTTGTGTGTGTGTGTGTGTATGTGTGTGAGACTCACATTCATCTCCTGGTCAATGCGTCTCTGCATCTGATCTCTCTGAGCCTCCAGTTTAGTGTTGAGAACAGCTTGAGCGCGGTGCTCTTCCTTCTGCAGCAAACGCAGCTCTCTCAGCTCCTGACGCCTACACACACACACACACACACACACACACACACACACACACACACACACTTAATATCACTATAATTGATTCATAGGTTTGGACATGCTTTGCTACCCTACCTCCCCTCCACCTCATGCTCCCCTACCACCCCTTCACAGACTGACCTCGAGCTCCCCTACCACCCCTTCAGAGACTGACCTCGAGCTCCTCTACCACCCCTTCACAGAGTGACCTCGAGCTCCTCTACCACCCCTTCAGAGACTGACCTCGAGCTCCTCTACCACCCCTTCACAGACTGACCTCGAGCTCCCCTGCCACTGTTCCTGGTCACTGGGAGTGTGAGTGTGTTCACTACCACGGTGTGTAGGTTTAACTGGTGCTGTATGGTGAAACATGCTTCACTGTTGTGGGACCAAAAGCCAAAGAATTCGCAGTGATTCGCAGTGGTGTGTGTGTGTGTGTGTGTGTGTGTGTGTGTGTGCTCCTCTGACACTAAAGCAGTTCAAAAATGCCTGTGATTCATTCCTCCCAGACTGAGGTTCATGAGAATCTGTTCACCCCTCTGCTTTATTAAAGGAGAGGAGGGGTCCGAGTTCAGGCATCTGACCGAGTTAACCCCCCACCCACACTCCATCTCACTCCTGACGTCGGCCTGGTCTCGTTAGCCATGAGCCTGAATAACTAACTCAAAGGTGTCTGACTCTCTGTACGGAGCCTCATCAGTCACTAAAATAAAGGTGGTTAGTTGAAGGTACCGGCACTGCGTCACCACTAGATGGCAGTAACAGGCCAGTTTCAGACTCGGGACTCTTCATTCTGACCATTTATTAGTTATTATGGACGTGTTATGGACGTGTTATGGACGTACGCTGGTATGATGATGAATTATGACAACACACATTCTGGACGACATCACTTCTCGTCAAGGTTTCGAACGAAATGTCGTAAATGACGAATTAAAGTGATGGTGACATCACACCCCTCTCTCATTTATGAAGTGTTTGATGTCTGTAGATCCGCTTCTGAAGCTTCATAAGAGCTGCAGGGAAGCTCCTCAGCATCGGAGAACACAGTACACACTGATCCGAGTGGAGCGCAGAGGGAAAGTCAGGCTCAGACTCTGGTTTCCACTACAACTCCAGTCTCTTTGCTTGCAAACACAAAGCGTCCCCCTGTGGATCGGTGTGACCCTCACGAAGGGCCAAGAACAGGCTTGTTTACTCAGCTCCTGAGAAAGACGGGAAGGAAGAGGACTCGTCTTCTACCCCGACTTTCCTAAAGCTGTAGTTTGAATTTACACACCTTCCCCTCCGATGTGCTTATAGTTCACGGCTGTACCTTTGTGCTGAAGCTTGAACCCAATCAATCAGCGTCACACTGCCAGGCTACACCGTCACCCTCTCACCTCACATTGCACGGCATGCTGTCATCTACAAACACGGACTTAAGTCCACACGGAGTTCAGGAGTCCAGATGACATTCCTATAGTGTGTGTGTGTGTGTGTGTGTGTGTGTGTTTTCCAGGAACTTGCCTGAGAAATCTCATCTCCTCGTCCTTCTTGTCGTCATCACTGATGATTTTGCAGGTGGTGACGCTGACCTCCACGCCATCCACCACAAACTTACGAGTGCGCTTAAGTGTCCTGCGGGAGAACCGTGGATCCTGGAGGGAGATCAGTGTTTAAAATGATTAAAATTAATACACCAGCACTGAAATATGAAACAGTGTTTCAACTCTTCAGTGTCCAGCAACCAGAAAAAAGCGTCCTGTGGGCAGCGTCCTGTGGGCAGCGTCCTGTGGGCAGCGTCCTGTGGGCAGCGTCCTGTGGGCGTGGGCAAAGCGCCCCAGGGCACTGATGAAGGACTAGAGGACCCACTCAACACAAACTGTGCAGAAACAGATGAGCTTCTGCTCTGACTTTACATCTGTTAAGGTGGAGACACTCGGTAGGGAGTGTCTAATAGAGTGGACAGTGAGTGGACACAGTGTTTAAACACCCAGCAGCACCAAGGTGTCTGATCCACCTGCATCAGCAACACACACTAACACACCACCACGCCAGTGTGACTGTGAAAAGCTGAGAATGACCCACCACCCACATCATATCTGCTCTGTGGTGGTCCTGTGGGGTCCTGATCATTGAAGATCAGTGGAAGGAGGAGAATAAAGTCTGCAGAGAAACAGATGAACTACAGTCTGTGATTGTGGAAATAAGCAGGTTTTACAGGCCGCTGCGCAATTCTTTTATTGGTCCGATTATGGAACTGCAGCCACTGGGATTAATCTGAGATGTTTCAGTTTTGCTGGACATGTAGGGACATGCAGGCATACAGGGGACATACGTCACCGGCCCGTCAAACTGCAGAAGGAAAACATGAGCCGTGTGAATAATCCAACTGCCGTCTGCAATCAATGATCAACCGAGACACAGCGAGAAGAAATGAATGTTAAGGGTCACACTACATCTCATCTCCACATACTCCTGAGACGCTGTCCTTTCCTTTAGAATTTGCTGATAGTAACTAGATCATTGGTTCTCAACCATGGCGTAGCTTTTCTCACCCCAGATGCAGCAAAACAGGCCCAAATCATGATCCTACCACCACCATGTTTCGCAGATGGTTTAATGCATGAATGCTGGAATGCAGTGTTTCCTTTCTCTAAACAATGCTTCCCATTTAAACCACCATCGTTATCTATGGGTAGAAATGCACCAAATGTCCTGGACGAAAGTAAAGAAAGTACAGAGGTTTTACTCTTCCGTGAGTTTGTGCTTTGGAGATATGAGGGGTTAATATCACTACGATACAGAACGTGATTAAGGCAACCAGAGCAGAGGAGTGAAAGAGGGAAATGAAGGGAGGGGTAAATGTGCAGAATTAGAGATAGGAGGGCGGAAGAGAAGGAGGAAGAGGGACGTGAACGAAGGAAAGTGGACGAGTGTGCGGTCAATGCACAGGAAGGAGTGAGATTTGGCTGATTTCGCAGATCCGGCTGCAACTACACAGGGGTCACTCTGGGGCAGGAAGTGACATGGTTAATTATGTCCAGTCACACAAAGCCTAGAAGGTCTACACTCTGTGCCAATGTTTCAACATCCAGACCAAAGACTTCAAAACCTTCCCAGAGGAGTCGAGGCTGTTAGAGCACGAAACGCAGGTCAAAAAGGTCAAAAATCAATAATGAGTACAAGGATGAAATTATTGCTGACAAAATGATGTTAAATATGACAAAATGATGTCCAGCACTGTAACAATTCTCAGGTGTCCAGACAGCTTCATTTAGTGTTGCGCCTTAACCCCAAGAGACTTCCAACCACTCAGAGGGCAGTGTTAAATTTTCCAGATCCCACTCTTCTGATTGGATAAAGTCAGCTCACATTCTATGTTTTTATACACTATTTTTACATTTGCATAAAACCTTGATTAAGATCTTGTACCTACCTTTTTAAAACCAATTAATAGCTGGTTAATACTGAAATGAAACACAGTCCGTAGCCGGTATTAAAGACTGTATGTAGTTACTGAAACTGAAACACAGTCCGGTAGCCGGTATTAAAGATCAGCAGCAGTGTAGTTACTGAAACTGAAACACAGTCCGGTAGCCGGTATTAAAGATCAGCAGCAGTGTAGTTACTGAAACTGTATCAGAAACACAGTCCGGTAGCCATACAGCATCAGCAGTGTAGTTACTGGAAACTGTATCAGAAACACAGTCCAGAAAATGTATTAAAGATCAGCAGTGTGAAGACAAACCACAACAGTAATACAACCGTAGCCGGTATTAAAGATCAGCAGTGTAGTTACTGAAACTATATCAGAAACACAGTCCGGTAGCCGGTATTAAAGATCAGTAACAGTGTAGTTACTGAAACTGTATCAGAAACACAGTCCGCAGCCGGTATTAAGATCAGCAGTAGTTACTGAAATCACGGCAACATGTCCGTAGTCGGCATGAAGATCAGCAGCAGAAGATGAAACTGTATCAGAAACATAGTCCAGCTGCATAAAGATCGCAGCAGTGTAGTTACTGAAACAAATAGAACAGATAGTCCGTAGCCGGTAATAAAGATCAGTAACAGTGTAGTTACTGAAACCGTATCAGAAAACACAACTGCAGCCGTATTAAAGATCAGCAGTGTAGTTACTGAAACGTCAAAAACACAGTCCGGTAGCCGTATTAAAAGATCAGTATAGCTACAAATCATCAAACACAGTCCGTAGCCAGTATTAAAGATCAGCAGTGTAGTTACTGAAATTGTAATAGAAACACAGTCCGGTAGCCGTATTACAAGATCAGCAGTAGTTACTGAAACTGTATCAGAAACACAGTCCGGTAGCCGGCATAAAGATCAGCAGCAGTGTAGTTACCAAACTGCACTGAAACACAGTCCGCAGTCGGTATTAAAGATCAGCAGTGTAGTTACTGAAACTGTATCAGAAACACAAACCGCAGCCGGTATTAAAGACGTGTAGGAAGCACTGGAAACTGTATCAGAAACACAGTCCGGTAGTCGGCATAAAGATCAGCAGCAGTGTAGTTACTGAAACTGTATCAGAAACACAGTCCGGTAGCCGTGATGGGGTGATCAGCAGGTGTGTAGTTAATGAAACACCGAAACACAGTCCGTAGCCGTATTAAAGACTGCAACAGTGTAGTTACTGAAACTGTATCAGAAACACAGTCCGTAACCGGCATTAAAGATCAGCAGTTTAGCACTGAAACTGTATCAGGTCATTGGCGTCCGGTAGTCGTATTAAAGATCGCAACAGTGTAAAGTTACTCGAAACCGTGACAGAAACACAGTCCGGTAGCCGGTATTAAAGATCAGCAGTTTAGTTACTGAAACTGTATCAGAAACACAGTCCGGTAGCCGGTAGTAAAGATCAGCAGCAGTGTAGTTACTTTCGAAACTGTATCAGAAACACAGTCCGGTAGCCGGTATTAAAGATCAGTAACAGTGTAGTTACTGAAACTGTATCAGAAACACAGTCCGGTAACCGCTATTAAAGATCAGCAGTTTAGTTACTGAAACTGTATCAGAAACACAGTCCGGTAGCCGGTATTAAAGATCATCAGCAGTGTAGTTACTGAAACTGTATCAGAAACACAGTCCGGTAGCCGGTATTAAAGATCAGCAGCAGTGTAGTTACCGAAACTGTATCGAAACACAGTCCGCAGTCGGTATTAAAGACTAGCAGCAGGAAGCGTTACTGAAACTGTATCAGAAACACAGTCCGGTAGCCGGTATTAAAGATCAGTAACAGTGTAGTTACGAAACTGTATCAGAAACACAGTCCGGTAGCCGGTATTAAAGATCAGCAGCAGTGTAGTTACCAGAAACTGTATCAGAAACACAGTCCGTAACCGGGTATTAAAGATCAGCAGTGTGTTACTGAAACTGTATCAGAAACACAGTCCGCAGCTGCATAAAAGATCAGCAGTGTAGTTACTGAAACTGTATCAGAAACACAGTCCGGTAGCCGGTATTAAAGATCATCAGCAGTGTAGTTACTGAAACTGTATCAGAAACACAGTCCGGTAGCCGGTATTAAAGATCAGCAGCAGTGTAGTTACTGAAACTGTATCAGAAACACAGTCCGGTAGCCGGTATTAAAGATCAGCAGCAGTTTAGTTACTGAAACTGTATCAGAAACACAGTCCGGTAGCCGGTATTAAAGATCAGCAGTAGTGTAGTTACTGAAACTGTATCAGAAACACAGTCCGGTAGCCGGGGCAAAGATCAGCAGCAGGTAGTTAAGGAAATTGTATCAGAAACACAGTCCGTAGCCGTATTGGGCAAGATCAGCAGCAGTGTAGTTACTGAAACTGTATCAGAAACACAGTCCGGTAGCTGCATAAAGATCAGCAGTAAAGGCTGAAACTGTATCAGAAACACAGTCCGCTAGCCGGTATTAAAGATCAGCAGCAGTTTAGTTACTGAAACTGTATCAGAAACACAGTCCGGTAGCTGCTATTAAAGATCAGTAGTAGCATATTACAAATCATCAGAAACACAGTCCAGTAGCCGGTATTAAAGATCAGCAGCAGTGTAGTTACTGAAACTGTATCAGAAACACAGTCCGGTAGCCGGTATTAAAGATCAGCAGCAGTTTAGTTACTGAAACTGTATCAGAAACACAGTCCGGTAGCCGGTATTAAAGATCAGCAACAGTGTAGTTACTGAAACTGTATCAAAAACACAGTCCGTAGCCGGTATTAAAGATCAGCAGTGGTTACTGAAACTGTATCAGAAACACAGTCCGGTAGCCGGTATTAAAGATCGCAGTGTAGTTACTGAAACTGTATCAGAAACAGTGTATGAGTGTGTGTGATGTTACAATTACGTAAAATAGATTGACTGTGGCGTACTGCAATCCAGACAGAATGTGATCAATAAACTGACCTTAGCCCAATCTGCATTCCCGACTATGTGTGGAAACCTCTGGAAGCTGGAGCTCTATTTACTGTGGACAGCTGAGTAAACAAGCTGCTACTGAAGAGAAAAGGGCTGAACAGGACATGTAAGGAAACACTTCTTGTCCGTCATGTTGAGGTGACTCTTACGGACACAGAGCTTTACTTCACAACCTCCTACACCTCTAGACATCTTCACGCTTCTCCCAAACCTACCGCCAAGACCTTCACACCCCTTAGATCACCTCCTAGACCTGTTAGAGCTCTTCACCCTGTTCTTACAAAAGATTACACAGCCAGATCATTTAAAAACCTTAAATGGTCAGTATTTCTGTCCGTAGTGTTTTTGAATGTAAAGCACACGGGAAGGGAAAACTATGGGAGGAGAGTGGGGAGTGAGAGTCACAGTGAGAGTGTGAGAGAGTGTTTAAACTCCTTTCCAGTCTGGAAGCTTCTGTTCACGGTTGACAAAAGAAAAAGAGTGCAGAACAATCTCGCTTCTGGAAAATATTTATTACACATGACCCCCGCCTGAGCAATGAATAGAACCCTTAGTGATGGAAGGCCCTCAGTCCATCAACCAGAAAGTCCACACAACAATGGAGACACAGAGCGGTGGCCGGGCAGCGGAACGGGCCTCGCACAAAGAGGAGAAAGTGGTGGAAACAGTGACATTAGCTCTGAATACTGGAGAGGAAGAGAGGCTGATAATCAGAGTGAACGAGAACGAGGAGAGAGAGAGAGAGAGAGAGAGAGAGAGAGAGAGAGAGAGAGAGAGAGGAGTGTGTGTGTGTGTGTGTGTGTGTGTGAGGGGGTTGATGGTCAGCAGTGCTGTAGGATCAGTAACTCCTGCTCTGCTGAGACCTAAGTCCACTGGTCAAGCCCAAATAAACACCATCATCATTAGATTTTTCATGAAGCGTATATACACTGATGGTCAGTCAGTCCAGGTGACACCATGCTGACTGACCACAACCAGTAGTGTGAAGTTATAAGTGTGACAGAACACATGGAACACTTTAATGCAGGGCATGAGTCTTAAACCTCACACTTACAGGACTTACGCCGTGTGTGTGTGTGTGTGTGTGTGTGTGTGTGTGTGTGTGTGTGTGTGTGTGTGTGTGTGTGTGTGTGTGTGTGTGTACCGATTACACAACCCCATTAATACTCTCTCCATCACGTCTGTCGCTACATATAAGAGCACAGAGTCTGTTCAGATCTCAGGAGGCTTGCAGATGGACATTCTGGGTGTAAAAAGCTCTCTGTCCTTTTTGGTGGGTTATACACAGGCTCTCCTCTGTTCTCCTAGTTCCCCACCCAGCTCCGAGCTCAGTAACTCTACTGTACTGCTGTACCACCCACTGCCCACTGGTGTTGTCCCCACCCACCAGAATGTTCCACCGGCTCTCATAAGCAGGCCCAGTGTTTGGACATATGGTCGGTACTGTACCTGTACAGCTCTCTGGGAGTGTTTACGTTGCCATGGCTCTGCCAATCAGCATGTGGCTTTCCAGCTTTTAATACCGTTTAGATCAGTGGGGGACCTTCAGGGCCTCACGGGCCTTCAGAGTGTAACGAACTCCGAGAAGAAATTATCAATCCCATGTCTCGTCTCCCCTCAGCCACTAAAAAGATCTCTCATAAGGGATGTTTGAACTGAATGTTGAGGTTCAACCTGAAGGTTTTAAGGAGACACAAACAAAACACAAACACTCACTGAAATGCACTACAGAGCCAGTGTCTCTGTTGATGGAGATGTCTCTGAGGCGCTCAAGCTGAGGTCCAGTGCCTAATAGTGCTTCACAATCCCTCCATTAGCTTGAAGGGTCTCCATGTCTTCTCCCCCAGTTCCCACAGACCCCTCAGTTCCATTCCTCACCAGTGGTGGAAGAGTAGAGATCACACAAGAGCCTTTCACTCCTTCATCTGGAGGTTGAGCTGTAATCTGCTGTTCCTCATCCCGTCAGGGTTCTCCAGAGCTGGCTGAGGCCCACTGGGCCTAGGTCAAAGGAGAAGGTGACTCTACGGGAAGTCTCCATCTCCTTGACTCCCTTGTCTGAAGTAGGCGTGCTCTGGCCATCTTCGATGCCCGAATCGGAGCTGGACGTTTTTCCAGAAATCTCGCTTTCAGGCTTGTCCTGATCCACCAGAAGCTCTTCTTCGGGAAGCTTGAGCTCCTCTTCTTTCTGGGCTTCCACAGACATGGCCACCTCTGTTTCTACTGGGTTTTCAGGTGCTTCAGGTGCTTCAGGAGATTCACCAGCCACATGGTCCTCCAAACTGGTCTGACTGGTTTCAGACGGGTCTTTTCCAGTGGTCTGAAGATAGAAAAGACAAAGAGCAGGAAATTTCAACGTTTCATTTAAGACATTCTGACTCTGATATTCTGCTTCACCCTGATCTCAGAACTCAACTCAGGACTAATCCCGCCGTCCTCATTTTATTTTCTGGGTTAGGTTGTCCAACTGCTGTGTAGAACCAGGACAAATTCGGTCAGGTGTGAAACCAATCCAGACCAGTAGGTTTGTTAACTCGTTTGGACCAGAGCGAACGAAATACAGGTCCGAAACCTCCCTAAATCTTTACCGATTAGTCCTAAACATGGACACTACACTGACCACACACCTCACGCCATCTTGTTCCCTCGCCCTCCCTCACAAGCTGTCACATTCCTAATGAATGAGCCCCCGACGTTGAGCAGGAATCCCAGCATTCCTGCCGACAACACCACGTCCTTCAGTTCACACCTGCACAAGACAGGGAGGAGGTCCCTCACTCCTACACACACTGTGTATAAGGGGTGGGATTTATGTATGAGGCAGGAAGTGCAAAACATAGAGCAGCCTGAGATGTTTGAGATGGTTTGATAAGTCAGCCAGAACATCAGGGACATCTTGTGAGCCTCATGCAAGGACAGGTCAGCGGGGACCCGAGATTTATGGATGCTCACGAACGTAAAGGATCTGCTCCACCATTTGTGTCGGTGCGATACCAGAAGACCCAGAGTTTTAGAGTCCATGCGAGAATGAGTCGGGCTGGACAAACACGCTGCTAAAAAGCTTCCTGGAAGTCTGATGTCCTGATGAAGGACTATTAGGAGATGACAGAAAGACGGGGAGAAGTAGTTAAACTGAATAGTGGTCATTTGGTGGGTCGCTGGCACTGTGTGTTTAAGGCCGAGTGGAGTCACCGTTGTTATTTTGGACCACAGTGTCAAGCTGTCCCCAAACAGGCCTTTATATAGAGGCGCCAGATTTGAAGATGGGTGGGACGACTGTGTTAAAGGAAGTTCTAACACAATATGAGGGAGAGAGGGTGTGTGTGTGTGTGAGAGAGAGAGAGAGAGAGAGAGAGAGAGAGAGAGATAGAGAGAGAGAGAGAGAGAGAGAGAGAGAGAGTTGTGTGTGTGTGTGTGTGTGTGTGTGTGAGAAATCTGAACCCTTTCTCAGTTTGTGTATTTGTGGTCCACATTCACCCTCAACCGTGAAGAACCTGAGCCCGCAGGTGTTCCAGGTGAGTTTGAGTGAATATGTCTGCACTGGAGCTGAGCCTCACTTACATTAGAACACGTTCTCTTGTCTTCTCGTTCTGCCTTCAGAAAGAGAATTAGATTGTTTATTAAAAGGGGAAGCCTGGAAAAAAAAGAAAAACACAGGTCCACAGTCCTGAGGAACCTTCTAGAAGTAAGGGAGAAACTGAGGAACAACGAGAGAAATGGAGAAAGAGTGACGTAAAAGAGAAAATGAGGCACAAATGCAGAAACGGAGGCAGGAAAGTAGAAAGACAAAAGAGAAACTGAGGTAGAAAAAAAGTGAGGAAGTAACGGAGAAAATAAAGCAGAAAAAGGAGAAACGGAGGCAGAAAGCGAAGGAGAAATGCTTACAGCGGAGATGTCCGATGGTTCTTCTTCGTCTGCTTCTTCGTCTCCTTCCTCGTGGCTGTCCTCCATCACCTCCATCACCTCTGCTTTAGCCTCGGCCACCAGCTCCAGCAGAGGCCGGTTGGACTTCACTGACTTCACAAACGGGTGCTGAGGGGCAGAGAGGGAACACAGGGTCATACTGTGAGGTGGGAGAAGGTGCTGCAGATATTCCGTCTTCATAAAGACCGCGAGAAAGACGACAGCGATGATGGCTTGGTCAGAGTAGCTTGGATGGCAGCAAATCGTTGACACGACCATCCTGCTTCACTCGGTCCAAGGACGCACCTCGTCTCGGTGTCTTTGACCGCTCAGTGTCGTAGAGGCGTGTTGAGCAGTCATAGACGTACACGACCCAAGAGCAGCCCGAGTCTTTTTACATTTTGTGTTGATGGAACTTCAGCGTCAGAGCAGAGAATTAACTTGAGGTGCGAACACAAAACAGTTGGTTGGTACACAGGTAGTGTCGGGCCACAGTCACACATACACACACACACACACACACACACACAAACACACACACACACACACACACACCCCCTGAGATGAGAAAGCAGAAGAAGTGTGATAGAGAGGAAAAACCTGCCGCTTCATCCATTATTCAGCCACTTTGCACCCCGCCTAATTGAATTGGCCCAGCTGGTGGAGGTACGGCTGCGAGAGTGAACGGAGCATAATGGGACCCAGCGGAGACCAAAGCCAGCGGACGGCGCCAGCAATATCAATTAACTTCTCCAGTGACTCCAGTTAGGCTGATGGTGCTCCTGAGGCGTGTGAGGATCAATGAAGCAGATGACATGCAGGAACACTGGCTCCAGCATTATGCACATTAGCCGGGACATGCTGACCCGTGTTGCTGGAGCTAATTCAGAGGAGAACCAGCTCATCATTACGTTCCGTTTATTTACTCCTTTATACGTCAGCGTTTACTGCAGTGGTCCCTCAGCACCGTGGCCTTGGCCAAGATAACGGGATCAGCTTTGGAGAAGCTACAAAAGTCCAAGTTTACACCAACTGACCGACGAGGGCGTCGTTTAAGCCCGGATGGAGGCGTCCCTGCCGATATCAATTGATAACTGTAATGTCCTCCACCCCAATTATTTAGTTCCTGGTGATAGAATGAGAATGGACGGATTGACACGTCCCCAACAATATCCAGCAAACTGTCCCCACCAAGTCACACCCACCCCTTCTCAACTTGCGAGACGGAAGGACCTGATTTTTGCCAAACACAGAACCTCGATTCATTGCTGAAGACAGTCCAGGTGTCCTGTTCACGACAGACAGTTTCGCAGCAATCCGACATCATGGTATTTCTTGTCGATGAAGCGAAAACCTTGTATCTCGATTTTTCACGTTTCTCAATAACGCGAATCTGACGGTGGTTCTTTATATCGTAGCAGAATTTCAGGACGAACTTTGTGGACTTTTTGGAGGTAAGAGGTTTTAACAGGAAATCAAATAATGGCCTTGATAAACAAGAACACAGACAAGCAACACGGAGCTACAACAATCAGCCCGATTCACACCGCCACGTCAGTGTAACCGCTGTACTGAGAACCACCCACCATCTGTAGATCATCTGCGCAGTGGTATCAGTGCATTTCCACTGATAAGTGGTGCAGAAACAGATGTGCTGCACTCTGCAACCTACAGGGTCAGACAAACCAACAGCACTCAGTAGACGAAAAGTAAAACCTGAGATGCTGAGCTGGTGTGTTGATGCTTCCTGTGCATCGTTCTACGGCGTCGAGGCAAAACCTCAGACCCAGCGCTGCTGCCTCCGCTTCTCACCAGTCACATCCTGCCTTCAACAACAGCTTCAATTAATGCTGTAAATAAGTAACGACGGCTGTGTAATAACACACAAAGTCGTTCTTCTTTGGAGAACTTTGGAGATCCATTCTTCCTGTTAAAGACTTCAAGTTCTACGTGAGGCTATCAGGTCGCCTGAAAGCACTGTCGGGTCTACCCCGAGATTTTCAGTGAAATTAAAGTTTGCATCTCTTGAGCTGTTGGATGTTGAGGTGGGCTTTAGGATCACGATCCTTCTGTAGAAGCTCCTCTTTGTAATCAGCTTTATTACAGACGGTGAGATGTTTGAAGTTTGCTTCCAGAATTTGCTGGCATTTCTTTGAATCCAAATTCCTTCTCTCAGTCCCACCACACTCACTGCAACACCAGCTCAAGGCATGATCCACCCACCCTCATGTTTCACAGATGGATACGTGTTCTGCACCCTTTCATCTCTGAGCACGTTTTTGCGCATTTGTGGCCAGTAAACAGCTTCGTTTCATTCTTCAACCTCATTGGTTCCAAAATGCACCAACCTGGTTTCGCCTTTGAACAGATCTGGTCATTCATTTGAGAGGAAATGTTTGATCTTGGGGTGAACCATCCCTTTATGGTCCAAAGGTCAGC
Source organism: Acestrorhynchus altus (assembly GCA_034509495.1). Lineage (NCBI taxonomy): Eukaryota > Metazoa > Chordata > Actinopteri > Characiformes > Acestrorhynchidae > Acestrorhynchus > Acestrorhynchus altus. The sequence continues at coordinate 1,068,956 of CM067516.1, read as the reverse complement.
GCGTGTGTATCCTGAGGCGTGACGGGGTAGAATGTGCAACAGGTGTTTCGCGTGTGCTGTAAAGGTGGAGGTCTCGAAGACAGACAGGGATGAAATAACTCCAGGCTAGCAGGCTGACAGATGGTGTGTGTGTGTGCATACTAAATGCTGAGTGTGTGCGTATCACTGGGGGGGTCCATGAAGTCCATGAAGGGCTGCAAACGGTCACCAGGCAGTGAAACATAGCAACACAAGTCAATGATGTTTTTAGGACCAGTGAACCCAACCCATGTCGTGTGACTAGACCCCACAACAGTATGGCACCACCACCAACTTACAACTGAGGTCCATGGCTTCATGGGATCTGCATGGGATGCGATTCCTGTTCGTCTGTTCACAGCTGGTCACCCACGGGTGGCCACTGCACTGTCCACTGTGGGTGAAATGCCTTATGAGGTATTCCTGGTGCACACACGACATTGTGGACTGAGGACTGTTAACTACATTAACCTCGTCATCGCTGAAGCCTGAGACACAAACAGATTCGGGGCTAAAATGATATAAATATCTAAAACTACCACTTTAATAGTCCGGCCCAAACACCGCAGCCCTACTGCGAAGGTCGCTGGGCTCAGCTGGTCCCGACTGTGAGCGAATTCCCACATGAAGCGCAACGTTTGGTACAGAGGTGGATCCGGTAAAGATCCCCAAAGGACGAAAGAATGCAAATCACCACCATTCCTTCCATCTTCCAACCCAAACAGGAAGCGCCGACTGCCCGTCTTGAACAGACGCCCATTTATCCACACTTCCGCTACTGCCTTTATCAGCCCGTCAGACACTCGGAATGTGGACGAGACTGAGCAGAAAAGTCCGACTTTCATATGGCATACAGCCCAATCTTGGCTGAGAGGTGTAGCATCTAATCCCCCCCCCCCCCGACTCACCTCCAGAAGCTGAGTGGCGGTGGGTCGCGTCTCAGGATTCTTATCTAAAGACTTTCTCAGGAAATCCTTGAAGTCCGTGGACCTAAAACACACAACACTGGCACATTAGCGGAGAGACCGAGCAGGGAAAGCCTTCCAGACGGAAGCTTCAACATCAAAGACATCAAACCGATTCCACAGTCAACTGGGAGCCGTGCAGGAACACCACCAAATTCTTAAAACCAAGCAGCCGTCGCTATAGACAGTTATACGTCTAAACTGTTGTTCGGTCCAGTCCGATTTTCATGTCCCAGCACAGGGTCGGTCCTCCAGTCACCCCTGGAGCTGAGAGGGTTAAGGATCTTGTCTGGGAGTGGCAATGGAACCCACATCCTTGTGATCATTAAACCCAGCTCTTAAACCTAGCTACTGGGAACACCGTGACATCTGGAACACTCTTTCACTATGGTAACATCAAACCCCAGCAACCCCAAACACAACCACACGAGCGAGCAAAATGAGAAATTAAAGCTCTGGGCTGAGATTCCCGATTCCAATTTCCGATAAAAAGGAAGTAAATACAAATAACAACAACAACAACAACTAGCAGATATTCTGACATCACAGGTCTTATCTGAGGATCTTGTGAACAATGTTAAACATGAGCCTTGTTCAAGGACTCCAGACCATCTAAACCCCAATCCTGATCACAATCTATCAACTGGACCTTATTGATTCACTGTCGTCAAACGTCCAATCAGCTTTAATTAATTCAACATCGGTAGGGTGTGGGGTTTACAGGGTCTCAGAGCTCTGGAGGCTTCACAGCTTACCATTTCGAAGGCTTGTCCAGTGTGGGAGGTTCTGATTTGGCGATTTTCAGCAGGACCCTCATTGGGTTGAGCTCGTGGTGGGGGGGCTCGATCTGCGCCAGCTCAATCAGCGTGATTCCCAAAGACCAGATATCTGCTTTATAGTCATACGGAGCGTCTTTGGTGGTCTCACACATGACCACTTCAGGAGCCATCCTGTATGAGCACACACACACACACACACACACACACACACACACACACACACACACACACACACTCTCTCTCTCTCATTTCTGCAGTTTTAACTTTCCTCCATTACACCATGAAAGGCTCTTTCTACATTGACTTCCATTGAAAGTCCTGAAGGTTTTTCAATTCTCCCTTTTGGAGATCTGAGGTTTGTAGGACAGTAATTTAAGTCATACAAGTCATTCCTCTAGAGAGGCTGTATTCACTAGTCCTGTTCATCCTACACCTGATCCCCCCCCTCAGAAAGGATTTGTTAAGCATCTCCTGCCCAGAAAGAGCTTCAGAAACTGAATCCCATGAGTTGGAGGCAACTCCAGATGTTTGGCTAGCAGCCAGTGATAGTAAATCTGCAGAAGATCCAAAGTAACAAAAAAAGAAATTAGTCCAAACTCCCACCATCACTAATGTGTTACGATGTGTGGACTCCAGAGCTGAAGCTCCAGTTTCAAGCAGAACATTCAATATTATGAGTAATTTGTCATCTTCCACTCCACACAGACTTTGCTCCTTCATTCCAACCCCGTTATTCATTGGAGCAGTAAAGGTATTCCAGATATGATAACGCAAGCTGCTTTAGACAATGATTACACTGGAATATTCAGAAGCACAGGATGGATCGGTGCCCGTGAAGAACGCAGAAGGTGGACAAACCTTAGGTGGACAAACTTGAAGCTTGAAGGTGGACAATAGATCAAATATCCGCTTTAGAGTCAGACAGAGTGTGCTTGGTGGTCTCACACACTGCTTTGGGAACTATCCTGTACACTCCTCAGACGTGAAGGTGGACAAACCTCAGGTTTGATGGTGGAGACCAACACTCCCACCATCACTAATGTGTTACGATGTGTGGGTTACAAGTTCTAAGCTCCAGTTAAAAGCAGAAATGTTATGAGTAATTTGTCATCTTCACACAGCCTTTGCTTCTTCATTCCAAACCTCGGGCTCGACAGTGGACAAACCTCAGGGCAGGCATGAAGCTGGACAAACCAAAGGCCTGAAGGTGGACAAACCTCAAACTTGATGGGTGGACAAACCCACAAGCAAAGGCTTGATGGACAAACTTCAAGTGTGCAGGTGGCATCTACTACAGCTTTTCCCTCTAGGCAGTGCACTGTTGTCCAGTTTTATAATGACCAGTGCAGCACTGGAAATCACACCAGCAAGTGTGGGCACGGGTTTGACCACCTCAGCCTGGTCTGTGTCCGTTTAAAGCTTTACGAGCTGCATGTGGACGAGAGCGCGGTCACAGAGCCATGTGACTTCAGAAGATCAGAAGTCCATCACTTTTACAGAGTAGACTGTGTGTCTATGAATGTGTGTATGCATACATATACTGTAGGAGTGTGTGTGTGTGTGTGTGTGTGTGTGTGTGTGTGTGTGTGTGTGTGTGTGTGTGTGGTTCAATGACCACATGCTGCTGATCTTTGACTGATAAACAGGCCGCTGTACAGGAAGTGTTCAGCTTGTGTAGAGCTGAATGGAAAACAGGCGTTTGTGTGGTTTTATGTACTTAAACACTGATGGTTCGTTTCCCAGCCTCTCTTTCTGCATTCCAATAAGGAGGCCGTTATTCCCGGTATTCCCGTTGTTCCTGCCCTCGAGACTGATATACACGGTGTCCAAAAGTTTGCAAACACCAGCTGACCCAATAGTTCTTCTCAAAGGAACCTGGTTAAGATGTGCGTCTGGGACTGGAAAGTCATGGGTTGTGTGTGTTCGTTCTTTCTCCCTCTTTCTTTGTTGTAAAGTGTGTATCAGTTCAATCAGCCTTAAACTAACAGTGGAAACATGTTTGATCACAGATTAGTGACATGAGAAGGATGAGAAGCTGCCTGGACTGATCAACATGGTGCCTCTGTATGCAGGGCTGAGGAGCCAAAAGCACCACCATGACGTTGGTGGAGGAAGTGAGAGAGAGAGAGAGAGAGATGAAGCCAGAGAGCTAGAACAGGCTTGTTTGGTAAGGGCTGAAAAAGAGACGTCGAGCTGATGTTCTGAATGAGTCGGTAATGACTCTTAATCCGTGTTCTGCCTCACAGAGTGGTTTGATCGGAACCTTAGTCAGATGTTTTTTGAGCTGTTGACCTCAGGGTGACCGCACTCGGACGCTGTTACTCATAATTATACTCTTAGCAGTGACATGCACACAATGATAATGGGACAATTGACATAATAGATCACGAGCAGAGACCAGAGTCCCCAGGTATAACAAACACTGGACGGGGCAGGAGGAAGGTGGAGTCATGCTGGGTGCCCGTCCCCTGATCGGGGACAGTTGTAGTTTGTCACAGTGGGCTTTTCTCCATTAAAGCTGCTCCAAAAGGGCAGCCGTGTCCTGGTGGTTCGGGAACCAGCCTTGTGACTGGAAGGTCGCCGGTTCGAATCCCTGAACTGACAGGACATGACCGAAGTGCCCTTGAGCAAGTCACTGACCTCCCCAGCTGCTCCTCGGGCTGCCCACCGCTCCGGGCACGTGTGCTCACTGCCCCCTGGTGTGTGAAGTCACTAGTACGTGGATGGGTTAAATGTTCCGATATGATTGATATGAGATACTATAATAAACACTTTGCTCTGGTCCGTATCAGATAAAAACATTCACATTTTCCAAGTGTCTTCCTGGCTGGAAATCAAGGTTCTGAATTTCCAGCTTTCCGAGGAAATGTGGGAAAGCTGAATAAGACTGGAGGACAGGAGAGAGGATCACAGCTGATAACTGTGAATATGAGAACTCACCAGTAAGGCGTCCCGATGAACGAGTCCCTTCTCTGGAGAGTTTTGGTGTTTTTCGCAGACACTCCAAAATCCGCTGGAACAACAATCAGGACAAAAGGGAAAGCTGAGTGACACTTCTGCTTCTGGGACACAGGACAATCGGTAACAAACGGATCACTATTATAACTCAAATCTGATCAATAAGAGACCGATTAGGCACTATAAATGCAGCCATGTCACACGTGGTGTGTGTGTGTGTGTGTGTGTGTGTGTGTGACTGCAGTGAAATGAGTAATCTGGCAGTGGTGTTGTGTAATGGCTGGTCTTCTGAGTGACAGATCGAGGAACAGTCCGGTTCTGTTCCTCTTGGCCTGACATTTCAGAAAGCCATTACCGACACACAATGCAGCCGTGCGGCCTGTAAGCCAACCTCTCCTCATTACCTAGAACGCAGGACGCCAGCGGCTGTTTAATACAAACACCTAAAACAGTTGTGAAACGGGAAAACTGGATTCATCAGGGAAAAGCTGAACAACGCTGAACCTCCTTCTTGTCCTCCTCTTGTACATTCACCCCAAAATCTACACAGCAGAAAGCTTTCGAGGGTCAACCCAACACCTACTTCAGGAGAATATGGGATTGAGACTAGGCTGACCAGAGAAGGGCCTGCGGAGAAGGGAGTAGGATATCACACCAGCTGACCCCGGCAGAGATGAGAGACAGGCCAACGGGATACTAGTCAAGCAATCAGATCAGCGCCTTAGATTGTTAATTACACATTGCACCTAGAGGACACTGAGAGGACAGCGACACCATTGCACCTAGAGGACCCTGAGAGGACAGCGACACCATTGCACCTAGAGGACACTGAGAGGACAGCAACACCATTGCACCTAGAGGACACAGAGGACAGCAACACGGTCACACCAATAAGACCCTGAGAGCAAAGCAACACCATTGCACCCAGAGGACACTGAGAGGACATCAGCACTGTCACTCCAGTAGGACACAGAGAGGAAGCAACATTAACGAAGACTAAGTCTAGTCCAGTCTTTTCATTTGTATTACCAGCTACTGATACCCACCTAGTTTAATGTCTCCGTCCAGCATGAGGAGAACGTTGCCTGCCTTCAGGTCTCTGTGGATGATCTTCATGCTGTGCAGGTAGACCAGAGCCTCCAGCATCTGCTTACAGACCACCTGGATCTGCTTCTCCGTCAAACCTCGGTCCAACTCTGAGAGAAGAGAGACAGAAAGTCCCTGAGAATCAAAGCTGGAGCATCCAAAACAACCACAGTGTTATGGTGGGCCTAAGAGGTGACATAACTCTCGACTGCAGGGGTCTTTCTGCAACCACTACACACATATCTACATGACCACCGGTCGTGAGAATCAAAGAGGGAGATGGTGAGGTTTGATAAGCGTGAAGACATGAGAAAATGAAAGCTCTGGGAGAAATGGAGAGAGGTTTACCCAACATGGTGGCATCCACCGCTCCACCAGGACAGAACTCGATCATGATCTGCAAGGAGAGAAGAACGAGGGAAGTCAGAGACACAGAGGACAGTTAAGGCCATTTCATGAAGTTATAAACAGAGATTTTACAGCACTGAAGGGGATCCAGGCCGTGAAGCAGCTTCGAAAACAAACAGGTCTTAAGCCAACAGCGTAACTCTACGCTCACGCAGTCCGGTTTTAGTCTTTAATTAAACGAGTGCATGATTATAGAATTCTCCAGATATTCAGAAGAAGTTCTTAAAGAAGAAAAAACGAGGCCTGTATCCAGTTGTTCATCTAATAAGCCTAAAGCTGGGACAGGGGACGTGGGACAGACCCCAATGTAGCAAGATCTTGCATCCAGAAACCCCCGACCCCTCTGTTAGTGAGCTGAACGCTACAATCTGACCTTCGGTGTAGAGCAATCTCGAGTCTCCTCACTCACATCAGCCTCTGAACAGACTGTTCTATCAGGGCTTTGGCCTCAGGTCTCCTGCAGCACTAGAAGAATGTGTGCAGAAAAAAAGCACAAGACTGAAAGAGCCTTAAGGTGTTGACCTCCATTCTTCATTTTTGGAGGGATGTTAGCCCCCCTTTACTTCAGGGAGGGTGAGCAACCCAAAGAAACCCCCCCATAGTTTGTGTGTGTGTGTGTGTGTGTGTGTGTGTGTGTGAGTAAGACATCCTTCTAACATTCCAGTCCATTTTAAAAACGGAGTGTTTACAGCTCAAAGCAGCTTCATTAAATCCGAGCTGCTGATTCAGACGGACACTTTTGGGGAGAAGTCCCTGGAAACAGCTGGACGTTACACTGGAGATCAGGGTCCATGATTTCAGATCCCGTCAGATCACGTATGGAACTGGTTTCATATGATTTGACAGAACTGAGGAAGCAAATGTACAAACAAACAGTATAAAATGTGAAAAACGGGTGGAACTTGTCCTGGAGCCGGAGACGATACACTCCTGCCACTCGAGTGATTCTTTATTACTACTTTATCGCCACGTTACACTCGGGGGTGGTTCCGCAGGGTAAACAAAGAGTCTATTAGTGGAGATCAAAAGTTCACTGAAGGCATTCTGGCTGATGATTCACAGCAGAGATCAGGCCGACATCCAGTCCGATTCACTTTCAGACTCGCTCCGTCACGCCCCTCCGTGCCTCCGTCGTGAGCTCACTCTTACCCAACCGGGTGACGAGCGGGACGATGCTGGAGACACGTCGTGTTGTCACAACACAGATGATGTTTCATTTCTGTTGCGAGTACGTTCATTATTGAGTGTGTCGCAACAGATTTGTCACACCGACCAATAAACCAGGCCAACACCACAGCCCTCGGGAAGCGTGTACGGCGTGAGCTCGGGCCTACGGAGAGCCACGTGGAACAACGTCCCCTACAGGGTCTACAGATATCGTGTTGTTGAACTTTGCCGGTTTTAATAATAATAGGACATAACCACACACTACTCCTGGGACCTCCTCCAGGCTTTGAGTGGTCTCGGAGTTCTGGGTCAGGAATGGGTCAGCCAAGGAGTGAGCACACGGTGAAGTACAGTATCAGACAGTATGAACAGGGCCACCACAGAGCAGCTGTTATGTGGGTGGTGGGTGGTTCTCAGCACTGCAGTCACACTGACATGGTGGTGGTGGTCCTGTGTGTGAGTGTGTGTGTGTGTTGCTGGAGTGTTTAAACACCGTGTCCACTCCATTAGACACTCCTAGCTAATTGCTCCATGCTTAATGAAACGAGTGGTCAGTGAAAAGCTTCAGTTTCAGGCCACCTGAAACAAAAAACGCATTCTCAACAGTGCCCCCAGTGGAACCGTACAGTACTGCACAGTACTGTACACACGGGGCAAAGAATGTGAGAGAAACCACAGTGACGAGGCTCAACCATGACTATAAAGAAAGTTATGAACAGGCTGGGTCACATTCCAGCTGCAGCAAACCTCGCTGATCTGCTCAGCTCCGCTTCCCGGTAAACACCGCTGTGACAGGCAGGGTGGCTGGGCGGTGAAGCTGGGTCCTACAAAAGGTTTCATCTAGGAAGTAGATTACCACAGCGCGGGTTAGGGGGGTGATTTGCTTCACTTGTGTTATTTTCTTCTCGGATTCATGGAATACTCTGGATGACACGAATGCCACTAGCCTGAGGTAAACAGGAGGTGGCCTAGCTGGTCAGACAGCATGACCGAGAGTTACTCACAGACAGACACACGGTGTTTTACAACAACTACAACATCAACGGCCTTCAATGAACTTAAACGCATCTGTGGACGGAGGAAAACCATTCAGGCCCAGTCATTTAACCCTACTTGGGGCTACAGAACTGGTCAGTGGAGGGATCTGCTGATAGGCTCCACACCACATTTGTATTTAGTAACCTCAAAGACAAAAGTATTGGGACACCTGCTCATTGGCTTTCTTCTGAAATAAAGGGTATTAAAAATACTTTATCCGAGGCTTTCATTGGAGACACCGTTTGTGTCCTTGGAGGAATTGGGATACGGTGTCCCAATATTTTTGTAAACTGCCGATTCTAAGATCATCCATTGCCATCATATTGCCTAGGTCCGGAAGAAGACACCAAGGATCACTAGAACCGGTATTAGTGGTGGACCGCGGTAGTAGAAACCGGTTACAGGTACCAGGTTCCTAATCTGCCCAATGGAAAAAGCAAAAGGTCTGGAGGAGTAAAGGTGAGGGATTCAGCCCCAGGAGCACAGTACCAACTATTCAGAATGGTGGTGGGTGCATCATGCTCTGCAGATGTTTTGCTGCCAGCATAAGTGCTATAATGCCAGGAGGACGACCTTAGATCTTCTTTGCCTGATCTCAAAAAAAATCAGCCTAAAGACTGAAACCTGGACACGATCACGTGAATGTGGCCGGTGTTCTCAAAATGTAACGAAGAATGGGCTCAAAGAAATGCTCCCAAAGACAGACCAGCTTCTGAGTGATGGACCTCAGAAAGCCAGCATGTCCTGGCTGTTCGGATCCGTTTGGGGTTAATGGAGGAAATCTGGGTAAATAGTTCCACAGTGATGCCACACAGATGAGAGATTCCTGAGGGAAAAGAGACGCAGTCTGAGGGTGGAGGTGGACTTCATGTTCAATTCCTGCCTTGTAGTGGCAGCATGAATAAAGCCATTTTACCCGTTCTGTTCGTGTGCCTGCGGTTCTAAAAATGTGAGCACTTTCCAAAGGCCTCGTGTTTCTCACGCTGCGCACACACACACACACACACACACACACACACACACACTGCAGGCCACATTGTTCTCCAACACACTGACCTCTCACTCTCCTCCTCATTCAGCTCCGCAGTCATAGAGAGAACAAAGTGCAGAGCTGTGTTCTATAGAGCTGCGTTACAGCAGAGCGGTTACTGGTCATGCGCACTCACTCGTGAAACAGGGGTGAGAACCAGCGGCATCACCTGACCTGTGCTTCCAGGGCTATAGCACCAGTTACAGCTATAGATGTAGGATTGGTGTGTTGCTCAGAAGCCCCTCAGTCATGAAAGCTGCAAGACTGCTCCATCACTCCAGTTTCCACCTTTAAGCCATGACCGTGTCCCTCAAATCTCCTGTAACAATATGATGCTCATTAAACACTTCCTGCAAAGGTCTGTCGGTCAGATCATTCCTGCCCCTGGTTACAGTTGCTAGACTACCTTTGGACAATCTGCAGGGACCACAGAACCTCTGGTGGTAAGTAGGTAGTAAGTAATGCCGCTCCATTAGTGCTTAAGGGACTCTCTGGACACTGAAGACAGTCCACTGCTGCCATTCACTTTCTTTGTAAGTGGACACAGCCCCGTCCACCTCACACACTGAGGAGAACAAGCTGGTCCTCTGTTTGACAACAAGCTGCCATTTCCCTTTGTGCGCTCCTGGCAGATTCCTGTAAACACTCTCGGCTGGGTGTGTGTTTTCTTTAAGGAGAGCTTTATGGGCGAAAGCCTCATCCACACCCAGACACATGTTTTATGGTACAGCGTGGGGGTTGCCCTGGCAACCAGCTGACACACTTGAACCAGTGAGTGTGTGTGGAATTTGCTTTGTGGAGGTAAACGAAGCCAAAGTGGACACACTGCCCGACTGCTGGTGTGATGATCTGGGGAGCCATCGCATATGACAGTCACCCCTACCAGTGAAACGAGGGACACTGACAGCTCAGCTATATGTGCAGGACATCCTGCAGACACGTGTGGTCTCTCTTGGCAGGACTTCCAACGTTTTCAGCAGGATAACGCTCCCACTCACATACAAGGGTTTGGCACGAATGTCTCCATCAGACTGCAACACTTCCTTGGCCTGATCACCTGATTTATTGCCAACCGGGCATTGAAATGCCAGCTTTAGCAACCTAGTGTGCAGGATCTACAGTCCCAGCTGCACCATCTGTGGGCAAATGTGCTGTGGGATGGCATACAGAACCTGTAGACCTCCATGTCCAAATTTAGATCCAGGCTAGAGGACCAACAGGGAGCTAGAACCTCCTTTCAGTTGTACGGTTTTCTGGGGTGGTCAACAAATTATTGACCTTGGTTTTCATTCAAGAAATATGAAATATGAGTCTGTGTGTGGGTGTGTGTGTGTGTGTGTGTGTGTGTGTGTGTGTGTGTGCTGCTTCACACCTTTTCGTCAGATTTCACAGTTTGGGTGAAGTGCTCCTTCCTAAACTGAGCGTTTCTTCAAACAAACCTGGATCCTTCACAACAGCAACAAACTCACAGCACTGTGAGGTCACCGCACTGTACTCGGGGGTTGTTCAAATAGAGGAGGTTTCTGACCTCCGAGCGTGAGGAGTGAACCCTTCACTTTGAGGAATTCCAGCAATGCTCCTAAAACAGAGCTTCCTCTTCCAATGCCGAAGAACAGGCCAGCAGACAACGTCAAGAGAAGTTCCTCAATTTTAAACAAAACAAACTGAGAACAGAGCAACGAGGCCACCTCCGCCAACGGAACCGACCACATCCGATAGATAAGACCAACACGTAACGAGAAAGGTTCCACTCACAGACCACTGCTGCTCTGATTAATCGGTGAAGGGATGGAGGGGAGCAAAGTAGAGGAGTAGCAGAGAGCAGTCATGGGTGTACAAGGAGTACACGTGGACACATGGAGGGTCAGTGAGGAGGATGCGTTTCTGGCCATCCTCACCACCTGCCGACAGCCAGGTAGGTGTGCGAGGGCAGTGTGCAGAGTGAGGGTCACTGCATAGTCCGTGGATCTGTTCTGCCTGTATGCACATGGCAGTGGGTCTGGGGTGGCCGGCAGTGAGGAGCAGGTGAAGTCTGACCAGCCTCTCAAAGCAGTTGCTGATGACCGAGGTCAGAGCAACCGGGCACCAGTCACTTAAGCAAGTGATACTGGCTGTTTCTGGAACAGGAATGACGCTGGCCAGTTTGAAGCCTGCTGGCACAACTCATCTGCAAACTGATCTGCACAGGCCCCGGAATGCCATCTGGGCCCGTGGCATCTGACACGATTAAAGGATCTGCACGTGTCAACTACAGGGACAGAGGATGGGTTGGACTCTGTCCAGGGACAGTTGATCCAGGGCTTTTGATTGGGGTAAACAGGAACTGTCTTTATTGTTACAACATCCTCTATGCACTTTCTGATGAATCCAGCGACTGAATCACGGAACATCTCCCAGTCCACGTGACCAAAACATTTCATCTGACGAGCGGTGAACCTCCTTGATGGTGAGCGGTTCCCGTGTCAGTTTCAACCTAGAGATGGGCAGGAGCAGGATGGAAGAATGATCTGATTTGCCAAACAGGCTGGGGGAGGTTTTGCAGGCATGGCAGTGGTTAAACTGGTCTAGCGTTCGTGTTTTCTAGAACATGTGATGTGTTAAATATTTTTTACTGCAGTTATTTCTGGAACTGGATCTCATCCAAACAGAAATCTGTCAGGACAGAAATCTTTCATTTAGGGTTTCGTGTTTTTAATGTTTAGGAAATGTGAAAAAAAAGGCACATTTATCAAAGAAACGACTCGTTTACAGCAGCGATAAAATCCCTTAATCTGGGATTTAGTGAAGGTAACTACAGCATGACGGTGTCCAATCTAATGCCTGCAGGTTTAAAGATCAGCCTCTCGGGTCAGAACATCTAAGGAGGTAAGCTCCCTCTCGTCAGAGGTGCTGGAGATGGATCAGTGTAGAGTTTCTGAACCACGCATGAATGAATGGATCCAGTGTTTGATCCATATCAGAGTTTCCTTCTTTTTCACAGAATTTCCAAAAAAAAACAAAAACAAAAACGAGATCTGACCCCTCAACCACAATCTGATGGACATTAGAGAAAATGATCTAGTCATATCAACAGTCGGGAATGCCACATCGATAAGGAATGATCACCTTGATCCTGACAGTTTATGAACCTCACAAACTCCAACTTTAAAGCAGAACAGAACAAAAACATCTTAGGAGGAACCGAGGAACCAAAAGAATGCTCTGAAGGAATGAGCCACTGAAAGAACAACGGTCAGATTCACAATGTGAAGAAAGCTTGCATGTTCAAGGTGGTCCTAACTTCAGGCTTCTGCACAAGAATGATATAAAGACCTGTAGGGTGTGTGACAGGATTCAGAGATTCAGAAGAGGTGGTACAGTGCAGTCAAGGTCTCCTTGGATGTGTGGAACATGTTCAGACTGTAGTTCATCTGTTTCTCTGCAGACTTTATTCTCCTCCTTTCACCCTGATCTTCAATGATCAGGTCCCCACAGGACCACCACAGAGCAGCTATGATGTGGGTGGTGGGTCATTCTCAGCACTGCAGTCACACTGGACACAGAGGTGGTGTGATGGTGTGTGGAGTGGATCAGACACACACTCCTTTACAAACAGATATTTCATACCACTCATACACGCTGGAGAAGAGCTACTCCTCCCGACAGATACTGGTGCGACTGGACCATTTGACCACTGCCTCACAGACAAACACTAGACCTCAAGCTGTCCTGCTTAAGTCTGTAAAATTCCTAAGGCTTCCAAGACTATGACAGAGCGATCTGGGCAGGGCAGAGAATTCTGGGAAGATTCACTCTGCACTCCACTGGGACTCCACAGATCTTTGCCAATGGTTTGGTGAAGCTCCAAAATTAGAAATAACATTTACTGGATTGATTTCCAGGACTAACATGGGTGGTGTCCCAGGCTGAACTTTCTTCAGCTTGGGAATTCTGTGAAATCATACTGAACTGGGAGTGTGGAGGTTCGTCCATTAGTGGTCAGCTCCACTGTGATTAGTCCTTACCAGTAAAAGTTTTATATGATTATCTTATTGGTCACTGAAAGCTGCTACATTTCACCAGTAATTGATTATGCAGACGTTATTTATATGCATTTACCTTTGTCATATATACAGTTTATCATAGTGCCATAAAATAAATATCGATATATCGCTCAGCCCGTATCCCGCTCTGTTTATATCCCGATATAGATATAAATATCGATATATCGCTCAGCCCGTATCCCGCCCTGTTTATATCCTGATATAGATATAAATATCGATATATCGCTCAGCCCGTATCCCGCTCTGTTTATATCCCGATATAGATATAAACATTGATATATCTCTCAGCCCGTATCCCGCTCTGTTTATATCCCGGTATAGATAGAAATATCGATATATATCGTCTCAGCCCGTATCCCGCTCTGTTTATATCCCGGTATAGATATAAATATCGATATATCGCTCAGCCCGTATCCCGCCCTGTTTATATCCTGATATAGATATAAATATCGATATATTGCTCAGCCCGTATCCCGCTCTGTTTATATCCCGATATAGATATAAACATTGATATATCGCTCAGCCCGTATCCCGCTCTGTTTATATCCCGGTATAGATATAAATATCAATATATATCGTCTCAGCCCGTATCCCGCTCTGTTTATATACCGGTATAGATAGAAATATTGATATATATCGTCTCAGCCCGTATCCCGCTCTGTTTATATCCCGATATAGATATAAATATCGATATATCGTCTCATTGATCAGTGAGGACAGGTACATCATGCAGACAGGGCTGTCCCTCTTACCCACAGCTTGTGTTCATAGTAGAAAGCATCAAGCAGCTTGACGATATAATGGTGGTCACATGATGCCAGGATGTCAATCTCCACCATATAGTCCTCCAGCTCCTCCTCACTTTTGGTCTCGATCACCTTGGCAGCGGCGAGAACGCCGGTTTCTTTATTCCGGGCCTGAAAAGCAAAACAATCCCAAATCAGTACCAAAATACTTCATTCCTTTAGCAGCTTTCTACTCATTTTAGTCCTGGTGACTGTTTTCACCCTAAAAGCAAAACTGTAAAAGATTTATTATTTGTCTGTGATGGTGACTTTTATTTTGACATGGTCTGTTCATTTTTTAATAAAAGGCTTTTGTACAATATATAAAAACTTATACTAATCCAGTGTCACAAAACCACACTTTTACAAACAGACTGGCAAAATAAAAGTCACTATTACAAACAGACTGACAAAATTAAAGTCACTATTACAAACAGACTGACAAAATTAAAGTCACTATTACAAACAGACTGAAGAAAGTAATAATAATTTACAGATATTTACAATTTATAAGAAATTTATAGCAAAAATATAGAATATATAATATAGAGAACACATGAAAAGTCCAGTAGGAGAGGAAGTTCACATTATTATTGCACTATTGTGGTGGTTACTGGATTATGTCAAAATAAAAGTCACTATTAAACATGTCAAAATGAATGTCAGTAAAAAAGCACAAAATCAAATCAAGTTTAATTTAAAAGCTGAGAGATGCATTTGGGATCAAAGAGTCCCAAGATTCATCAGACTAACCGAGCTCTGTCCTTACACCGCTCCACAGTGAGTCACTGCCTCACTGACGGGACGTCCCAGTGTGTGTTGAAGGGTTCTGTCACTACACGCCAGTATAAACACTACAACACCAGTAAGCCAAGGTCAAAAGCAGCCTTTATTACAGGGAGGTGAGTGGAGCACGACATGAAACATTTTCAAGGATTCTTATTTATACCAGTTTGTTCCAGTTTCATTGGATGCTTACTGGTTTATTCTTTCTAAACCAGGTCATCAACTATATGGACAAAAGTATTAGGACACCTGTTCATTCACTGATTTTTCTGAAATCAAAAGTTGATCCTGATTTTTGGACTTTTGGAACACTGCTGTCAAGATTTGATTGCATTCTGCAACAAGAGCACAAGTTAGTGAGGTCAGGACATTGGATGATCAACACACCAGCTCATCCCAAAAGTGCTGTATGGAGCTCCATCATTCCAGAGAACACAGTTCCACAGCTACGTCTGGCGTTAAGTTCCAGTTTATAATTACTGCTTTTATAATAATAATAATAATAATAATAATAATAATAATAAATCTTTTCCTCACAGTTGTATTTTTGTTTTTATGTGTGTTCTGCAGCGGTTTTAAAGCACTAAACGGGTTCAATCAATAAACCTCATTAATGGTATCATCATTCCAGGCCTATGAACACACAACCAACATTATCTGAATCCATAATACGGCTTTATACGCTGTGAAATTAACACCACTGCTATTTCAGCCAGGTTTCAGAAGAGTGCTGTCTGCACAGAAGAAGTGCTGGTCTGACTTCTGAGCGGTTAAGAGTGGTTTGTAGAAACCCCCATGTTCGTCACTGGCACAGCAGAAGGCCTTCAGCTGTGGTTTGAGGTGCTGTGACAGGAAGTCTGAGTTGCAAAACCCGCCTAGAACCAGGCTTCACAGCCCCCCAGTTACACAAAATCCACCGAAGCGCACACTATCTACCCCTTCTTAATCAAACGCCTTCCTGAAACCCACCCAGACAGGCAGTGCACACCCTCACAGAGCACTCTCTGGCTGCTGTCAGAGACATAAAGCAGCCTGTGGGTTTGAGTTACCACCACTCAAATTAAAAGCTTGCTCAACCTCGCTTTCACGAGAAAAGAAACTCCACACGCCCCGGAAGAGCCGAGGACCTACTGTAACACGCAGCCCTCCAAGAACACAGATCCTTCTCTTCATCCACAACACCAGCACCACCTCCACGAACAGGGATGCCAACAGCCAGGACACAACACAGAGGAGCGGAACACTGGAGTATCTTCACTTACAGACAGAAAGACGGAGACACAGACAGAAAGAATGACAGACAGAGAGAGACAGAGACAGGCAAACACACGGACAAAAAGGAAGAAACGGATAGAAGACAGACAGATAGAACGAGAAACAGAGACAAAGGCAGACAAGAACAGACAGAAAGACAGACACAAAAAGAGAAAGAAAGACAAAACCAAACAGAAAGAAAGACAAAACCAAACAGAAAGACAGACAAAACCAAACAGAAAGACAGAAAGAAAGAAAGAGAAAGACAGACAGAAAGACAGAAAGAAAGAAAGAGAAAGACAGACAGAAAGACAGAAAGAAAGACAGACAGAAAGACAGAAAGAAAGACAGACAGAAAGACAGAAAGAAAGACAGACAGAAAGAAAGACAGAAAGACAGACAGAAAGACAGACAGAAAGAAAGACAGAAAGACAGAAAGAGAAAGAAAGACAGAAAGAAAGAAAGAAAGACAGAAAGAAAGAAAGACAGAAAGAGAAAGAAAGAAAGACAGAAAGACAGAAAGAGAAAGAAAGACAGAAAGACAGAAAGAGAAAGAAAGACAGAAAGAGAAAGAAAGACAGAAAGAGAAAGAAAGACAGAAAGAGAAAGAAAGACAGAAAGAAAGACAGAAAGAAAGAAAGAGAAAGAAAGACAGAAAGAAAGAAAGAGAAAGACAGAAAGAAAGACAGACAGAAAGACAGACAGAAAGACAGAAAGAAAGACAGAAAGAAAGACAGAAAGAAAGACAGAAAGAAGAGTCAAATCCCACAGATGAGAGTCTGATGAGGGGACTGTATGCGTTAGTTCTCCGGTTCTTACAGTCTGAAAGCGTGTGCTGATCAGAGCTGCAGGCAGGATTTAGCAGTGATATTAAAACTGATGATCATCACACCTGAACACCGACTTCACACCAGTACTGAGAGAAACACAGCGAGTTCTTCAATCAGAGACTTTCTGCTTCAATAAAGGATTTATTAAGTCCTGCTCTTTGTCTAGATGTTATTCTAGCCCTGATGTTGATGTTTTTCTGACAGTAAGAGTTTCTCCTTTCTTGCCTCCCATGAAAAACGAACTCGTTTGGCCTCTTTCTGATGGCAGATGCTGCACTTCCACATGAACTGTGTCGACAGCTTCCTGCAGGTCCCGTGATGACAGTTGAAGACATTTTGAAGACTCTGTTAAGCATCTTGCGGTCTGATCTTGGGCCAAACTGGATAAAACAGTCTGCACTGGCAGTTCTTTCACTTGTAAATTATTTTCAGGATCAACGGAACAGCTGATCGTTCAAATCCCGTCCCAGACTCATCTACGTCTAACCACCTTCTTTCTGAAGACCTCAGAGAGCTCTTTGGTTCTGATCATGATGATCCCACTCACTCCAACAATCGAGAGCAAACCAAACTAATGTCTGAGGTTTAACGTTGACGCTCTGATCCAGAGTGACTTACAAGGTTATTCATGTTACAGTGTTGGGTCAGAGTCGTGTTGGGAGTCTTGCCCAAGGACTCTTACTGGTGCAGCACAGCGTAGTTGCCCAAACTGGGAATGGAACCCCAGTCTCCTAGATGGTGTGGTGGCTCACTACTGGTATTATCTGTCGCGCCACATCAACCACAACCACTCTTGGTTTTGGTTGGCGTCCCTCTGGCTGGAGATCCGGGCTGTTCACTCAGGTTCTAACTGAGAACCCGATCACAGGCTCATGTTTTGGTTTAACTGGTTTTAAAGCCGTCATACAGAAAAGAGAACCCAGCCATGAATCTCATGATCAGAGATAAACTTTGGCCGATAGAAGCACATCACCTACCAGGAATGCTTCAACGTGTTCTCCAATCAGAATGACGGAGCTAAATTTACACCCAGAGGCCCGAGAGTGGAGCCAGGACATGCAAAGTCACGCTCCGGCTCATCCTGAACAGTAAAGAAGTGAAAACTGCACTAAACTGATAATACTCTGCAAGGCTGTGTCTGAAAGCAGGGATTTGTGGCACCCAGGTGTATTCCAGGCTGAGGTCATGAACAGGAAATGAAGGATATTCACTCATCACTCAGGTGCACCAGCACATAACGCAATCCATCTGACGATCTCCTGCTGTGCTCCTTCAGCTCAGAGAATTCTTCAGGGATCCGGTCTTCAGGACCAAAAACACGTCAAATCCACTTTAAACCAATCAGATGGTTTAAGCCTGGTTTGGTAGAGGGGCTGTGGTGGTACCTGGAGAAGTTGTTGGGTGCTTGGTGTCTGAAGTAGCTTATTTATGGACCGACATGTCTCTGTAGCTGTAGCTTTCAGGTTGTTCCAGATTCCAGCAGTTCTGAGTTTTGTAAAGGCCTAAACCGGTTTCTGGCAGCGGAGCTGAGCTGAACATTAATACCCATCATTCATCTCCCGATTGCCACGGACATTCGAGTGACTCCATCCACCGCCACAGTTCACCATCGAGCAGGTCACGAAGGAAAGGTCTCTAAAACGTGACCAATTCAGCGCTCCCCTGTCCTTCCCGGTCTCCAGATCTGAATCCAACGAAAGCCCTTCGGAATGAGAGATTTGCAGCATCTGGATCTGGATCACGCAGCCGTGTCAACTGGGGTGCAATGACAATGTTACAGAGCCACATCTGGACACACATCTGCAGTCGAGCGCTCCGTCCAGCAGCTACAACCCAACCAGACTGAACTGACACTTCTATCATTATACTGAAGAAACTGATGATGTAATGAATACATTTAAAGTGTGAATGAACGGCACCTTCGCTAAAGCAGTAACGGTTACAGGAAGACACATCTGTTTAACGAGACGTGGACCCCACACCCTCGTGGGCCCTTATCACCGGAGCCCAGTGCACATGGGTCAAAGAGATTACACCCAGCACTCCTGTGTCAGAAACATGTGATTTCACCAGACCAGCTCAAGTGGATCACACTTCCCTCAGCGCAGGTTACCCTCGGCCAGCGGCACTTCCCCAATCAGAGGCTTCTGCAGTGCAGAACACACCCAGCTGAGCCAAGGACAGGCCGTTTCCACCGCACCGGGGCTTCTTTAATAATTAACAATTACACAATGCGTCCCTTTATTTAGACACAAACACAAACACACTACCACATGCAAAGGAACAGCGTCCGCAGGAGATGAAGCTGCCTTTAACCCCTAACGCTGAGCACCGATCCAGTTAATAAATAAACCAATAACGTAAACAGACAAGACTGTGCTGACTCGGGGATACAGGGAGGCCAATATAATGATATGTACTGTATGGCGATCAATTTCGTTATCGTGAAAGTTGACCTCCCCCGAGTGTACTGTGGATCTCGCTGGAGGTTAAAGAACTCTGATTTTAGTACAGTGAGCACGATTAGGCCTGTTTAACTGGATAAAGTGCAGCATATTACAGAATATCATCTCCAGGGGTCTGGGGTTGCGGGTTCAATGCCTGCTCAGGTCACTCGCTAAGTGTTCTCTCCGGGTCTGTGTGGGTTTCCTCCCAACTCCCAAAACTGCACACGGTCGGTGAAATTGTCCCTAGGTGCGAGTGTGTGTGTGGTACCCTGTGATGGACCGGCGCCCTGTCCAGGGGGAGTCCTGCCCAGCACCCGTCGATTCCAGGTGGACTCACCGGGACCCTATTCAGAACTAAGCGAATAAGATACTGACCGACTGATATTCTGGATATAAATGACTGCTGTGTCTGATCCACTCGTACCAGCGACACACACTAACACACCACCACCATGTCAGTGTGACTGCAGTGCTGAGAATGACCCACCACCCACATCATATCTGCTCTGTGGTGGTCCTGTGGGGTCCTGATCATTGAAGATCAGGGTGAAAGGAGGAGAATAAAGTCTGCAGAGAAACAGATGAACTACAGTCTGGATTTATAGAACCACAAAGAGCAAGGAGGTGGTCATAATGTTATGGGTGACTGGTGTAAAGTCCTATTGAAGGGACTCGAGTTCAACATGTCATTACTGTGTGACTAAGCACAAAGACAGACCAATCAGGACGATCCCTGTGTCACTCTCTCGCTCACCTGCACTCATCTCACTTTCTTACTCCCGTCATATCTGTGACTCACTCTCTTATGCATCCTCTACCCCGGCTGTCCTGACCAGCAGGCTGCCCGGCAGTGGCCACGGGGAATCTTCCCAAAATGACCCGAATGCCAGTCCAGGCCTGGTGTGCATAAACAACTTAGAGTCACATGACAAGTTCCAGAAAGCACAGTGACACCAGCACGGATAATATTTCCAACTCCGTGGGAAACGCTCCAGTGTGACGTCGCTGAAGCAAGACCAGCAGTGACACCTTGATGACTCAGCAAAACACATGCTGGGTCGCAGTGAGGTCAGGATGTGGGATAATCTCTCTCCCACCTCATCCCCAACTCCCTAACTCATCCCAGAAGTACTGGATGGAGCTCCATCATTCCACTGCTCCACAGCTCAATGCTGGAGGGGCTTCCTACCCCTCTAGCCAACATCTGACATTGCATGGTGCCAATAGGTTCGCGTCTGTCGGAGTACTACACGGGACAGTCGTCTGAAGACCTGAAGAAGCCTGTGGACGAACAAGTCACACAACTTCACAAGCTGAAGCTTGAAGAAGAGATAAGGTCTCCAGCTCTGTGGGAAAAACTCTTCACCTCCATACAGAGACCATCAAAATATGGCTGACATATCCAGGAACATCTGCAACCAATTCAGGGTGAATCATTTCCTAATAATGTTAAAAAAAAAATGCAATAATAAAAATAACTAATAATGTCATGTAAAAATATTGTTTGGATGATAAATTGTTCCAGAAATATTTGGGAATAAATGATTTTGTTGTCATTTTGCAAATATTTGTTGATATATTGAAGATATAATTGCATAATAATGGAAAAACCTGTAATTCATAAAAATATTCCCAATTTCAGAATTATAAAATTAAATAAATCAAATGCCAATAAAACAAAGCTTCTGTTGAAACAATTCCGACATACAGGCTTGTTCACTTTAATGGGTTCTTCCGGATAAGATGAACATAATGGGCCACACTGAGGTCAGCAAAAATGTTATCATATGATCATACAGTGATTGGAGGACGAATAGATGATGTAATTACGGGGACAGGATGAGCCATTGTGTAATAAAATGTAACTCAAGACCTGCTTTTACTGCTATCTGGCTTCTGATGGTCTAAGCCACTGGTTCTTAATCCTGGTCCTGGAGTACCACTGTCCTGCTGGTTTCAGAGTTTTCATGCTGGAACGCTCCCAGTTCATCTCTGCAAGGACGACCGGCTGAGATGGTGGATTGAAAAGCTGGATATCAGGTATAAACAGACGGGTCTTTCAGCATGACCTACTGGTCAAGGTAGATCCTCTGGTGCACCAGTTTACATGGATATATTGGTCGTGCCAACCGTCAAATTCAAAAACCAGTGCAGGTCCAGCAGCATCTGGCCACATTTGGGGAAGGGGGAAAATTATGCAAATGTGATTTTTCCATTCAGACTATTCCTACACGGCCCTCGCTGATTTCCTGTCTGAAGAAGAGCCAGGCAGCCCAGCACAGTTCTCTAGTCCAGGAAGTCTTCTGAGATTTCGCCCACCACTTCCCGCGGCAGCACTCCAGGTGTGGAAAACAGAGGGGGCCTCCAAGACGAAGCTGCACATTCAAGGAATGTCATTGTTTAAACTTTCCCTGTTGGAGACGATCTTTTGGGCAGGTTGTTTACTGCTATAAATACGTCCAACAGAACCCAAACCACATGCCCACCACATCTGAGAGCCATGTAATGTCACTGCCTACCGAAAACCCTGTATCTCCAGTTCTGAACCTGACAGCTGGTCAACCTCATGATGAACGGACCAATAGTAATTCTCCAAATTGTATACACGTTGATCAGCCATAACAGCAGCTGTGTGTGGTTCTATAATTACAGACTGTAGTTCATCTGTTTCTCTACATACTTTATTCTCCTCCTTCCACCCTGATCTTCAGTGATCAGGACTCGATTCGATTTCAATATGGATTCATATTTCAGTTCCAAAAACAGGCTTTTAACGTCAACTTCACGAACTGCAGCACATAAGCCAATCAGCACCATTCACGCTATTCATTACAAAATGAGTCAATTGGATTTTTACGGAATCAAATCCAGTGTGAAAACAAGCCTTACAGCAATAAAATGGGTGTATAAAGATGTTCTGAAGAGCTGATTTTGGGTGGGTCATCAAAGCTTGCATGGTGATGGACAGACTGAAGCGTCTCTCGTTACTTGTGCTTCTCTCACAACAATATAAAAAGAGGTTTGAAAATCAGAGCAAAAAATAAATAAATAAAAAATGCAATGACGGTACATAAAACACTGCATGTCCTGCGGAGCGACGGCTAC
The DNA here is from genome assembly GCA_034509495.1 of Acestrorhynchus altus. NCBI lineage: Eukaryota > Metazoa > Chordata > Actinopteri > Characiformes > Acestrorhynchidae > Acestrorhynchus > Acestrorhynchus altus. Next base: position 1,046,257 of record CM067516.1, on the reverse strand, counting down.
GTACACACACACTGCGATGATGTTGCTGAAGCGATAAAAGGTGCTGCCGCAACCACACGGTATAAGTAAGTCATTGTTCTGCATTTCCAAAGCCCAAAACGCCTGAGGGCTCACAGTTTCCACAGGAGCCAGAACGCAGACACACACACGGACTGTACTTCGATCACGGTCATCATTGTCCCACAATCTCGTACCACAAGGTCTTTCTCAAGGCCTACATCGCCCACAGCCCTCGAAGGACAAGGCCTGAACACGTTCTTCAGTAGTGTGCAAGAAAGTGCTGATAGCGATAACCGTGCTGCAGCTGCAGTCCGAGGATCATAACGAAGCTCTGAACAGTCAGTCCTGGTGACTGAACACCACAGGACAGCAGGACACTTCACCAGCAGGCAGGGAGGGAAGCATGCCCAAAATTTGCGCTATAGCTGTGGAAGGAAAGGGCTCCGTTTAGACCCCATTGCTGCACGTGACGAGCATCCGGACTGTATCCGGGGTGGATTTGAACCACGTGCATTCACACTGTAGTCAAATGCGTCTTCGGTTAATCAGATTGAAATTCGATTGCTGTGTGGGACGGAATATTGTGAGGAAACATGACATGATGCAACTTTTTTGACACTCAAATGTAATTAATCAACATATACTACATGGACAAAAGTACTGGGACACCTGCTCATTCACTGTCTCTTCTGAAATCAAGGGTCTTAAAAAGGTTTATCCTCTTTTTGTTGGCGTTACTGTCTCTGCCATCCAGGGCAGACTTTGTACCAGATTCTGGAACACTGCTGTGAGGGTTTGACTGCATTCTGCATTGCAACGAGTGCTTCAATCATGTCAGGATGGTGGAAGATCACGGTCCCACCTCATCCACAACCCCCCAATTCATCCCAAAAGTACTGGATGGAGCTCCACCATTCCAGAGAACGCAGTTCCACTGCTCCACAGCTTAATGCTATACCCCTGTAGCCCACGCCCATATTTGTCTTATTGTGTCCTGTTCATCTGCCTCAGCAATGGGTCCAGCTTAAAGTATCTGAACGCTGAATAAGTAGGAGTGTCCACAAACATTTGGACATAGTATGTGTGATTCACTGTTTATGAAAACAGTGTCGCGTGGTCTTCAGCTGTGTGATCTGGATTTTCAGATCCATAAAACATGTTCATACTAGCTTTCAGAAGCTCAGTGCATATTTTCTGTCCCCTCACTGAACCTCCACACTGCAGGGCCGATGGGCCTTGAAGACTGGGCTGAAGACCAACTGATTTTAGGGGCAAATAAAAGCACCCAGCTCTTATTGCAGGGGTCAAACCAGGGGTGAGCATTTTAGGTCCAGGCAGTCGGAACTTGACTTGCTGGACCTGGACCAGCCCTGGCTCAGACTCCGACCCTGTGGTGCACCAGCACTGATCAGTCAGCTGGATGAGACACTGAACCCAAGCGTGAAAGAAAGCCGATACTCTACAAACGATTTCACATACACTGTGGACAAAACTATTGGGACACCTACACATCACTACAGGACCTGTTCTGCTGTCCCGTTCTAACCCCACAGACATGGAGCTGGAGCCCTTTGCTAGAACATCAGTTTCGAGCGTTTGAGGTTTGAGTTGAGATAAACGCTTCCACCCCTCACAGCTGACGGTGGAATATCTAGGAGGAAGATGTTCCACCAGCTGATTTGCTGCAGCAGTGGTCCGATTACAGCACCACACTCTGTGATTAATAGGTGTCCCGATGCTTTTGTCCATACAGTGTATTTTTTTGGGAGTTTATTGGGAGACGTGGTGTTCGTTGGACTGGTACTATGCAGTGGTTGCAGTGGAGACGAGAAGACACTTCAGTTCATAGAGCTGCCACTCCTTCCACCCACTGAAAGTGCAGCAGATTCCAACATCCTCCCACCCCGGCACTCAGCCCTCACTGGCTTGGGTGGAGAGACCATGGCTTCTCTGTGATCATCGGAATATAACTCACAGGATTATCATTATCTAAAGATCATTCTGAAGCCCAGTATAATGTCTACTGCTCTCCGGCTCTGCAGCCCGCCCGACGTTAATGATAAACCAGCGAGGTCAAGATCACTCATCCAGCATCTGTTAATCTGTAGGTTAACAAACGGAAACGAACGAAGGGATAAATGAACATTACACCACAGTTAGCTCTGATGTCGTAATGCGATAAGAGGCTCCGAATGAGTGCCAGTGAGGTTTCCAGTTCAAAACCAGTACGTCACTAGCTGAGATTTTATATTATATATATACACACACACACAACCCTCTCTCACACACACACACACACACACACACACACACACACAACCAGTCAGATGTTTTAGTACACTCCATATGGACACATTGGGTAGTGTACAGATATTATGCAGCGGCATGTTGTTAATCAGATCCTATTCCAGCAGAACGATGAAGTTCTGAAACGGGTTTGTCTCGCTGGTTTACAACCAACCACACTATGACCTCGTTTCTACACCCGCTGTTCATCTTTACCAGCTTCACTGACCACACAGGAGCACCGTGTAGTTCTGTAATTAGACTGCTGTTCCTCTGGTTCCCTGCAGACCTCGTTGGCCTCCTTTCACCCTGATCTTCAATGCTCAGGACCCCACAGGACCACCACACAGCAGCTATTATGTGGGTGGTGGGTCATTCTCAGCACTGCTAAGAACGAGTAGGCTACGGGATTAGACGTTCTCAGCCAAGGCAGCTGGGCGGGTTCTGGTGAGAAAGGTTTTGAGGGTGAAGGAGGCTTCGTTTATGAGTCTCCGATTTCGGATGCATAGAACCCTATAACACATTCCCAAACACATTCCAGGCAGCTCAATGGTGAACACCAACCAATGTCAGACTGTAGAGTCAGAGGCAGCTGGACTGGTTCTAACGCTGATGTCCTGCACAGTGGCTGAACTGGCTTTATCAGATGTAACTCACATATTTCAGTAAACCCGGTCCAGACAGTCAGCGCCACACTGCAGACACTGACAAACCAACAGGCCAAAGCAGCTGGACCGGTTCTGGTGCTGGCCTCTTGCACAGAGGGTGAAGTGTAAACTGTATGGTTGGTGTGGTACAACAGAGAACACCACCAGTGAGCCACCACACCACGTGGGAGACTGGGGCTCCTTTGGCCCACCTCTGTAACAGGAAATGTCGCTCTGGATCAGAGCATAAATGTAGTACCGATCAACCAACGAGGAACGATGAAGTGGTTCTAGTGTGAAAGGTGTTCTCACACTTTTAGTAAACATTTCGAAACATTCCTAAAATGGTGCTGCGATATGAAAACCTTACCTGCAGCCCAGATAACGTGCACATGTGGGGTCTGTATGGGTAGCCCAACATGTACCATGCCCACCAGGGTCAATGAAGGGACCAGGACGGGTTAAATATGGGTGGTACACAATCAGGCCTAGATGGGATCCATGTAAAATGAAGCATGGTTGGAATGTGGGGGTGGGGGTGGAACCAAACTGTGTCCCAGTTACACCCGCCACCCAACTGCGCCGCACTAACACCCGCCAGCCAACCGCGTCCCACTAACACCCGCCACACAACCGCGTCCCACTAACACCCGCCCAAACGCATCCCACTAACACCCGCCACCCAACCGCATCCCACTAACACCCGCCACCCAACCGCGCCCCACTAACACCCGCCACCCAACCGCGCCCCACTAACACCCGCCACACAACCGCGCCCCACTAACACCCGCCACTCAACCGCGCACCACTAACACCCGCCACTCAACCGCGCCCCACTAACACCCGCCACACAACTGCGCCCCACTAACACCCCCCCAACCGAGTCCCACTAACACCCGCCACCCAACCAAGTCCCACTAACACCCGCCACCCAACTGAGTCCCACTAACACCCACT
>CM067516.1:953409-1041867 GCA_034509495.1 Acestrorhynchus altus | reverse complement strand
GGGTCAGGGGTATGGCTTTGGGAGGGGTCAGGGGTATGGCTTTGGGAGGGGTGAGGGCTATAGCTTTGGGAGGGGTCAGGGGTATAGCTTTGGGAGGGGTCAGGCGTATGGCTTTGGGAGGGGTCAGGCGTATGGCTTTGGGAGGGGTTTTAGTGGATGTAGGAGTGGACTCCTGCTCAGCACCTGCTGGATGGACCTTTAGTTGTACTGTCCAGCCTTTTCCTCAGGTTCCCCTCTTTCGTTTGTTTTTCATTGTATCTCGAGTTCCACATAGAACCATGAACACTTAAAAATGAATGAAGAACAGAACCACCCTCTTGGTGCTGTATAGAACCCTCTACAGCACATTCTCCATTAATCTGAAGAATGCTTTAACAGTGCAGAGCACCTTTTACTCATGGGGAGGGGGGTTCTTTGAGTGTTCATGGGTCTATATAGAAACCTTTTCTTCACTAAAGAACCCTTGAAGAACCACTGATTGGAAAGAAGCCCATTGAGCCTTTTGAGAACTGAGCAGTGGGTTCATAGCAGTAGTGGAAGACTCTTGGTGCTATATAGAAGATACAGCTTTACACTAAAACACACTTCGGTGTGATCGCATAGACTGGTGCCCGGCGTGGTGGGCAGCCCTATCCATGGCGACTGGCGAGTCCAGTGCTTTGCTCAAGGGCACTTCAATCATGTCCTGCCAGTTCAGGGAATCAAGCGGACCACCTTCCGTTCACAGGGCTGGTTCCCAAACCCCCAGACCACGGCTGCCCTGAACAGGACTGAGAGGGTTAAGATGTCCTGTCCTGAACGGCGCAGCCACTCAAACAGTCGGCAAGGACACTCGATATCACACAAGTCCACAAAATCTGGCCTAGGGCTCCAAAGGTCACAGGGTCAGTCTGAGAGCAGCTCTAGAGGAAAAGCAGCCTTCACTTTACAACCCATTCACTTTCATCAACAAAAGTGTGTGTGTGTGTGTGTGTGTGTGTGTGTGTGTGTGTGTGTGTGTGTGTGTGTGTGTGTGTGAGACATTTGTCTACTCCAGATTCTTTGAAAAGGGTGTGTGAATGTAGTCTGACCCCTCTCTCTTTACACGCACGCTCAGGTACGTTACCGTAGAGACCACTTGTCCGGTCGGTGTCTCCCACATTTGCCACTGGTGGAGGATCTGATGAAGGATGTGTGTGATGGCGCCGCCCTGCTGGCTGTCATCCATTACTACTGCCCCGATTACATGAGGCTAGAGGGTAGATTTTTACACACACACAACCTGACGAGTGTTTAAGTTAATATTGTAGAAGGTAAATGAGTGTCCTTCTCTCTCTCTCTCTCTCTCTCAGATATCTGTCTGAAGGAGGTTCTGTCCATCTCTGACAGTGTTTATAATCTTCAGCTACTGAGAGAGTTTTCCAACGAGTACCTGAACAGATGTTTGTACCTGCGAACGGAGGACCTGCTGTACGCTCCTCCAGTATTAAAGGTGTCCTCATCACGAATAATAAGGGATCTGGTTGCAGAACTGGGCGGGGCTTAGCAAACCCTGGATCTGATGATGTCATGTCACAATAGAATTACTGTGTCTCACTCGGTTACTGTTCCAGTTCATATCATGGGTTGCTTTGTCTTGTCCAGCACAACGTAATGGTGTACATAGCCGAGCTGTTCTGGTGGTTTGAAGTGGTGAGGCCAGATTTCGTAAAGCCCAGAGATCCACAGGATATCAAAGATGGTAAGATGTTTTGCTCTTTCTGTCTTGAGGTCATTTAATGAATGGTAGCTTGTTGGCGATTGGTTCACATCTCCTACGTCCACTCGTGCAGCGAGACCCTCAGTACAGACGAAGAGTTCCCGGCCCCACGTGCCCATCTCAAATGCCACGAAGCGCAGCTTCTTAAGCACCTCCCCCTCGGTTGACTCTATGGTAGCAGGCTCCACCCACGACACCTGTATCAGGTATTACCTGCACCCAGAGGAGTCTGCGTCTGCGTCTGTGTAAGTCTGTCTCTTGTGTTGTGTGTGTTTTGTTGGGGTTCAGAGACACTATGTCCTCTATATCTAATGAACGCATGTACAGACACAGATGTGCAGAGAGGTGTTGCCAATAGAATAGGACTCTTGGGAGCAGATACTCATGAACTTGTTGGCACCATGCCTAATGCAGGTGGAGCAGTGGAATTGTGTTCTCTGGAATGATGGAGTTGTGTAGTTGGGGATGAGGTGGGGATGCAATCAAATCCTCACAGCAATGCTCCAAAACCTAGTAGAAAGTTATGTAGATCTGGAATAGCATGTTTGTGTCCAGATCTGATGTAACTAATAATATAGAACCATATTTTGAAAGCTTGGATCATTATTATCAGAAGCTCTGATCATCAAACTGAGGCAGTGTTATCGGTCAGTCGATGTATCGGTCAGGCTCTAGTTTGTGTGTAAGTGTATGTTTTAAATAATTGTTCTTATAACGTCCTTACAGAGCCAAAGTAAGTCCCTCCAGCAGCCCCTCCCACTCGCTCCTGCCACTAAGGATGAGGCAGCAGAAACCCGCCCAGGGGGACGAGAACGCAGGTACTGGACGTTTCCCGTTTAACCGGGTCATGCAGGAGAAGTGCTTGCTTGTTACATTTGGGAAAAGGACAGAGGTCAATGTTAGTGGTCAGTGTGAATGCTGGAACACGCAAACACATCAAACACAAGAACTGTTGTGCGATTGTCTGGAAATACAGATTGACCAGCTCTGGGTGCTTCCGAGGATCGCAGGTTGAAATTCCCTGTCGTTCCCAGTGTTGTCGTGCTTGCTCTGTCCCCATGTCAAAACCCCATGTGATGCTGGTTGGTACAGGCACCTGTTAGCCTGGGGGACAGACACTTTCCTCCAAGCTTTTTGGCTGCCCAGCTGTCCATTTTTTACAGTGTGCACAGCTTTAATTTGATGTTTTCAAGAACATTTGAATGATTTCAGGAAAATTAGATATGTGTGTTTGTGTTTTGTAGAGTTCAGGAACAGGTCCAGTTCTCTCTCGCGCATGGACGGACACAGTCCCGGATCCCGGCTGGCCTGGATGGAGAGAAGACAAAGGTGGGAACTTCTAGAATCAGTAGCGATTCTGCGTCCAAATCTACTGTACATACTGAGCGTAGTACCTTTGAGTGTACTGTTATCGGCAGTGTACCATCTTTCAGCTGGTAGTGTGTGATTTGGGACACAGTCTTAACCTCAAATGTATGTTCACCTAGAATACCAGAGTGCCAATCCATATCTGGGCAACATGGAACCCCCACCCAGATAGGGACTTGAACCCAAAACCTCCTTTGGCACCTTTGTTACCTTTTCATTTGCCCACTCATACTTCATTCCACTCTTCCTCCCCCTAGACCCCTGTCCCAAATGGAGATGGAGTGGGAGCGCCTGTGCGGTGACAACATCAGCTTGGCACGTTCCATCAGCAAAGACAGTTTAGCCTCGAACGTCATCTCCATCACTCCCCGCCACCAGGTCAATGGGCAGCCCGTTCCCCACGTGGCCTTTGGCCATGACTTTGAGGACCAAGAAGAGGAGCTTGTAGCCGTTTTAGGCTCAGGGGGTGCGGCCTCCTTCAGAGAGCCCCACCCCGAGGGCTTTTTCCTGGAGCCGTTGCAGCCAGCCGTCCTGCGTCCAAACAAAGAGAAGTCTGCCGTGGTCAGTAAGCGGGATGAGAGTGGCGAGGGGCGGGGCCAGAGACGGAGGGGAGTTCATACCCCAACGGAGCACATGGCAATCAATCAGACTTTTACAGCCGTCAGCACTGTGGACCCAGAGGACTCGCCACAGTCCGGCGGCTTCTTCCTACACAGCAAGTCAGAGCATGTTAAAAGCAGCCCAGTTGACATCTGGGTGGGCAGAACTTCAGACTCTGAGTTTGAGGAAGAGGATGAAACTGAGGGCGACGACTTGGAAGAGCAGGAGCTCAGCAAGGCACACCTGAGGAAGGCCATAGGACACAGGCAGGACGAGGAGTCTGTGAAGTTGCGCGAGGAGGTGCGAATGCGGGAGCGTGAGGATAAAGAGGGAGCCAGCGGTCGCTCCAGCCCATGTCCCAGCACACTTTCGCAGGCCAGCAGCACGTCCACTGGCGCTGGACATACAAGGTGGGTGTTTAGATAAGTGGATGGTGAACACGTTGGGAAAGAGCTTACTGAGCTTCTTGTTTGTTGTTGCGTTTCTCTGAAGCTTCCTCATCTGGGGTGCAATTAGTAGATAAGAAATGACCTGGAGATGTTCTTCACTGGCTTTTGGGTTAGGCTTGAGGAGACTGATGGTATTATCAGGAATCACAGGTCGCAAATTGGGCGATTGGGTCAAGACACCGATCAAGATTCGTGAAAGATAAAGTGTTCATTGGTTGATTGTTCGCTCCCCGGTGTGTTGGTTCACTTGTTTGATCATCTGACGGTCACTTGTCCTCGTGTCCATGAGTTTACTCACGTTCATTTTTCTGTCCCTGCATTAATCAGTCTCTTGGTTCGCTGGTTGATTAATTGTCCACTGGTTTGCTCATTTGTCCAGTTATGTCTGATGGTTTGCTCGTTTGTTGTGTGGTTTGTCTGATGGGTCGCACATTTGTCCATCTGTCCATACAATACAGTTTTATTCAAATTTTACTCAAATAGATGTTTTTAATCACCGTTTGTTCTGTAGCCGCTCTTACACTCCTCTGAACTCTTACAGGCAGTCCAGTCCGTGTCGCAGCACACTCTCACAAGCCAGCAGCACATCTGGCCGCATGACCAGCTTTGCAGAGCGGCGACTGCACCGTGCCGGGACGCCCGATGACTACTACAGCGGGTGCAGCTCACAGACCACCACTCCAGATGGGTCAGAGTGTGCCCCCTTCCCTCTGGTGGCTAGTGGCACAGCCAGTCCCAGCCCCCGTTTGCGAGGGGGTGTGGCCTCAGAGCTTGTCCACTTGCGCATGCAACTGGAGGAGAAGCGGCGGGCGATTGAGATGCAGAAGAAGAAGATGGAGACTCTGTCAGCGCGGCAACGGCTGCAACTAGGCAAGGCGGCCTTCCTGCATGTGGTCAAGAAGGGGCGTGGTGACACATTGCCACGCCCTTTCAAGCAGGACCTCACGAAGGAGAAGGAGAAGGAGAAGGAGAAGGAGAGTGCAAAGGATGACTCCTGTGTGGAGGCTCTTAAGGCCAAAGGCAAGGAGGTTGAACCCAGCCCAGATAAAGAGCCTTTGCAGTTAGGAGCGATTCCTTCCATGCCTCCTGCTGGTCTAGAAGGGGATAACCGTGCGAGTGAAGGTGAGGCATGGGAGGAGGTGGGTGGGGAACTGGACTTGAGCGAATGCAGCCGCTCCATCGAGCTTTTAAACGAAGCCATTGGAGCCATCCAACAGCAGATGGTGCAGCTTTCGGTCCAGCAGGACCTGCTCATAAGACAAACGGCACTGTCGCCCACACAGGAGAAAGCCCAGGCTCCCAGTGAACAGGAGCTTAAGCCACGGCCCTCTGTGCAGTTTGTAGAGATCTCCACGGCCACTCGAAGACCTCCCAAGCTGAGCTCAGGCCGTACCCCTCGGGCCAAACCTTCCGAGCTCAAGCTGAACAAGAGTATGAAGGCCAATGGTGGTGACCCAAGACCCTCACCAGTCAGCAGGACCCCCCGGGCAGAAAATGAGGATGAGGTTAAAGAGGGCAACGACAAAACAAATGGACGCAGCTCGGCCCGAGGCTTGGCCCGAAATGCCACATTCCGCCTACATGACGCTGGTAATCGAAAAGCAGATGCTCCTGAGTCGCCGAAAGTGGAACTGCCTTCAGCGGAACCTTTGGAAGCGGAACCCGCACGTGAGAGGAGTGGGTCCGGAGGCTCAGGGAAAGAAAACGTCCCGGTCTCATCCGAGGAAAGCCGCACAAAAGCGCAGCTGATCGAGGTTGACCTGTCTGACTTGACAAACCCAGACTCCAGCACAGAACCAGAGGGCGAGCAGAAATCAGGACTGGGGTTTTTCTTTAAGGTAACACCACAAAACATCCAGCTCCACTCAGTGGCCACTTTATTAGAAACCCCCACCTTGTGCTCCCACTCACTGGTCACTGATGACGAGTTTGAGGACAGTAGTTTCTAAGCGTTGCTGTTTTCAGTGCTTAGATGCAAATGAGTGTTTAGACCATAAAATTTGTTTGTGTGTGTGTGTGTGTGTGTGTGTGTGTGTGTGTGTGTGTGTGTGTAGGATGATCAGAAGGCTGCAGATGAGCTTGCTAAGAAGCGAGCTGCGTTTCTGCTTAAACAGCAGAAGAAGGCCGAAGAGGCACGGATTCGCAAACAGCAACTGGAGGCAGAGTCAGAACTCAAACGAGATGAAGCCAGGTAACTGCAGCAATGCTGGTGTGTGTGTGTGTGTGTGTGTGTGTGTGTGTGTGTGTGTGAGTGTGTGTGAGAGAGAGATGCCACTTCGTCATTGATTACAACTTAATTGTGATGAACAAAAAAAAAATTAATATATTACTACAAATGAATCCATTTATTGGAGAAAAACTGTACAATTGAAAGGAGGCTCTAATACCCTGTGTGTCCTCTAGCCTGGATACTAGATGAAGAACGGTTGAGCATGGAGACGTACAGGTTCTCATTTACTTACAGATGTTGCAGCTGGTGTCCCATCAAGTTCCGTAAATGTTCATTTAGCGAGTAATCTGGCAACCGAGCCAAAGAAGTGGCATCGACATTCCTGGGAAGCCCTTGCTGTTTGTGGCAGCATTAAATGCCCCGTCATAAGAGGTGACACGTGGGTGCAGGATGTCCTGCACATATCGCTTCACATAGGTGAAGAAAAGAGGCATGATGAGGTAAGAGTGTTAGACGTGGAGGTCAAACCCGAGGCACTTTAAACCCCTTCATGGCGTGTGGGGGCTCCCGTAACGTTTTATGGTTGTGGACATGTGGTAGCACATATTCATGGTCATCCTGTGGATGGAGACAGTGTGGGGGTGCCTGAGGATCATCGATGGGTGCCCCCTACAGTGCAGTGGGCAAAAGTGTTAGAACTGGACCTCGGAGTGATGGATAAAGTTCGGATGAGTCCAGTCTGCGGCAGCTCCAGAGGGCAGCTTCAGAGGTCTTTCAGAGATAGCTGTTCTGGTGTGTGGTCATGTTTTCGCTCATTCCTGTATGTGTGAATCTGTGTTAGGTCAAATGGTGCGTGACTGTAGAGATGATGGTGTGTGTGTGTGTGTGTGTGTGTGTGTGTGTGTGTGTGTGTGTGTGTGTGTGTGTGTGTGTGTTTTTCAGGCGTAAGGCAGAGGAGGAGCGGGTGCGTAAGGAAGAGGAGAAGGCCCGTAGGGAGCTCATCAAGCAGGAGTACCTGCGCAGGAAACAGCAGGAGCTGCTGGAAGAGCAGGGGGTAGCTAAGCCACGGCCACGGCACAGGAAGCCCCGCCCTAAGTCACTCCACCGCCGCGAGTCCGGCAACTCCACCCGTACGAGCGTTTTTGCTGTAACACTCGTTTAGGCTGTTTTCACTACAATGATCTGTCTGTTTCTCACGTTCTCTCTCTTGCGTTCTCTGTTGTGCTCTTTCGTTGTCTCTCGCGGCCTCTTTCTAGCGGTGGGTCTGTGCACTGCTCCGTCTGGTTCGTCTCTCTCTCTGGCCTCTGCTGCTACTGAAGGGGACAGTGTTACATCTGGAGGGGGTTCACAGAGGTGTGTTAGAGTGTGTGTGTGTGTGTGTGTCGGGGCTTGTGAATGTCAGTATATTTAGTATGATCTAACACGATTACAGTACTGTAGTTACGGTTGGTCTCCATTCACAGTTACATTGATGCTGTGTTCTGATACTCACTGTACTGGGCTGAGTGGTGTTCTCTCAGTGTGCATCAGTTTCTGATTTGTTTGAATTGGTGCGTGGGTGTCAAACGGTAGTCCACACTACTACGTCGAAGCTTTATCAGTGAAGCCCCGCCTCACCCGTGTGCTTCACCTGCACCACCGGTTTGACAGGAATCGCGTCACGTGACGTAATTCAGTCCGTACCATTAAAAAGACCAGCTTAGGGAGACAACCCTCATAGTCATGGGGTACAGTCCTGTGCAAGTTATCAAACAACATCATCAGAATCAGTGATTTGTGGAGCTTATTGTGTGTGTGTGTGTGTGTGTGTGTGTGTGTGTGTGTGTGTGTGTGTGTGTGTGTGTGTGTGTGTGTCAGGGGTGAGTCAGTGGAGTCCTTCCCGATGTTGAGCCGTAACGCCAGCAGGAACATGGAGAGAGACTGGGATAACGGCTCCACGGCATCATCGATCACCTCTGCAGCGGAGTACAACGGTGGGTAATGTGGGACTGGACTCTTCTGTTACGGGAGCAGTTCAGGTTGGAGCGTGTGTTTAGATGAGACTGGTGACGGTCTAAAGACTGACGCACACCGTCAACGTAATGAAGTAACCGTGAAGGAGCGTTCTAACAACATCACAAACCAAGACATGGAGTCTAAGGAGTTGTCTGTAGACCTCTGAGACAGGTATCGAAACACAGATCTGGTACAGAAACGTTTCTGCTGCATTGAAGATCCCAATCAGCACAGTGGCTCCATCATCTGTAAGTGGAAGAAGTTTGGAACCATCAGGACTCTTCATTGATGAGCGATCGTGGTAGGAGAGCCTTAGTCAGGGAGGTGACCAAGAACCCAGTGGTCACAATGGACAGAGCTCCAGCATTGCTCTTTGGAGAGAGGAGAACCTTCCAAAGGACAACCATATCTGTTGCACTCAACCAATCAGGCCATATGGTGCAGTGTCCAGACGGAAGCCACTGACCACCCGTCAGACTGTGAGAAACAAAATGATCTGGTCTGATGAAACAAGGTTTGAACTTATTGGACTGAATGTGGAGCATCCTGTCTGGAGGAAGCCAGGCTCTGCTCATCACCAACCAATACCATTCCTACAGTGAAGCACGGTGGTGGCAGCATCATGCTGTGAGGATGTTCTTCTGCAGCAGGAACTGGGAGACCAGTCAGGATCGAGGGAAAGAGGACTGTAGTGATGTACAGAGACATCCTTCATGATAACCTGCTCCAGAGAGCTCTGGACCTCAGACTTCAGGATGAAGGTTTATCTTCAACAGGACAACGACTCTAAACACAGACAAGATAACAGAGGAATGTCTTCAGGACAGCTCTGTGAATGTCCCTGAGTGTCCCAGCCGGATCCCAGACCTGAACCTGATTGAACACTCTGGAGATATCTACAGATGTCTGTGCACCGACGCTCCTCATCCAATCTGATGGAGCTTGAGAGGGTCTGCAAAGAAGAATGGGAGAAACAGGTGCCACATTCGGAGCATCAAACTCATGAAGACTGGAGGTTGTAACTGCTGACAAAGAGCTTCAGCGCAGTATTGAGACTGAATTCTTATGTTCATGTTATATTTGTGTGATTTATTTTTAATACATTGTTCTCACGTGGTCATCGCGGGGTATCGGGTGTAAAATGTCTCGGTTTGCTTCACACAGACCTGCATAATTCTTTGACAGTTCTGTGCTGTTCTTAACTTGCTTCGTGTGCTCTCTGTCTCTGTCTCTGTCTCTGTCTCTCGCTCTCAGGCCCGAGGTTGTTTAAGGAACCCAGTGCTAAGTCCAATAAGCCGATCATTCAGAACGCTATCGCTCACTGCTGTCTGGCTGGCAAGGTCAACGAAGCCCAGAAGAACGCCATCCTGGAGGTGACCACTGTTCTGTTCCCATGGAAGCAGATCGACATCCTCAAACACATGTTCACGGTTTCAGGCTTTAGGTGGTTTGGGGGTCCTGTGGCATTGTCACATGTTAGAATTTTGAGCCATGCTGGTTTGCCATCAACAGCCAGAGCCTGAGGGAGCTCGGTTGGCTGTGCCATCTCTGAACGCCGGTTTGGTTCCTGACTGCTTCTGTATGGATTTGTTCAGTTCCACCAGCAGCTCACCTGCTTCATCTAATCCATCCATTGATTAAAGTAAACGTATCGTGAACAAAGTGTTGGATGGGAACTTGGGATTAGATTCAAACACAGCTGAAAATGAAACTAAATGAAAATAAACACACATTTTGTTGTTGTTTACCAGGAAATCGAGCGCTGCGAGTCCAACCACCTGATCATCCTGTTCCGTGACGGAGGCTGCCAGTTCCGGGCGCTCTATGCCTTCGCTCCGGACACGGAAGAGATCCTGAAGCTGGCCGGCACGGGCCCGCGTGCCATCACCCGCAAGATGATCGACAAGCTGTTCAAATACAGCAGCGACCGCAAGCAGTTCACCGTCATCCCCGCCAAGACCGTGTCGGCCAGCGTGGACGCAATCACCATCCACAACCACCTGTGGCAGGTCAAACGGCCCGGCTCCTCCAAGAGGAAGTGAGGCGGCACGCTCCGTCCACTGGGTCTCCTGACTTATGCATCCTTATAGGCTACAGAACTGGCTTCCCACACCTCCTTCTGCTCTCTTCCTACACAGGCAGGACTAGTTACACCACTTATTGGCTCACCAGCTGCTTCCTTCGCTGTTCTGTTGGCTGTCGGACCGTCGGAGTGGGTGTGCTCCGTGCACACGTGTGTTTGTGTGGGTGACCTCCACGCCGAAACCAGGCAGAGGACCCTGTGAAATCGTCCTGCGCAACCACACTATCACCAGGCTGCCTTGACCTGCATCCAAAACTCTGCCTTCGCTGATCACGGGATCGATCACGTGAGGGGCGCACCCAGCGCGGGCCGTGGACGGGTGGGGTGTGTGTGTGTTTGACTGACGAGAGAGCATAACTGAGCATCATGTGTTGACCCCTGAAGCGGTGCCTCTTTCTGTGGTCTGTGTCAGGTGTGTTTGAGGAATCCTGGGTCTGTTTTTCTCTGTGGGGGAAAAAGGGCAGCGTTCCTGAAGTCGGTCCGTGGTGTTCTGTGGTGTTCTATGGTGTTCTATGGTGTTCTGTGGTGTTCTGTGGTGTTCTGCCTGAAAGTAGCTGGATATCCGTCCGAAGAACAGCGATGCATATTGATGGTGCAAATGGTGTCTCAGATAACTTTTAATCAAACCTGTGACAAGTTTCTTACAGAGCTGTGGTTCATTTCTGGGCTGCCATGACGTGACTGGGCTGGTCGATATCAATATTTATATCAATATTGGGATGTAAACAGAGTGGGATATGCGTCACTTGGCTCCTCCTCTACTCTGCTGCCCTCCGACCCTCCTCGCGTTCCATATACACACCGTGGACGGGCATAAGATGGAGCTCTGGTATGAAGATGACTTTGCGTGTGTCAAAAGACACAGAGGTCAAATGTCAGTATATTTAAATGTAGTAAAAGGGACAGGAATTTATGGGGTGTCTCTTTGGGAAGTTCAGGGCAGTTTTCACAGTGTCCGGCATTGGTCAACGGGGCATTTTTAATGACATCAGTAGCAAGAGGTGTTTTGTTCTTCTCACCCTGATTGGATTTATCCCCCCCTTCCTAGAACCCCATCTTCTAATGCTACTAATGCTGGAAGGGTAAAGGCTCGATCTCCCTTGAAACACCTGAAGGTTCTCCTCAGGTGGAGACCACAGCTGCCTTTTGACCGTCTTGTAAGTGGGGTCGATGTGGGGCGTTTAGACGACTTTCCAGATTCAGACTCGACAGCAGATAGTGATTCTGACAGCTTGGACAGATTTTATATTCAAGCGGTGCATTTGCACATCTGTGTCAGCAGTGGGTGCATGAACGCATTCATTAGATGAGGTGTCCACAAAGATTTGGACAGACTAACAGGTTGCCGAGTTTCAAACTGAGACAGAGGACACGTTTGGAATGTCTTGTTAGCGCAGGGCTCAGTGGCAGTGTTCCTTTTTCCCACAGAGAAGAGCTTCCTGAGGTTGTAACGGGCCCGAAGGCGCGACTGCAGGGTGAAGGCGCGACTGCAGGGTGAAGGCGCGACTGCAGAGCTGTGGGTGACGAATGTGTTTCTGAGTTTACTGTGTTGAGTGGTTTTGTAAACGGCAGGTTTCTCTGCATGCGGCACTTTTTTCAGTTGGGGAAGCAGTGGGTTTGTTTTTCTACGTTAGTATTATGTCACTTCACCACCGATGGTACACACACTCGCATGAGCCGTGCGGTGTGTGTGAGTGTGTGTGTGTGTGTGAGTGTGTCTTTGATTTTCCATATTTCTACATGCTGCTGCTTTCTTTCTCTCTCAGATGATGCAGACTCTGACTGTATAAACACACAAAAAGGGACGTGTGTGTGTGTGTGTGTGTGTGTGTGTGTGTGTGTGTGTGTGTGTGAGTGTACTGGAGACACTGTACTGGCCTTTAGTCACGTTTTAAGAGCTTTTATCCTGGATCAACACTGTATTCGTCTCTTCTGTCCACTGTTTTACACTGAAACTCTTTTAATCAGTATAGCTGGACCCTCTTCCCCTCTCTGTTGTCTGGTTTTTCAGAGGTGGATCGTCCACATCCAGAAAGTAAAATTCCATCCTCGGATTTTGTTCCGTTTCGGGGGAATTTTTACTTTCCGGACCTGGACGATCCACCACTGCTTCTTCTCAGTGGCTGCTGAACTACTGAATTTCTGTAACGTGCTTCAGTTATTCCTCACTGAGGAGCCTGAATGTCATGGAGACACACCGATTGTGTGTGTGTGTGTGTGTGTGTGTGTGTGTGTGTGTGTGTGTGTGTGTGTGTGTGTGTGTTCGTGTCTGGTACAGAATGTAATGTATGCTCTCTGAGGACCTGTGTGAGCAGCGTTCTCTGGTGTAAATGTATGGACTGTAAAGACCTTTGCTTTCTTTTCGTTCTTTAAATATTCTTCCATATATTTATTTTAAAGAGGAAACACTGAAGATTTAATAAATTATTCAAGCAAATGGATTTATGTGGTGTCGTTTCATCTACGTCTCGTCTACGTCTCTACCTCGTCACACATTCTATGAGTTCGAGTTGGAGGCTGTGCCGCTTCGCCGTCAGCAGCCGGAGCCTGAGGGAGCACAACGGGCCGTGCTCTCTCCGGGTGGGTAGATGGCGCTCTCTCTCCAACTCTCCCACAGTGATGATCCTGATCAGAGCTGGGGATCCAGTGCTTTCCTCCGAGCCCAGCGGTCAGGCGTTGGCGGTTGAGGCCGTGGTTGTTACATCGGAGGAGACATGTGCTTGTCTTTGTCCTTCCAGTGTTGGGAGCATTGCAGCTGATTGAGTGAGTGAGTGGGTTAACTGGGAGAAAATGGGGTAAATGGGGGTTTTCACTGGGGACTATTTTGCTGCACAACGCCATGCATGTGTCCCTCCACCAGGAATATTACAAAACGATTTTGGGTAAAATCTTCTCATATGCAGTTTATTCATAACGATAAGGGGTCATGTCTCTCTGTGAGGCCTGCTTCCATCCACCAACACTGATCAGTTATGACTGGGCGACTATTTAAATGTCAACTGTTTCATAATTAGTTTTAATAAACGAAGGATTATATAATTAGACATATTTAAATGAAAATCTGGAAGGACTGATATGTAAATGTTGGCCTGAAGAGGGCAGCACTGTTCCAGTTATTTTCATTCAGAATATAAAGTTATCGCTTATTGACTCAAGTTTCTATACATTTCTATCAAGTATTTAAAAATGTTATGTTTATTATAATGTTATATATTATAATTCTTATATAATGTATAATATTTTTAAATACTTCATATACATTTTAACTTATAAAATAAATTAAATATACAAAACATGTTTACAAATATAAAATGTATATGGTTTGATACTTAAATATTGATATGAAAATTACTGGAATATGGAAACATATTACAAACAAATAAATGTTTTATAGACTGTATTTGTGATATTTCTATGTTTTTATTTATTTATTTTATTTGTTTATCTTTTTAAACATAAACATTCAGGCATAATTAGAAACAGTAAAGCTGGAAACTCAAACGATGGCCAGTAGAGGGAAGCATTACTCAACAGTTTACCTGAATATGTTTATTTAAAATGCATTTTTATTCAGAATATAATAGAACGTTATCACTCATTGAGCCAAGATTAATCTTTAGATAAATAATACTTTTTTTGATAGATTTTAAAACTAATTATTTAAGCAGGTTTTAATTACATTTTTTTGCATATACAAATACATTCCATTCAACAATTGAATATAATTTAAATTTAATTTATATTTTAATATTTTATATGTATATACACACATTTATATCCACATTTTAGATATATCTAGATTTATTTATTTTTTACTTCATATGTGCAGAACATTTGTTTTATTTTAACAGTTTAAATAAGATTAAAATATAACACTTGTTGAAAATGAATATAAATATATAGTTAAGATAAAAAAATAATAATAATAATAATAAGATAAATGTCTGAATATAAATATGGTCAATATAACACTGGAATACAAATATATAGTTAAGATAATAATATTATTATTATTATTATTATTATTAATTGATAATATGATTCACAAGAATGATATATACTATATATAATAATAATAATAAATACAAATAATAAGATAATATAAAAAATGATAACTACATAATTACAATTAAAATCAGCATATAAAATTGGTAAATATAACACTGGGGGAAATGGATATATATAGATATATAGTAAAAATAACAACAACAACAATAATAATAATAATGATAATAATGCTCATAATTACAGTAATAATTACAATAATAATATATATTTTAATAATAATAATCATGATAATTCTAATAAATGCATAATGATATATAATGATGATAATAAATACAAACAATAAGATAATAATAATAATAATAATAATAATAATAATAATAATAATAATATAATAATAATAATAAAGATCAGAGTAAATGTATGTCTTCCTGTTCTTCCCATTTGAACACTTCAAAACACTGTACCGTGTGGGGCTCTGTGGTCAGCCAATGAGCGTTAAGCCTTAGTATCTTCTGGCCTATCGCTGAGCAGAGGGGCGGGGTATGTGTCATGTGGCCCCGCCCACTGTGTCCAACGCTGCAGCCGCGCGGTGACGTCGCTGTTTTCAAAATGGCGTTTTTAACGGCCGCGCTGAGCCTCCCTGCTTTCAGCGGCCGCTTTTAAAACCACCCGGATTCCGAACCGCAGCGAGCAGAACCGGAGTGATGGACTCGGTGGTGGGGGAGGACCAGACTCTGCCTTTTGACTTCAATGGCAGGTAAGAAAGAGGAAGACTCGGCTGGAGAAGCGGCTCTGCAGCCGGGCTGACCCGGTTCTGGTCCGGGTCTGGTGTTGAAGTCTGTGTTTCAGTGCTGTTCTGTGTTGGACCGGTTCTGTAGAACCTTTAGAACACGAGACTAATGTTTGCAAAGTTTGACCAACTTTTACTTTACATTTAATATTTATTTATATGGACTAAAGGAGCTGAAAGTGACTAGACTGACAGGGATATGTATCATTTTTAGCTTCATAATTTACGGTGGTCCAAAAAAACAACAACCTTCCTTTATTATTTTTATTATTTATGTATGTATGTTTTATCCACTCTCTGGACTTTTATTTTGAAATTTGAAGACTGTGTGAGCAAAGACAGCGAACAGCCCCGCCCCCTCCGACCAGTCAGAGTCTGTCTGCAGGCTGGGCAGGTACAGGTGCATGAAGCTGTGACCGAATTCAGCTGTAAAGGAGTTTGAGTTTGGGACACAGTGATGTGGTGGTTCTATCGGGCAGGACTTTTATTTTAAACATTCTTTTCTGCTCAGTAATGTTTTTATTTTGTATCTTAGTGGCTTAATTGTGCAGTATTTTGAAAACCTGTGGCCTGGTGACTGGAAGGTCGCCGGTTCGATTCCCTGAACTGGCAGGACATGACTGAAATGCCCTTCAGCAGGACACTGAACTCCCTGCCTGACAGCACCAATGGTGCTGCCCACCGAGTCAGGCTGGTGTGCTCACTGCCCCCCAGTGTATATGTCTGTGTATCACTTTCTGAAGGAGTTAAACGCGGAGGACAAATCCCCGTGTCCCCTGTGTATCCCCTCACAGTCGTCCCGGAAGCCTTCCGAAACTTTGTCAGCCATCCCAAACCAACAGTACATTGAGTGACGTGGTATTCCATCAACCACAACAAATTTTTTCGTCCTCATTGTCTGATCTGTTCATCCATCAGCACAGGACAGCAAGCAGCAAGCCGATTGACTCTTGAAGGACAGGACTTCTATTTATCTAGTAAATCTTTGTCTTTTGAGAGTTCCAGCTACCAGTCTTCTTGTTGACATGGTCTATGCTTTTACCATACGCCACGCTGTCGTCCTGAAAGCAACCTCAAACAGTGCTGTTTTTCCCGGCCCCAGGACAGTGTTAGGCTGGAGTCCAGGACTCCGTATTTTTTTTGCTATTTTAATTTGTCCAAAATTGAATTTGGTATTTGAAAAATTTAATGTTTTAGCGCTCTTGGGCTCCCCCTACAGTTAGTGAGTGTAATTCACATTTACGCCATTCATATGTACATGTCCATTTGTGGACAAGCTGAGAGACACAGAACAACAATCTCATGTGAAAGAAGCTTGTGGACAAGATTTTAGACCATCACTTGTTTCCGTGACTGATTATTGAAATGAGCTCTGTTCTGATTGGCTGCCCTGTATTGTGCTTCATTCAAAACCAGTCCAGGCTGAAGAGCATTCCAGAAATTGGTGTCAATCCAGATGGACTTTCGCTGGGCTAGCTTAAGAGTGTAGTAGAGGCTCCACACTAACCCTGACCCAGTCCTTTGTGTAACACAATAATTTTGTGTATCAGTTTTATCCCTTCTCAGGACTTTTATTCTGAAATTTGAACACTGTGAGAAAAGAAAGAGCGCAAACAGCCCCTCCTTTCTCATTTTCCTCTATAACCCTCTACCCTTTAGCCGTTTAAGCCACATTTCCACGTTCTTCACGAGTAGCTGTTGCGTAAAGCTTTACGTAAACTTTAGGGGCGTAATTCAAAGCTGATCCGTAACCATGGTGAAGTGAAACGTTGTGCAGGCTTAATAATGGAAAGTATGATACCGCCGTTGTGAGGCTGCTTGGGATCTGACGTGTAAATGGAGTTGTAACAGCTGCTGTTGGCCATCGTTTGATGGCTGTAGTTCTGAGACACCGGACAGAACGAGCAGTGTCCCCCTGAAAATGTCCACCATAAGATTGTGTGTGAAGAGTTCTGCAGCTGACCGTTCTCAGAGCCTTTTTTCAGACGAGGGTTCAGCGTTTCAGAATATCGAAAGCAACCCTTGAAAAGCTGCGTCCGTAGGGTCCGTCGTTTGGTTTGGTTTAAGTACAACAGCAGTCAGTCGCAGTGTGTACGTCGTACGTGGGACACCTGCTCATTCATCGTTTCTTCTGAAATCAAGGGTCTTAAAAAAGACTTCCTAATAGATTCTGGAACATTTGCTGTGAGAATTTGATTGCAGTCAGTGACAAGTGTAAGTGAGGTTAGGATGTTGGATGATCACCACCCAACCTCATCCCGAGAGGCATTGGGTGGCACGCCATCGTTCCAGAGAACGGGTCAATTTGTCTGTTCCAGAGAGTGGTAGTCTGTTGGCAGTACTTCTCTACAGGGACTAGACAAACTGGGTGTGCATTTGCACATCTGTGTCAGCAATGGGTGCAGCTTAAAGTAGCTGAATGCGTTCATTGGAAGGGGTGTCCTCAAGCATATGTAGATTTGATTTCAATGCTGATATTTAATAAATGTACACCGTACAATCACCACCGAGACACACCGCGGTACATCCAGAACCGGTGTACTGCTGCAGCCATGTCTGAGGCCCAGTGGAAGCGGAGACTGTCCCTTTAAATGCCGACTGCTGTCAAAGGTCTCGCTGACTTCTTCTTGTGCAGTTATTGCGCAATCACAGCCACAACAAATGCGTAGAGAGGAAAAAGGGACATGCAGAGACGGAAAAGCAGTCTGTCCTCAGACCATTAACGGAGGTGTTTGTGCTTCTTCCTCTTTTCAGTATGATCAAAGGAGTGGAATAGGTAGGTAAGTGGTGTGTGTGTGTGTGTGTGTG
The DNA here is from genome assembly GCA_034509495.1 of Acestrorhynchus altus. Classification (NCBI taxonomy): domain Eukaryota; kingdom Metazoa; phylum Chordata; class Actinopteri; order Characiformes; family Acestrorhynchidae; genus Acestrorhynchus; species Acestrorhynchus altus. The sequence goes on along the minus strand of CM067516.1, from coordinate 1,023,858 downwards.
TGTGTGTGTGTGTGTGTGTGTGTGTGTGTGTGTGTGTGTGTGTGTGTGTGTGGATAGTAGAGGGTTCATAGACTGCGTTGAAGTTGGCTTGTTATTGGACTTTTCAATTCCACCTTAAATCATGTCCAAGTTCCTCTGGTTCCTGAGGTGCCAGAATGTAACTGCTGCCCATTTAAGGTGGAACCAAAGATTCCAATAACAAGTCGAGCATCATGTACACATATAGCAGCTGTGTCCCTTCTGTGTTCAGCTGTGTCATGTTCAGCACCTAGTCTGGAACTGTGCTGATGAATAAGTAACATCTCACCCTCGTGGTGTCGCTCATAAACACAGGTGGCGAACCTGTGCCAAGTAACAAAAGCCGTAAGCCGATCCTGATTAAACGTGTTTGCCATCTGACACCGAGTGTGATGTGTGCTTCGCCGTCCTGTGAGAAACAGGAAGTTCTTGTTGATGTTGTAGTAGAACGGCTGTGAGGAAGCACCACGAGGGCTTCCATCCGCTCTCCTCCCATCCACACCCAAGAGGGAACCGTCTAAACACCAAAAACACGGCCTTTCTAGTGGACGCTCATTTCTACTGGAAATGACCGTCCACCTGGAGGACTGCTTCGAGGGACAGGGTGGAAGACAGGGTGCCAATCCATATCTGGGCCTACAGACATGCGTTCCCTCCTGCACTCTTTCACACGAGCGATTTGAAGTAGTCAGTTCACCTGATGTCCATGTTTTTGGAATGTGAACGGAAACCGGAGTCCCCGGAGGAAACCCACGCCGACTCAGTGAGAACGTGGGAACGCCAAGCCACTGTGCCACCCAATTTGTGCGATTTTTACATCAGTCTGGCCTAACTGGTCTAATCGTGACGGCAAGGTTGACCGTTCCATTCCCTGACCTGGCAGGATATGACAGACTCCCCAGCTGGGCCTTGGGTACCATCGATAGGGATGCCCGCCGGTCCAGGCACGTCCGCTTGTGTGTGAATTCGTGTGAATTCGTGTGCGTGCGTGTGCGTGTGTGTGCGCGTGCGTGCGTGTGTGTGCGTGCGTGTGTGCGCGTGCGTGCGTGTGTGTGCGCGTGTGCGTGCGCGTGTGCGTGCGTGTGTGTGTGCGTGTTGGACTGCATGGATGGGTGAAATGCAGACGGCCAGCTCCCCCGAGAGTCCGTGTTTACGTAACTTTAACCCTTTGACACGTGGTGGTCAGTACGGTGGACAGCTGTTTAAAAGACGCTGTTTTTTTATGGTTAATGAAGACTGACTGACTATTTATTATATTTGTATCAATAAATATTATTTATTATTTGACAGTAAAGAGTTTATTTGCCCGGTTCCGAGGCTGTGGGTGTAGCGCTCACGGACAACACGGCGTTATATAACAGACACGGCAGCGGCAAGTGAAGGGTGAAACAAGATGACCCCAGGGATGTGTGGAAACCAGTGAGGACCAAAACCAAACCCCAGTGGACACCCCAGTGGACACCCCCCTCGTCCCCCCTCCCCTCCCAGGCAGTGTTTCTGTGTTTGGGGTGGGAGGTCAACACGGCGGTCATCCCAGTCCCTCACACAGTGTTAGTTACTGCTGTGGTCTTCTGGACAGTGTGCTGCAGTTGGATGAGTTGTGGAAGGGCAGGGGGCACGTACAGGGAAGGAAGTCATTTTGAGAAGTGCCGATACTTGATACACACACACACACACACACACACACACACACACACACACACACACACACACACACACACACACAGACAAGCTGTTTCTGTAACCACACACACACGCTGTTTGAGAAAACTGCATTCGGAGCCAAGGGAGTGCTTTCAGTCCCGCTCATTCATTCAGAGAAGACCTTCGAACATAGAACTGTGTTCATTTTTATCCCAGAAATCATTGCAATAAATATTATTGTCATTTTAAGGGCATTTTATGTCCCTGGTGTAATGATAATACTGTGGTCAGCCATAACGTCCAGTGTCCACTTCCTTGTCTCTACACTCACTGTCCATCCTGATCTTCGAGTTGTTTTGAAGAGCAACAGCAGCAGTCTGTTCTCCGTATTCGCGGTTCTGGGTGAGTGACCACTGGCCGTGGTGACGTAATCGTGAATGCATCGTTTTATGGAAAACCCCAAACAGCATTACAAGATGGCCATTATTGGTTGTGGTCATTTGTGGTGAAACACCGCTACTGCAGCATTCTCGTGCCCGATAAAGTCCAAAAGCGGTAGCCAGGCATTGGTATGACGGCTACAGGGCTCGTCCCACACCGCTACTGCGGCTGTAGTGTCTACAGGCCGCCTCCGACGGTAACCTGACTGTAGAGGGTCGAGTACCGTTCGTGTTTGAATGAATACATGTTGAATTAAGACGTCCCTGCTCATCTGCTGTGTTCGGATACTCACCGTACTGGGCTGAGTGACGGTCCTCAGTCTGGTTACGTCAGTGTAACATTAGTTTTACACATTTTATAGCAGCTTCGGATGAGTTTAAGTCCGATCTGTTCAAATCCAATTCACACCTGAACCTTCAGAACCTTCTCGGTGTTTGTTTCGGGTCTGAAGACACAGTCCAGCTCCCAGACTCTGCATTTGCGATATTTCCCATAATTCCAAGTGCTGTTTCTCTTCAGTGCAGCTACATCTGAGGGTTTTCCAGCCGAACTGCCTGTTTAAGGTCTGAGGACAGCATCTCAGCGCGGTTCCGTTCAGGTCTCGGACTTGGCCGCTCTGTAATGGTTGGACTGGTTTGGAAAGCCAGTGTATGATGAGCTGGGTTTTGTGTTCAGGGAACACGTCCAGCAGATTCAGTGTGGAGAAGGTGCAGCTTGGGAGTTTAGCTCTTGTATCCCCTGTCTCTGTTGTGCCAGAACTCATGGAAAGAGTTATGGAAACACACACACACACACACACACACACCACACACACACACACACACACACAGTATTATTCATGCTCCCCTGCTTTGCCTTGAGGATGGTCCATGAATAGCATCTCCCACAACAGTGTAAGTGCCAGAAACAATGAATACAGCCTGCTGTGTGTGTGTGTGTGTGTGTGTGTGTGTGTGTGTGTGTGTGTGTGTGTGTGTGTGTGTGTGTGGTGTGTGTGTGTGTCTTTAAGTATGGGCATTATACAAGAGCCTGCTCGGTGAAGGTATGAAGTCGCGTATTTTGACTGTAACTCCCACGTACTTCCCGGCTTACGCCTGGTCCTGAAAGAATCATTGTAATATTGGTGTTTGATTTGATGACTGACTCTTTGTTTATCTGTGTGTGTGTGTGTGTGTGTGTGTGTGTGTGTGTGTGTGTGTGTGTGTATGTGTGTGTAGCTGCAGTATATCCAGACTGCCGGACTCTGTAGTAGCGAGAATCTACCATGGACAACGGGACAGGTATTAGCTGACTCTCTCCACGACACGTCAATTGCAGGTGCTACCACCGACCCCTGGCCTGTAATACAACCCAACACTGTGACATTGTCATGACTCATTACGTCCGGCTCAAGGTCTTCCTGTTTATGCATTCTTCTGGTTGCTCCTCTCTGTCTATCTCTGCTCCCTTCTTGTCTGGTATCTGTCTGTATCTCTGTTCGTATCTCTGTCTTCTCTGCACAGTAGATTCATGTTTTTCTGCTCTGAGAGTCGTATTCTATTGACAAGCTGTGTGCATTTCTGGCAACATCTGTGTCGGGTAACAGATGGTGGCTTAGGATTTCGGGTTCAGCTTTTTGGCGCAAATACCGACTAGAGCGATGGTAGAGCGGTCGTTTTCTCAGCAGTGATGGTTTTGAGATGTTATTTCTGACCTCTGCCTTTAGTTCTTAACCTTCTGACCTAACATGCACGCACGCACACACACACACACACACACACACACACACACACACACACACACACACACACAGAACTGCATAACAGCACCTGGTGGTCTGTCGTAGCTCCTCAGTCAGCCTGGCTGTGGGTATAGGGACTGATCAGGGAAGAAGGTGATGCAAAAGGAACCTTTTTAAAAATCCTTCTTCTTCTCACTCCCTTACAGCTCCATAGTGTCTCTCGGCAGAAGATGTCTCCGGGTAAAGCCTTAACCATGAAGGACTACGAGAACGTAAGTGAGGATTCATTACGACTGTTACCTGCCACTGGTTTCATCCGTAGTGGCTCGTCTTGCTATCCGTAGAGATACATCATTGTGGGAGGAGAGTGTGTAGAGGTGGAGGGAAGCCAGGGTTGGTTCATACCTGCTGCAGACACGGCGATCCAGCGTGAAGTCATTGAGAGAATCGAAAGATCTTTCCAAAAATTGAGACGAGTCCCGCCCTCCAAGCATGGAGACACTCGCTTCCTCAGTTGTTTTCATTATTGAATTCTTTATTGAGTGAATTGATTTCTGTGATATGAAACGATATATCGTGCAGCTCTACTACGTGAACCAGCCTTGTTTCATGTTCCTGGTGTAGTGTGGTGAGGTTCTTGGTTCATTGTATGAGAGACCGTGACTCAAGAAATTCCAACACACACACACACACACACACACACACACACACACACACACAGCCTAGAAGAAGAGACACCCTATTAACTCCCCTTTGACTGTAACATTTTAAACATGTATTATAAAACCAAACACAAACAAGTTTATTACCTTCACGCTCTCCCTCAAGCCCCTCTGATACAATAAAGATCTCATAGGTTTTCATGATGGAGAGATCTCCACACCCTGCTGCAGCAGAGCAGCTCCAAACCATCACACCTCCACCACCATGCTTTACAGCTGATATGATTCAGCCTTTGGTTTGAGACTTTTGCAAACAACTTCCTGGGGAGAAGATTTACTATCATCAACCTTTCTTCTGAAGACCCTCAGAGAGCTCTTGGATCTGGGACATGGTGATCCCACCACTTCAACAATCAAGAGCAAAACCACACTTAGTGTGTGAGGGTTAACAAGACTGACTCTGTAATGAAGGTCTAATTGCTTTTAGGTATTTGAATTAGTAACAGATCTGGGCATAACTTAACCTTTCTCAGGAGACAGTTTTTCTAAGTATTATGACGGACGGTGGACTTGGTGAACTGAGGTGTCTCTTTTCCAACCCCTGATTAATTATTCATTTATATGGGTAATTAATTATGCGCAGCAGCAGCAGTTGCACTGATTAGATGAGGAGGGTCCATGAGAGCTGGAGGTTCTAAGGAATATTTTGGATGTTGAGTCAGAAGGTCTCTGGGTTAGTGAGTGGAGCTCTCTGGTTTCTGTAACGATGCCCTTTCCTGTATGGAATGTGCTCGTCTGCATTTATCCATTTAAGGAGCTGCGGAGGATGGAGGAACAGATTCCTATAAGAAGCCAGATTAGATGATATCTCAGTGTGTGTTCTCCGCCTTCCGCTCTCTGTCTTCGTTTACCCAGAAGAAGCTCTATCGTGTGGCCAAAGCTGAGTTAAAGACGTGGGCATTTCATCGTCCAGTTGGTCAGCACCGAGGCTCCGGCAGGCTTCAGCTTCCTATAACTTTCCATTTCCTTCTCCGTCACCCCCTCTCTCCTCTTCTCGCTCCCATCCCCCTCCTTCTGCCCCAGATGTTGGCAGAGAACACTAAGGCACAGTCTGCTGTCCCCCATTCACTCCTCACACACACACACACACACACACACACACACACACACACACACACACACACACACACACACACACACACACACACCTCAAAAGAGCCAAACAGTCATGGCCTGTGTCACACCCCCTTTCTTGGGGTCTTATAATTATGCTCTAACTCATTTGCATATTGCAAGGGATTAGAATAATTGTAGACAAACTGGTGTAATAGAGACTGTTACACACACACACACACACACACACACACACACACACACACACACACACACACACACACACACAGAACCCAAGCTCAGCCAATGCTCTTAACCTAAAGCATGTATTTATGTCCACAGAACATGTCTGTACCATCAGTTCATCACACAGAAATATTCATATACACACTAATGTCAAAAGTTTGGGGGTCACTCCAAACAATTTTGTGTTTTTCCATAGTGTCACACTTATTCACCACCATACATCAGAAATGAATAGAAAATAGAGTCAAGACATTGACAAGGTTAGAAATACGATTTGTATTTGAAATAACATTGCTTTTACATCAAACCTCCACAAGAATCCTCCATTTGCAGCAATTACAGCATTGCACACCTTTGGCATTCTAGCTGCTAATTTGTTGAGGTAAGCTGGAGAAACTGCACCCCACGCTTCTAGAAGCAGCTCCCACAAGTTGGGATTGGTTGATGGGCATCATCTCAACAGCCTTTAATGGGGTTCCAGATCTGAACAGCTCTCATTTCAAGAACAAGAATAGACCGTCGAAGTTTCAGATGAAAGTTCTTTTTCTGGTCCATTTTGGATGCTTAATTGACCCCATTAAATGTGATGCTCCGTGTGAAACCTAATCTTGCTCAAGGAAGGTCAGTTTTAGTAGCTTCTGTAATGAACGCCAATTGTTTCAGGTGTGTGAACATGATTGCACAAGGGTTTTTCTAATCATCAATTAGCCTCTGGAGCCAATGAGCAAACACATTGTACCATTAGGAACACTGGAGTATAGGAAATGGGCCTCATACACCCTGTAGATATTGGGTACCAAAACCAGACATTTTGCAGCTACAATAGTCAGCTTACCACATTAGCAACGATAAGCAGAGTGTATTTTATTAAAGTTAGACTATTTAAAGTTATCTTCATTGAAAGCTCAGTGCTTTTCCTTCCAAAAATAAGGACATTTCTCTAATGTGACCCCAAACTTTTGAACGGTAGTGTATATACAGACCATTTTGGACTGCCAGTGAAGGTTGATGAGATGTGCACCTTGAGCTATTCCAGAGAACCGGTTCTTTATTCAAGTCTTCTTCATCTGTGAAAGTCATGATCTGAGCTGAATTGGAGTGGATGACCTGAGAGCTGATCCTCAGCCCAGCAGATGTTTGTGTAAACAGTTCCTAATGAACATCCTGACCCAATGTTCTGACCACTGCCCCAACACTGGAACGAGTGAAATAATATGTTGCTCTGAAGTGGCTGGAGAACATTGCCTTTCTACCTCGCTGATTTGGAGATGTTTTTCATTGGAGAGCAACGGCACGAAGTCTGACCCACTAAAAGAACACTGATCATTTATATCTTAGGTGCAAATCACAGCTTTGAAGAAGGAGAACTTGAACCTTGAAGCTGCGACTACTTCCTGGTGAGCGCTGCCTGTGCAGAAATGTGACGATTCTACAGAGACATCTACAAAACGTAAGACGGACGCCATGTGGGGATCACGGTACAACTTATATTGTGCTTAACATGCTGCATATGTGTGTGTGTGTGTGTGTGTGTGTGTGTGTGTGTGTGTGTGTGTGTGTGTGTGTGTGTGTGTGTGTGTGTGTGTGTGTGTGTGTAGAACATTGAGTTAAAGGTGGAGGTGGAGTCTATGAAGAGAGACCTTGCAGAGAAGCAGGAGCTGCTGGTGTCTGCATCGTGAAGTCCCTACCCGTCCGCCACATCCTACCAGTCTAATAAATGACCATAAGAGACCACTTCAAAATCACACAAAGCCTCTTCTTCATTGATCGGTCAGACGGGTGGAGGTCCCTGACCTGGACCATATGAACTCCAGTGCCTGGTTTTTGCATTGGCTTTGGCTTTTTCTCACCTGCGATGTGGTGAACCACGCCCCACTGTTCCCTGTTTCATACATTCTGTGTACTGGTTCAGAAGCTTGTTATAATTGCAGAACACGTCTTCATCCAGCACTTCCAGTAATGAGCCGGGTTCATTTTAGCTCCTGCCTCTGCAGCAGTCGACTGGTTAAAGCGAACAGAACGGAACGCGTAAGGGCTGGCAGGGCCTTGCAGTTCAGGAGGTCCACGAGGTTTCTCAGTCGCTCCATAGTTTGTACCACATCGCAGCAGTGGACGGCCTACCTGGCCCATACAGATGTTTCTCCAGATCTTTCAGATTTCTTGCCCTCCGGAAGGTTATCTATTGGGTTCGCTGGCTAAATGTTTCAGGCCAGCCATTGATTCCAAGACTGCGGAAGGAGGTTGTTGTCCAAAATCATGACACGTGGGCCCCATCCATCCTCAATACGCCGCAGTCGCCTAGTCCCTTTTGGAGAGAAGCACCACAAACGGCTGATGCTTAATAACGGTGTTCTTGGGCTTCTACTTATCATTCATCTTCCTCCAAACATGGCAAGTGGAGAGCAAAAATGATGGTCTTTTTCTGGACCACATGACCTTTCATGCCTCCTCTGATCATCCAGATGGTAACAGGCCTGAACATGTGCTGCCCTGAGCAGGGGGACCTTGTGTTCCCTGCAGGATTTTAGTCCACGAAGGCTACTAGTGTAGTAGTGTCTTACTAATAGTACTCTTTGAGACTGAGACAGATGTTTTCCCAGTTCTCAGAATTACTGAACAGTCCTCCTGGTAGTTTCTGCATGATTCCTCATCCTTTCCACACACTCGCCCCCACGAGACGAGATTTGCAAGGAGCCCGTGGACTGAGTGTGAAGAAGACTGACGGTCATAGTTGCTCTTTGCACCGGGGTTGCTACTCTGCTGTCTGGGTAGCCCATCCCAGCCTTGCAGGGTCTACAGTTGTGTCCCTTGGTGTCCTCAGACAGATCTTTTAAATGCTTGTCCACGTAGAGAGGTTGGAGGATGTGATTGAGGGACAGGTGTCTGTTATACAGGGTGCAGTAAATACAGGTAATGAGTGCAGAGGAGGAGGAGCTTCTCCTAAATAAACAATGAAATAATGCCCTATTAATTTAAATAATCATTTGATACGTGTAGCTCTTCGGGAAACTATCCAAGTTCTTTCTTTAATTCCTTTACATCTTTAATCACAGTTTATACTGTTTGTCTCTGTGTGCAGAAAAAGCATTGGAGAGTTTAGCAACAGGGATTCGGGGGACGGGTCCGAACGCCCAAAGAGAGAGGGGAGCCCGAGAAGCTTTTAATGCCAAGATTAGGAGAGCTGGAGGAGGTAAAGACTCTCAGATTATTGTGAAGAACTCATAGCGGGACTATATGATGACGACTGCTTTGGGACGCCTAGAATTTGCTCCCTGTCAGGGTCCTTCCCAGGCTCGCAGAGCGCAGAGACTAGTAGAAAAGATGGCTTATCGCTGAGCAGGAGAAGCTGAGGAGTCTGCTTGAGAAGGAGCTTGACGCCAGCCAAGTCAGGACCTTCCTGCGGGTCCCGATCCCACTGCACAAGCACATAAGCCCAGGAGGATCTTGCAGGAGAAGCACGAGGAACTTCCCTGAACTAACAATCTGCTCCCCCTTGATTGAGTGGGATCGGAGGTTATTGTTGGGATGTAGGCCTGTGGAGCAGATATTCATTTTCTATTTTTAACAGTGGAGGTGCTGTCGGATCAGTAGCGCTGGATCAGGAGCCTGTGACTGTACTTCCAGCTTGACAAATGAAAAAGTGTCTCACGGGGAGGGTTTCCATTCAGATATTATGTTCAGAGAATCCGAGACTCCCGCAGTTTGTCTTCATTTGAGATGTAAAATATCAGCCCCGCCCCCTCTCTCTGATCAGTCAGAGTCTGTGTGCAGGTTGATCATCAGCCCCGCCCCCTCTCTCTGATCAGTCAGAGTCTGTATGCAGGTTGATCATGTTCACGTGGACAGAGCAGTAAACATGCACTAGAAGCTTGTTTGGTGTTTAAACTGGGATTTAATCAGTTGGAAATCAGTCATGTCTGTAGGTTTCTCTGATCCTGAGATATGAAACTTCTGAATGCTGCATGAAACATCTCTTCACGGCTGCTCTCTTCTGCAGTATGATCGAGCACCTTCAGGAATCAGTCAGAAATCAGGAACATCTGATTGCTGAGCTTCAGGAGAAGTGCCCGGACCAACCAGCTGCAGAACAGATGGCACAGCTTAACGACCTGGTTGGCCAAAAGGACGGTCAGCTGCAGGTCAGTTTGACAGTGCTTGTGTTCAGACGATTAGCTGGGTGAGATCAGACGTTGTATTATGAGACAATGTTTCTGCACTTATTGTCCATTGATCAGCTCCACTGACCATAAAGAGTGTTTCAATGGTCAGGACCCCTCAGGACCACCACAGAGCAGCTATGATGTGGGTGGTGGGTCATTCTCAGCACTGCAGTCACACTGACATGGTGGTGGTGTGTTAGTGTGTGTTGCTGGTACGAGTGGATCAGACACAGCAGTGCTGCTGGAGTGTTTAAACCCCTCAGTGTCCCTGCACAACACTTAAATGTTCTCCACTAGTAAAGTGGAACCCAGACTCTCATGCATCTCCAAAATGTTCTCCCCCTTTCTGAAGGCCTCCTAGAGCTCTTTGGATCTCGCCCTGCTGACAGCACTCCAGCAGTCAAGAGCAAACCAAACTAATGTCTGAGGTTTAAAGTCACGACTCCTGTCTCCCCACCGTCCACGTAGCTCACTGACCTTTAGTTCCCGAGGTGGCGTCATTCCTCGTTCTCCATTCCACCTTCAGAGCATTCAGAGGGGAATGTCGCTGCTGCTGCGTTTAAGGTCGACTTTGATTTGGCTTGTGTTGTTTTCCTACAGGCTTTGAAGAAGGAGATGCAGCAGGAGAGAGAGCGAGCCGAGCAGGAAAAGCAGGTGGGAGAAGTGTGTCTGGATTACTGTATTACGGTTCCACGGTTCTGGGTTTGGTTCTGCAGTGGATGATGCCTATCATTTATTAATCTTACCGATCAGTAGACTCCTGTGGTCCGAGTGGTCAGGTGGGGTTTAGCCCCCTGTGGTCCTGTCTATGTAAGCAAGGTCCTGGAGAGATTGTTAGGAAGTGTTATTTGGTGTCACAGAATTTGACTCGGATCCCATCGAATTCCTTGGGAATGATTAGGAATGATGGAATGCCAATGGGGTCACAGTGAAGAAAACAAGCGGGAGGTACATGGCTGGGAACATTGAAGACAAGCCGTACCACCACATTCTGGATCTGTTGAAGGGCCTGATGGTCAACATAGGAAGACCAGCCAGAAGGGAGTTGCAGTCTTAAAACGATGAGACACTGAAGGAACACCTGAGTGACCGAAAAGGTGGAATTCCCCGGATGTTGTAAAGTGGGAAAACCGAGAACAACCGGTCATGTACAACTACATCAAGGCTTCATGCTTCTGCCAAAGGAGTGACCAGTTATTCCAGGGTTTATGATTTGCGTTCAGAAAGAAAAAAAAAATGTCCCGATATAGATATAAATATCGATATATCGTCTCAGCCCGTATCCCGCTCTGTTTATATCCCGATATAGATATAAATATCGATATATCGCCTACCACGTTTCTAGAATTGTAACATCCCCACACTCTGCTGTTGGACAACTATAGGATTCTCACTGGTTCCCCACTGTTCTGTAGATGTCTAACAGGATCCATACATCAATCCAGCCCCTGGTACACCTGATCTGATTGTACCAGGCCTCAGTGAATAAAGCACAAATTAAGCTCTCTTCTCTGGACACCTGGAGGTAGAACGGTGGGGGAGGTTTGGATTATTGAGCGTAGGTGGGTGTGTGTGCGTGTCCACTCACGAATCCGCTGGTCGCTGTGTGCTGCTCTCATTGGATTTCGCCCGTGTGGGTGGATTAGAGGCTTTATTCCCTGTGTGGCTTGAGCTCAGGGCTCAGAGTGGACAGCCGCGAGCAACAGAGACACAGACAGCAAGAAAAATGTGGAAACGACGCTGTCGAGGTTGGACACAAGCTGGTTTGCTGGCAGGGATGACCTGTAGGCTAAATGTCGCATTGGGTTTGTGCAGGCAGGCTGTTCTAATCTTGTAAAATGTCCCGCACTGTCTTCTGGAAGCTGTGGCGGACTGTCAGAGCTAACCCTTCTGGTTTGCAATGACTGAGTGAGTCGTTGACGTTGTGCGTGTGCCAAAATGCAGGAGTTGTGCCGTGTGTGTGGTGTGTGTGTTCTGGGCGGGCAGTGTCGCTGGTTGTTTGGTACGTGTGGGCGTTTGCGGCTGTCCGTGGTCCTGTCCCATGTGCTGGGGTGGGAGCTCCAGCGGGATGGCCGTGGTGAGTTCCTGTGTCGGAAGTGCGTGTTCCTGCTGGAACGTGTGGTGCAGCATGACGTTGTTATCGGCAACCTGCAGGCAACCCACGCTGCACAGCTACAGCAGTTGCACAATGAGCGAGATGGACTGAGTGCACTTATAACTCACAAATACAGACAGAACAACCTGCAGGAACCCTCCAACCAGCAGAACCACAACCTGCGAGATGATGAGTCCAGACCTGGCCATGAAACTTACAACCAACCAGCACAGCAGGGCTCACACCATTACAGCCTCCGAGCACCTCAGCAGCAGAAACGTCAGCAAAGCCATAACCAGCCGAAGCGGCAAAGAACTGAGACCAAACGTCTCGTGGAACCGGCGCAAAAGCTGCAAGGTCGGAGGCTCAGCTCCGGAGCCCGACTTCAACCCACTAGGAGAGGAAGTCCAGTGACTGGCCAGATGAGGCGCTGCATCAGTCTTGAGCCACTGTCCTCCTCGTCTTTTGGGCGGAGTTTGATGCCCAGAAGAGGACGGGAGGCGGGGTTTAAAACAGGAGGGAAGCTGGGAACCGGAGCTCAGTCACGTAGCCAAGAGTATTCGGATATTATCCACAGGAGGAGCACCCTGACTTCCCGTTCGTCTTCCCTCCAGTCGCTCACTCTGGAACGCCCCGACTACCCCCCACTCACAGCCCCACCTCACAAACAGACACGCCCACACCGAGGTTTCTCCTCCGCGGCCTCAGAAACACCTTCACTGGTGTCGGATTTTCTGCAGTTGTTGCGTAGCATTAGGGTTCGTCCACTCCGGCTAACTACTGGCAGCAGAATTCCTGTCTTGGTGCAGCCAACCGGTGTTTACGCAAGGCCTCCAGTGGGGTTGGCTAGAAGAGCAAAGGTGGAGAGAGCTCTGAGAGAGCTGGAGGAGGAATTTAATGACGAATACTTGCCTCTGAAACAAGAGGTACATGTTTAGGAATCTCACTGTGTGTCTGGTAGGACGTGTCAATGATAACTGAGTGACTGTGGCTCTACAGGTGTGTCTACAGGCAAAGGAGGGTGAACTGACCAGGCTGCAGCAGATGACCAGGCAGATGACTGAAGAGCTTAACTCTGTCAAGAGTGGTAGCCAGATGCTCAAACTCAAACTGGAGGACCTGGACAGAGAAAATAAGGTACAGGTTCACGTGCTGAGACCCGAATATTTACAAACGTGCACCCCAACACACTCTCTCGGCCGTTCTTCTTCGGTTTTCCCAAACCTCCTTGCCTCCATGTTTCTCCAGGCTCTTTCGGGACAGGTGGACGAGCGAGAGGGCGAGCTGGCTGTGGAGAAGAGAAATGCTATGAAACGAGACAAGACCATCCAGGGCCTCGGCCTCCTGCTGAAGGAGAAAGAGAAAGAGGTATGGAGTGTGGCTCTGTCCCTGTAACAGTAAACAGCATTTAAAATGTGGTTTAATCCCGGGTGATGCTACAGCCGTCATCGTGAAGTTGGACACCGCCGGCCTCTAACCTAATCTAACAATTGCTCCATCTGTCCACTGCAGGGCCAAATGGCTACTAAGGTCACGTCGTACCATTTTGTGCTGGTGCAGACCTGTCCACTTCAAACACTGGGCAAAGAAAGGGAGCAAACAGCCCCTCCCTTATCTATTTTCCTCTATAACCCCATATCTGGGTCAATGACTTCATTGGCCCCGCCCCCTCTCGCTGATCAGTCAGAGTCTGTACGTAGGTTATGCATGTAGATGTGGACAGAGCAGGACCCTCAGGACCCTTCTTCTCGGTTCATTGTGGCTGTTGCTGTCTCTCAGGTGGAGGAGTTGTATGGGAATTTGGAGGATAAGGATCAGGCTCTTGCCAAGGCCAGAGAAGCTCTCCATAAAGCTCAGCTGCAGAAGTACCAGGCAAGATATGATGTGTTCTCTATGAGGTTTGGATGAATCTGCATTGTTCCTTTTGGTAAACGCTTCTGTTCCTCATAGGGAGCAGAAGAGCAGCAGAACCTGTTGCTGTCCCAGCAAGCCGAGTTGTCCCGGCTCCAGACAGAGGCCCACACGTCTCTGCTGGAGGCCCAGAGACTGCAGCGCGTGCTGGGCAGCAGAGATGCTGAGCTGGCCCTCCTCCAGCAGGACAAGCTGCAGCTGGAGCAGGAGCTTGAACTGCTGCAGCAGCAGAAGAAGAAAGCAGACAAGACGATCAATGTTAGTGATGCCTGTTATCGCAGTTATGATCACCAGTTACATAGTATTAGCTTTTCAGAACAGCGTTTCAGTGTCTCTGGTGTTCTTTTGTACGGCAGGACCTGCAGAACCAGCTGAAGAAGCTCAGTGGAGAGCTGGCGGACCGGGAGAACAGTCTGGAACATCAGCAGCTAGAACAGCAAGAGCACACCCGCGCAACGGAGCACAAGCTGCAGACCACGATACAACATCTGACCACTAGCCTCATTCACAAAGACCAGCAGCTACAGGTTTATACATACACACACACACACACACACACACACACACACACACACACACACACACACACAAGCGCTGCCGGTCCTCATAAAGATACTACAGCCGGAACTGTGTCTCTGTCTTTTTCAGGACTACATGAACATGGTGCGAGATCTGGAGCAGGACCGACCTCCAGGAGGAAGCGATGCCATGCTTGCCAAGCTGAGAGAGAGACTGAAGGAAAAGGAGAAGGCTCTAGAAGTTGGTTGAAGTTTTTAAATAAACGAATTTAGGTGTTGCACGCTGTAGGTTCATGATGTAGCGTGAGGTACTGTCACTGGTGTCCTCACCTTACAGCATGACACTCGTACCACAGGTCAGTGACCGCTGTTGTCTGTTTCTTTTTACCAACTTTCCAGCTGGTAAAATAGTTCCATTCTCTCACACCCTCACACCAACCCATCGCTGGTATTTATGCGCTGGCTGTTGTGTTGCTGGGTGACGTGTGTATGTGGTGGAGTGATGCTGGAAGACCTTTGGTCAGAGCAAATGTATTTTGTAATATTGGCTCACTTAGGACACGTCCACTAAAGGTGGTGTAATGGAACTGTGAAGTATGGTTTAAAGATGTAGTTTGCATTATTACGCTGATTTGGGGTTTAATGTTGTTGTTCGGTGTTGAGTCACGTGGTATATTGGTGTCTGCAGAATGCGCTGGATGAAAAGTTTGCAGCTTTGGAGGAGAAGGAAAACGAGCTTCACCTGTTGCAGCTGAGCATGAGAGAGAAAGAGAGGGACCTGGAGCGTCTCAACAACCTGCTCGCACACAACGAGGAAACCATCAATGTACGTAATACACCACCCGTGAGGAACATCTGATGGAGGAAACACGCCAGCAAGGCTTAAATCTGTGTTGTATGTCTTTGTCCCCCTCATTCAGAGCTTTGATTCGCTGCTGAAGGAGAAAGATGTGGAGTTGCAGCAGCTGCTGAACTCCCTGAAGAACGCTCAGCGCTCCAAACAGGAGAGTGAGGAGAATCTGCAGAGAGCTCTCCGAGAGAAAGACGCAATAATCCAGCAGCTGCAGCACACGCTGGAGCTGAAAACCAAGGACATCGAGGTAATGCGCACACAGACCATAACAGCCATATCATTAAAACCACCCGCCTGTTACAGTGCAGGTCTCGTTCTGCCGATCGGTGAAAGTGGAGGCAGCGTGACGTAATGGTATCCAGCACTGGTTTACTGCGTTTCTCCTCACAGGAGATGGCCAGTACAGTCCTTAACCGGTCAGAGTCTCAGGGCCGTGAGCTCGTGGAGCAAATGAGTCAGAGGATGAAGGTGACGGAGGTTATGTTGACCGAGGCAGTGAAGGACAGAGAGAGGCTGGTGTCTGAGAACCAGACTGCTGTCGAGAACCTGCTCGCCACCATCAACAGCAAAGACCAGCTGTTAAAGGTACTGAAAACACACACACACACACACACACACACACACACACACACACACACACACACACACACACTCTCTTACTGCCATCAAAGGACCAACTGCTGAAGTTTGGCACTGTGCAGGCTGGTGGTGGTGCCATACTGGGGTGGGAGGTGTTGTAATGGCATGGATTTAGTCCACTGGTCTACCTAAACACGTCACTGGCTGATCCCACTACGTTTCGCTTCTTGGGGACCGTTTGCATCCCTCACAATGATTGGATATTCCAGCAGGAATGTTGGTCAACGTATGATAAATGCCTGTGCAGCTTCTTAAGTAGAATGTCCCACCCATCTGGCACCCACCATCACGCCTGCTGGAATTCCCAACATCATACAGGTATGGGCATTCCCAAGATGCACCCCCCCTTTATAATCATCCCATGGCATTGGGAATGTCAGTGTCTGTGTGTGTATATATATAAATACCACTGACATGTCATATTTGACTGAATACATATGTATAACTAACTGTGTGTGTGTGTGTGTGTGTGTGTAGGAGTGTGCAGAGCGGCATGCACAGCTGCTGTCTGACCGGGCCGCAGAACTGCAGAATCTGCGCAGACAGCTGGCAGACACCCAGCTGCAGCTCAGCAGCTCTCAGAAACACAGCAGTACGGCAACACAGGAGGCTTCTTTAGAGACGGACAAACTCTACACTGCGCTGGCTGAAAAGGATGCGGTCATCAATGTGAGGCCCCTGGATCTTTCTTATCTGACCACTGTGTGACCGTCAAGATGCCCAGCTGTGTTTTAGACTTCCGGGAGCCCTCGGAAGTTATAAGAGTTGAATGTAACAGTTTAGTGTGTGTGTGTGTGTGTGTGTGTGTGTGTGTGTGTGTGTGTGTGTGCAGAAGCTATTGGAGCGTGGCCAAGAGAGAGATCGTTACCTGGCTGAGGTCAAGGTGGGTGAGGCTCTGCCCCCACAGGTGTTAGAGCTGAGACAGACTATCCAGGTTCTGCAGGATAGGCTGGAGGAGAGGGAGGGTAAGTGTGTGTGTGTTTACTTTGTTTGTTTCTTTGTTTATGTATTTTTTTCTCCTCAAGCCCAGTGTAATAGGTGTGTGTGTGTGTGTGTGTGTGTGTGTGTGTGTGTGTGTGTGTGTGTGTGTGTGTGTGTGTGTGTGTGTGTGTGCGTGTGCAGCTGAGCTGTCACGGCGTAACAGTGAGGAGAACATGGAGAAGTCTCTCCCAGGCAGTAAGAAATCCGCTGTAATACTGAAGAAAGAACTCGCCCAGAAAACGGATGCTCTCAACAGCGCTCTGAAGAGAGAGAACCAGCTGAAGGTTGGTGGGGGGTGCGCGTGTGTTTTCTGTGGGGCTGCACAAAAGGGGTGTAACGATGAATCGGTTAATAATAGTGGATTGATTGGTGACGTGTGTTTCTCACACAAACTACAAACAATTCAGGACACACGGAGGCACGGATCAATGGCCATAGTGTAACCATAACAGTGTGGAATACAGTGTTACTGTCACTGTTCATTTTGCGTGTGTGTGTGTGTGTGTGTGTTACGTGTTGCAGATGTCTCTAGCAGATTTGCAGTCCGTGGTCTCTGAGCTGGAGAGCCAAGTAGAGGGTCAGATAGCCAATATTGAGTCCCTCACGTCCACTCTTGATACTAAGGAGGAAATTATTGCTGTGAGTACACACACACACACACACACACACACACACACACACACACACACACACACACACACACACACACAAACTGGAAGGCGAAATAGTGTTACTAGTGGTCTTTGGCTTGGATTGTAGGAACTTCAGCAATGTTTGGCCCAGAGAGGAGAGAACCGGAACCGTCCAGCTGCACCTCAAGACCAGCTCTTACAAACTGGAGATGATCGCAGCTTCCCTTCCCTTCCCCAGAGAGAAAGAACCATCATCGGGGGAGACAGCCATCAGGAGGTACCTTATGGATTATGGCAGAAAGAGTGAATGAGCAGGGGTCCCAATACTTTTGCCCATGTGTTGTATTCCCAGTGCCAGTGCCTAAGTTCAGACCTTTGACCCCTGCAGGTGATGCCGTCTCTGGGTGATCTGCGATTGGAGCAGGCAGAGCTGAACCGCATCTTGAGGGCAGAGCAGCAGCTCTATTCTAACCTGGTCAGAGTGGTCAAAGAGCAGGACAGGTACGTTCCGTAGACGAGTACAGTTTAGTTCCGTCTGCAGTAAACCTGTATTCATAGTGTGTAACATTGTAATACACTCATTGATGGAAAACCAGAATGCACCGGTCAGTCGTTCATTTTTGGTCAGTGTATAAATCTGTACACTCGTCTGCTGAGAAGGAAGATGAAGGTTCCCAGTGTCCCAGCAACACGCCAGACGTCTCTGCATGGAGGTGTAGAGGTTCCTAATGGTGTCCTGTGATGATCCATCTCATGCAGCGTGAATGTTCTCACTCAGTTCTGCAGATGGTGTGGTAGGGATGGAGCGTTGATAGAGCGTCCAATAGCATCCACACACTTTCAATTAGGGACAGCCTGGAGATGAGACCGACCACGGCGTAGTATCTGCGTCTTCAAGACGAGATCTTGAGACGGCAGCAGTGTGTGGACGGGCGTCGTCCTGTCGGAACAGAGCACACACAGAGTGTGTGTTCAGAAAAGGTAGAACCACTGGTTGCAGAACCATGATGATAAACCAGTGATCTTGGCGCTGACCACCGTACGTCCACACACAATTTAGACATTGTGTTCATGTTCACAACAACGTCTTGGTGCATTGTTTCCAACAATGAGTGTACACACGGTATGTTTATGTAACACACGTGTTCTGTGTGTGGGGTGATTTACAGCGCCCAGCGCTTACAGGCTCTGCAGCTGGAATTGGCAGCGCTGACTCTCCTCAGGCAGCAGCTGGAGGACGGTATCCACGGCAACGAGGAGCTCAGAGAGCAGCTGCACCGAGAAATCCAGAGAGCCAATCAGAGAGAAGGTGCGGTACCTAAAGGGCAGCCGGTCACAGAGTGCATTCTGAAGATAGACTCCTCAGAGGGCCAGTCAGAGTGCTAGAATGGGCAGGGGGGTATTGAGAACCTTAGAACCTTAGAACCTGGCGCAGGTCCCGTGGGGCAGACACGCATTCTAAACTCACTTCCCTTCTAAAATACACCACGTCCAAAAGTTTGTGGACACACCTTCTAAAGAATGCGTTCAGCTACTTTAAGCTGCACCCATTGCCGACAAAGATGTGCAAATGCACACAGCTTGTCTAGTCCTTGTAGAAAACACTGATGCTCTTCTTGCAGAAAACAATCAAATCCTCACAGCAATGCTCCAAAATCTCGTAGAAATTGACAGTAGAGACAGTTATTCCACCAAAAACAGGATCAGCGAAGGTGAAGCCTCACGAGTAGCGTTCCAGATTCCGTCCTTTCAGTCCGTCCTCTCCACTGAAGCATATAGAACCTCACTGCAGAACACATCATATTCTCCGTCCAGCACCGATCACTCACTCCTTTATGCCGTTAAACACGGCGCTGTCCTGCTCACCCCGCGCTCGGCCGCTGGCTCTGCGGTGGTGTCCGTCCTTCATTGTCCACTTTGGTTGTATGTGGATGCTTCATTGTTCATGTTGATTTTTACTTTGTTGTTTTCTTTTTTTGCCGTTTAGCCTTTCTCTTTAATTCTATGTCCCTGTTCTGTTTGCATGCCAACATTCCTCCCCCACATTCTGTCTGTCTCCACTGTTGACCTTAAGCCGTCTCTGTCTCTCTCGATCTGTCTGTCTCTGCTTTTCTGCTTCTCTCATCTGTGAAATCATTCCGTCCCTGAAGAGAAAATAGCCCTCGAATAAAACATGCTTTCTGTGTCTGTCCATGTTAACACATTTGTCTGTCTCTCTCTCACACACACACACACACACACACACACACACACACACACACACACACACACACACACACACACACACACAGTTCAGTTCAATGCAACTTATGATTTTGTACATGCACAGTTTGTTGTATACACCCATCATGTGTTTGTCTCGTACAGGATCAGACACTGTCCCAACTAGTCCTGAAATGCTTTAATGTTACACATTAACTAACATATAATTAAAAGGCAGCATCTTTCAAATAGAAATATAAAAGCAAAGATGTCAGAAAAGCTAAATAAAATATAAAACTTAATAAAAAAATAAGACTGAGATAGTAAGTATATAGAAAATGGAATGGGAAATAAATGGGGGAGGGGCAAACAAGACTACAGTTACAATAGCAGTACTCCTAAACAACTACGTTTCCCACAATTCCAAGCAAGCATGCTTGCAGAATTACCGTATTTACTCTAATAGCTCGCACCCTGAAGTGTCTGTGACTTCATACATGTTGTATATGGCCCTATGATTTTTGCAATTATATATCTGAAAATGCATGTATATATACACACACACACACACACACACACACACACACACACACACACACACACACACACACACACACACAGACTTTAACAGCTCATGAAATATCTTGGTTACCCTTAAACATGCTCAGATTGTGTTATTCGTACATGTACTAACACATGTGCCCTGTAACCAGTCAACCACACACTGGAATTTAGTCTCAGGGTTTTCCGTTGTGTTCAGTGTTGTGTAGTTCTGGTCAGTCTCCATCCACTATATCTCAATGATCTCGTGTCCAGTGTACCCCTGCAGTGTTGACATGCAGCACATTCGCTGATAAAATCAGGATGAGAAGGCGATGGAGACGGAGGGTGATGGAGAAAGTGTCCTGCCTTTGACCCGATTAATCCTCTTGGTCCATCTGGTTCATGCGTGTTACTGTGACGCTGTCCTCTCACCCCCTGTTGCGAGACCTCTACGAATAATCTCACTGCACACATGACCTAATTTAGACCCGTGTGTATCATAGAGGGGGCGAGACGGACAGAAAAAATGGGGGAGGGAAAAAGAGGTGCATAGAGGACGAGTGAGCGCATATATTCCGCCGTATTTGTGCAGGAGCTGCTGCACAGTAGAACCGTGTACCACCGCTCTGGAACCGTCTTCCTCAAACTCCTTTGCCAATCAGATTTCAGGTGAAATAGAACTATTTACACTTTGTGTAACAGAATGTGCAGTTGGACAGAACCTGTGATGTGTTCACAGAAGTATATTGTGTATCAATAACGAAATGTATCACAGTTTATTATCATGATTTCATCTCATTTTATAAAGAGATATATTCTTAATAATCCATTCATCGAGAAATTTGGACACAATATAAAGAAAACCTGCCGGCTTCACACTGTCAAAGTGAAAAATAGCCAAACTGGTCAGACAAGGATTTTGACCAACAGTGATATGAACGCCTTATGAGTAGTAGTTCAAATGTGTCCACTACTGATGTCAAAATAGCCTCGTCCAAAATCTGTAGAGCGGCGTTAGTCTTCAGGTTTCGGGCCTCGTCCCAAATCGGTAGAGCGGCATTAGTCCGCAGGTTACAGGCCTCGTCCCGAATCGGCAGAGCGGCGTTAGTCTTCAGGTTTCGGGCCTCGTCCCAAATCGGTAGAGCGGCATTAGTCCGTAGGTTACGGGCCTCGTCACAAATCAGCAGAGCGGCGTTAGTCTTCAGGTTACGGGCCTCGTCCCAAATCGGCAGAGCGGCGTTAGTCCGCAGGTTGTGGGCCTCGTCCCAAATCGGCAGAGCGGCGTTAGTCCGCAGGTTACGGGCCTCGTCACAAATCGGCAGAGCGGCATTAGTCTTCAGGTTACGGCCTCGTCCCAAATCGGCAGAGCGGCGTTAGTCCGCAGGTTGTGGGCCTCGTCCCAAATCGGCAGAGCGGCGTTAGTCCGCAGGTTACGGGCCTCGTCCCAAATCGGCAGAGCGGCGTTAGTCTTCAGGTTACGGCCTCGTCCCAAATCGGCAGAGCGGCGTTAGTCTTCAGGTTACGGGCCTCGTCCCAAATCGGCAGAGCGGCATTAGTCCGTAGGTTGTGGGCCTCGTCCCAAATCGGCAGAGCGGCGTTAGTCCGCAGGTTGCGGGCCTCGTCCCAAATCGGTAGAGAGGCATCAGTCCGCAGAACGGTGTAAATTATGGAGAGCGGGAGCTTTATGGCAGAGTTGGGGATTCCAGTTTCTGAAAGTTAAAAACCACCCAGGATTTAGTTCTGTTCCTGCAGGTGGACGTTACTCACAGCTGCTTCAGGGCTACAGTTAGAAACAGTGTCATTTCAAACATCAGCTCAGATGGTGTGAATACCCCTGTACTCACGTGTGTATTATTGTTGTAGCCCAGAAGAGTTTGAAGATGTTTCTGTTAATGTATGTATGTTGGTGTGTGTATAGGGGCTGACCCTGCAGAGCTGGAGAGCATGCGAGATGCTCTAGAAGAAGCTCAGCGATGGAATGCATCTCTGCAGGCCAGACTGGGCCAGATCCAGAGCCGGGGCGGGGGAGTGGGACAGGCCAACAACTCGGGTACGTCCACACACTCCGCAAAACTACAGCGAGTTCAGAGGTATAACTATATGCAGATTGGTGTAAATTGTGTGTGTGTGTGTGTGTGTGTGTGTGTGTGTGTGTGTGTGTGTGTGTGTGTGTGTGTGTGGTCACTGTAGTGGACACGCTGAGTCTGATTGGTGAACAGACCTCCTATATGAGTATATGTGTGGGAGAAGGGCTGGAGGAAGAGCTTTCTGCAGAACAGCTCCGACTGAAGGTGAGTTTAACCAGAACCTTCACTGTGACCCTGTAATTACTGCATTCAGCTTCATCTGTCTCACCTCCATCTCTCTCTTTCTCTGTCTGTCTCTCTCTCTCTCTCTCTCTCTGTCTGTGTCCCTATGTCTCTCTCTCTCTGCCTCTCTCTCTCTCTCTCTCTCTCACCTCCATCTCTCCTCCCACCTTCTCTCTCTCTGTATGTGTGTGTGTCTCTCTCTGTCTCTGTCTCTCTCTCTCTCTCTCTCTCTCTGCCTCTCTCTCTCTCTCTCTCTCTCTCTCTCTCTCTCTCTGGTCTCAGATCTACAGGCTCTGAATGCTGATCTCCACAGAAGGTTGGCATTGGCTGAAAGGGGCATTGTGGGTAGTTCTCCGGGAGAGTCTGAGGGAGAATGTGATCTTATTGATCTTTCATCTCCCAGCAAGGTAAAGCCCGAGCAGCGTGGACTCAACAGCCTGTAGTTTCTGTTTAATTCTCTCTTTATTTTATGCTGAAGAGGCTGAAGCCTCAGAGGAGGATGTTCTGTTTATTAAACTGTGATATTGTTTGATGAATTTTTAACTTTGGATTCATTTTCCTTCTAACAGTGTTTCTATCAGAGTTTCTTACCTCTTACCACCGTTCTCCTCTAACCCGTGACTCTCAGGTCCTGCAGCAGAGGCCCTGTCCTTTATGACTAACACTGTGTGTGTGTGTGTGTGTGTGTGTGTGTGTGTGTGTGTGTGTGTGTGTGTGTGTTTCTCTGCATGGATGTGTAGTTGTTTTCCTCTTTCGCCGTCTTTCTCGCTCTCTTTCTCCGTCCCTCCTAACCCGTTTTCTCCTCTCTCTGTCTCTCTGACCTCTTTTTCTTACCCATAACCACGTGCAGTTGCTCCATCCTGCCGTTACTCTGTGCTTTATTTCTGTTTTATTTCATGCCGTTTTCTGTTCTCAAGTCATGTGTCACCATCCATTCCATTACTTTAGCAACCGCAGGGACTGGCCAGACCTCTGGCCTCTAATGCTGACCCCATCGAAAAGGTAAGAAGCAGAAAACAGCATTTCTTTTATTTTATCTTGTACTTAATGAATTATTATTTATTAGATTTCATATGTATTATTGTTTTGATTAGTTCTGTGTTTCATTCTCAGGAAAAATGTAATGAAAGGAACCAAACTCTTGAAGCTCAAAGCAAGACGGCGAGTTCTCCTTTGGTCCAGCCTCTTCCAGGAAAAGGAGACATCCCACGTGCTCCTGAAGAACCAGGCAGTGATGGTGAGCATGCAGAACTCACGTCGTTACTCGCAGATTGTGGAGCAGAGTCCATTTCTCAGCTCAGGTAAGCACTTTAAAGGTCCAGTACGGTAAACTGAACTGCAGGTCATCCCTCAGACTGGACATTCGATAAATGATTCCTTTCCATACAGGGCGCAGGTCGCTAAACTCCGTTCAGAGGCTTCGGAGCTTCGTGGCCTCCTGAAAGAAGAGCACTCTGCAGAGTCCAAAGAGAGTGCAGAAAGTTCCGGAGAGAGTGACGGTCACGCTGACCTTCGCCAAACCGTGCAAACGCTGCGGTCGGAGGCCCGAAGTTATCGGAGGGTCATTCGCCTGCTGAAGGATCAGCTACAGAGGAACACGGCGGCAGCGGCGGAGGGCGGGGGGACGGGGTTCGACCCGGAACTGATCGTCAGCATGGCCCGAGAGATGGAGCGCCTGAGGCTGGAGCACGAGGCCTCGCAGAAGCGTGCTCTCAGTCTGGAGGACAGGCTGAAGGACGAAGACGGACAGAGGACTGAGAATGAAGAACGAGAGGAAGATGAAGAAGGACAACAGGAAGGCAGACGAGGGCAAAGCAAGCTGAGCAGAACCCAAAAGCATCAAATCGCCAAACATGCAGTAAGTCTTAAATATGTGGTACGTTCTCCTGTACTAGTGCGTCCATACAATGAATATTGAAAAAATTCGTTTTTGAGATAAAATTTTACACGTCAAGTGAAATATTTCATCTTGACCATAAATTTCATGTCTTCAGGCGTACGTGAGATCCCGGCTGCCGGTCCCTGTGAAGCCCCCCAAGCAAACCAGTAGACATGAGTTGACCGATCACGATACAGAAGAAAGTCCCGAGTGCCGTAGTGGGACAGACTCTGACCAACCAAGCATCAGCAGCAGGTGTCTCACAGAGACAGGACATCAGAGTTCTCCGTGCAGTAGCTCCGAAGCCCTTTGGAGCTCCAAGGCCAGAAGCAGTGCACAGCAGGAGACTAAACAGGTCCCTGATGCCAGACCAGAAGTTTGTGAGGTTCAGGATTCTGAGCTTCTGACCCAGCTGGAGCTCCTGAACCAAGAGTGCCAGGAGAAGGAGGAGCTCATCTCTCAACTTCAGCTCCAGATTCATGATTGGGAGGGACTACAGGCAGAGCTTCAGGAGAAGGACAAGCTGAACAGCCAATATATGGAAGCTCTACAGGCAGCAGAGTCCACCATCGCATATCTCACCGCCTGTAGCCTAGATTCTGAAAGTGGCCTGGGGCATTCCGGATCAGGATCCGATTTATTGCTGCAGCAGCAGTGTGCAGAACTTCAGAGGGCTGTGCAGGAGAAAGACCAGCTCAACGCTCAGCTACTAGAGTGCTTAAACACAGCTGAGACTGCCATCGCATCTTTGGCGGCAGCTGATCAACCTGAAGGCCTACCTGCTCCTGCCCCTGGTCACGGTGACTCGCAAGACTTATGTGACCGGCTTGAAGGGCTACTCAGTCAGATTAAGACCTTACAAGAGGGTAAAGATGCTTCCAAGAGAGCTGCAGAGAGGTTGAACTTCCCGGATGGAGGTTCCTCACGGGAGTCGGACTTGCAGCGTCAAGCAGAGTCCCTGCAAGAGTCGCTTTTGCGACAGTGCAAGCTGAATGCAGAGCTGCAAGAAAAGCTCCGATCTACCGAGGAAACCATTGCCAGATTGGAAGGTAAAGCCGATCCTCTGAATACTCTGAAGCACAATAGTGCTTCCAAAGTCCAGGAGGAGATCCACACTCTGAGTCCGCAAGACGAGGACGGGGTTGCACATGGACAGGGTAGGCTAATAGCTTGTTTGTCAGAGTGCATTTTAGCAGCAGAGCAAACCGTGGAGTCGCTTGCTGATTTCTGCTCCGAGTCCAATCAGCCCCTGCATGGGTTGGAGTTCTCGACTGAGAAGGAGGTTCAGCAAAACTTGGACAGGCTTCGTCTTGCGTCCTTGGAAAGAGACAGATTCGAGGACCCTGGAATTGTGGACATAAGCCAGAGCACTATTGCTGGTCCATTCCAAAGTAAATTTGCACAGTCCACATTGCAGATATCAGACCGTGGTCAGCAGAAGACCAGCACTCCAATTTCTCAAGGACAGCAGAACCAGGAAAGTTCAGCCTCGCTGCAGCAACTAAACTTAACTCAATCTGGGGAAGCTCGAACTGCACCCTTGAAACTTCACAAGAACCTATTGGTGCTGCTCCAGCTCTTGAAAGAGCGTTCTGAGAAAGTTCGGGAGTTGGAGAAACAGCTTAAAGATGAGAGAAGGCGTGGTCTTAAAGAACAGGGTGGGCTTAACGCTGAAGATGTTTCCAGCAAGCAGGCTGCCCAGTTGGAGAGTCTGCTGAAGATCTTAAAGGAGAAGGAGATGATGTGTCAGAACCTTGAAGAGGACCTGAAGGAGAAGGAGAAAGTGCGTCAAAGCCTGGAGGAGAAGCTGGCCACCGCTCAGAACTCCACGAAAGGCGACAAACGCACAGGCCAGCGTAAAGGTGAGGGAAACAGGTCTGTGTGAAGTAGCATGTTCTCCACAGGACTGAAGATGAAGCCCTGATCTACTCATTTCACAGTTCTCTTCTGCTGTCTTTAGTTTTGTGATGAGTTCACTGGACTGGCTATTTTATTAATGTTGATATGTTAATGTCCCCTACCTCGATTCCACTAGATTAGTGGTTCTAAAACTGGGGTACAGTAGATATGTAGATATGTTCTTTAAAGTACTAGATATTATGCTATCTAAGAGTTCCTCCCCTCAGCCACAAAGCCTGTTTCTTCATTTCCTATCATTTATCATATTTACGTCTTTATTCACTGGTCAGAAGTTTAAGAAGTTGCCAGTTTTTCCAGTTTCATTGACACTGAAGCTCTAGTGAAATGGTACGAAGGTCAGCATTAATCGGCCAGAGGGGACAGCTTTCCTACTGGACACTCATGAGGACAGGGCAGTTCCCGAAGTCTGACGCTCACAGAATCTAAAAACTAAAACTTCTGACCAGTGATTAAAGCGCAGCTGTATTCCATCACATTACCAATCCGTCCATTCTGATCACATGTCCCTGGCTGAGGATTTAAAATCCTGGTCACAAGGGCTTTGACAGCATGTCGCTCTGTGCGTTGAGCGGGTCTGGATCACTCAGCTGGTGTCGCTCTGACCCCCATACCCTGTAGCACCTCCCGGAGAGCAAGATGACAAAGGGGTTCAGGTGGACGCACAGGACCTTGGCTACGAGACCAGTGGAAGGAGTGAGACGGAGGTGGAGAGGGAGGAGGGCACAGGTAGACCAGTGGCCTGTTTAACACTTGCATGGTTTCACAAACCCCTGGTTCTTGACTTGCCTCTTCTGTTCTTTTGAGCTTTGCGTCGTAAAATGACGTTTCCCACGCTGGCCTGGTTGACCTTAAACGAACGGTGGAGGACCATTTCAGTCCGGGGTAACCTACACGACTTTTACCCCTCAGTCCGAGTCCACAGGTGGACACGGGCTGCCGTGGTCTGGTGGTTAGAGAGCCGGCCTTTTGACTGGAACGTTGCCGGTTCAATTCCCTGAACTGGCAGGGCATGACTGAAGTTCTCTATAGCTCCACTGGGCATCGTGAGTAGGGCTGCCCACCACTCCGGGCATGTGTGCTCATCCTTTCCCCGAAGGCCACCCTTGATCAATCTAAGAGTTGACCCAGGGTTCTGCATGTTCATAGAACGTTGGCTGTGCATGTTACCTGGTTGTACTAATCAGCTCTCTCCTGCATGTTGAAGCTATGGCTGGTGTCTCTTGGGTAAAACCATGGTGTGAAGAAACGTGGTTCTTTCACTTTTCCTGGTTCTTTCACATCTTCTCCCCAACATTCCACCATGTGAATTTACAGATCTAACGTCTGCCTGTGTTTGTCATCGGTCACCACGTGTCCATGTTTCTCTCTCTCTCTCTCAGATGTGGACGGTATCACGCGTTCGGACCCTGCACTGTCTCCTACTCTGAAACGAACCCTGGCCGGGTTCTCCTCTGCAGAGAACCTGGACACTACAACATCCAGCCCATCGTACCCTAGCTCGCCTGACCTGAGCTCTCCGCGACCCTGCAACTCGAGCGCTGACCCTGCTGACCCTAACTCGGACCCAGTCCTGCTCCGCCAGCAGCTCCAGCAACTGAGGCTGCAGGTCGAGAGTCAGCACAAGGTCATTAAACACCTCCAGCGACTGCTGCGGAAGAAGTCCCTGTCTGTGGAGGCGCTGAGCGTCACCTCAGACCCTCTGGGCGGAGAGGAAGAGGAGGACAGGCAGACGATGAAGGCTCAGATTGCTCAGCTCACTGTCGACCTGGAGAGAGAGAGGACAATGAACAGAAGCAGCCAATCAGCTTCGCCGTCCAAGTAAGAGTTGGAGAAACTGCTTTGTTCACTTCTTTCACAGCCGTGTATCAGCTCTGAATTGAAGGTGGCCATGTTTTATGGAGGTGTGATTAGATGCAGCCCCTGTTGTGGTGTAATATGTTCACCGTATCGCCCACCTCTAACTACAGTACTCTTTTACATGGTGGATTTCTGTGTTTGAAATCATTGTTCTGCTCCGCAGGATCGAGTCTCTGGTGCAGTCTCAAGCGCGAGAACTGTGTGAATTACGCAAGCAGATCCGAGTGTCTCGAGGTCTGGGTGTAGAGCAGCGCAGGCAGCTCCAGGAGCTCCGTGGGGCTTTGGAGGACCTTCTGCAGCCTGACGATGGGCAACCTGCTCTAGACTCAACACTGAGGCAGCAGCTGGACCACAGCCTCAGTCTGCTGGAGAAGCTGGAGCAGGGTGAGGGCTTGTAGAAGATAGAAATGCATAATTAATCGTGAGGTTAAAGATAAAGAAGGAAATGAATTCAATCTTCAGATCATTTCATCAGATTATCCTCCCTGTTTTCCAGGAGATGCTCGCATAGATAATGAAGAACAGATGAGGGCGGAGCTGGCTCTGAGGTGAGTACAATCGCACACGTCACTGAAAATCAGGGACTCCAAAACAACCCCCAGCGTGTACCAAAGCCGTGTGTCACTCAGCCAGTGCTCTGATGATCTCAGTGCTGGAAAGCCAGAATGAAAGCTTCTTAAAGTCAAGACTCAATAATCCCTCAAGCACCGAAAGCAGAGACTTCTAAAGAACATTTGAAGGAAGAGAACGTGAGACGTGGAACTCAGTAGAACCGCACGCACTTTTTTTTCTAGATCTTGATCAGATGATGGTGATGTGAGTTCATCACAGAGTTCACGTTTTTGCCTCCTGAACTGCTTCTCATAGTAACTCAGCAGCTCAGACTGTTCTATGGAAAGAGAAAACGTTGACGTTGTTGTTATTAATAACCTTTTTTCACCCTTTTATGATTTGACAGTTTTTCTATTAATGCTCATTTCTATTAATATCTTTATTAATAATGATATTAATAATGCCTTTGTGTAAAAATCCAGAAGCTCTGTGAACAAAAAGATGAAAGTAACAACATACAACCTACAAACAACTTACAGCTGTAATTAAGCTGTAATTAAACTGTAATTACAATAAATAAAAATAAACATGAGCTCGGAAAAGCTGTTCATTCTTATATACAACATCAATATCAGTCCATATAATGATTAGGAAACGTATGACAGTGTTTAATGTTTATTGATTGTTTTAATGTTGACACTGATTATTAATATTGTAATAATTCGATTTATTCTGATTTTCATGAGAAATGAAGGTGATCTGTGTGATGATCCAGTTGACAGCAGTGTCACCGCGAGGCAGAGGTGGGTATTTCAGGTCCAAAGTGGAAATCTGAAGCCTGAAATGCCCACCTCTGCTGCAGGTTTAGTCTCCAACTCTACACCACTAACGATGATTTTAATGCCTTTTACTAACGTTTCCCTTCCTCGTCATTAACAAACCGTACGCCCGTTTATTCCGGCCCGTGTTACGCTGCCGTGGTAACAGTGAGTGCGACTGGCTGATGGAGGAGCTGCAGTGTCTGCGTGCTCAGCTAGAGGGCGACAGGGAGCAGCAGCAGCTGCAGATTGTGTATCTGTGCCGACAGAACCAGAATCTAGCGCTGGCCACAAAGCAGCACATGGACCTGTGAGTGCGGGGGGGGGTGTGCCGTGGCGGAGTGTGGAGTGAAGTGTGTGTGTGTCTGTCTCTCTCTCTCTCTCTCTCTCATCACTCCAGTAAGACACTGTTGAACAGGCGAGGGTCTGTCTCTGTTACAGCTGTGCTGACAGCAGATGCTGTGTGTGTGTGTGTGTGTGTGTGTGTGTGTGTGTGTGTGTGTGGGTGTAGTGACTTCTTTCCCAAGCTGCCGCCGAAGCTCTAATCTAACTGATATCTGTGTGTGCGGAGGAACCTGTGCATGTTCTCTCTTGGTGATGACCTTCCACCAGGCTGTTCCTTCAGCGCGAGCTGTTCTGTCCTTCTTGTGCTGTTCCCGAAATAAGGGGCAGGGGGTTGAGAGGGTCCTGGAGGGTCTCAAACCCACACGACTTTGGAAGTTAAATAAACATGACAGTGTTTAAAAATACATCACATGCATGAACCTTTTGTTAGGTTCAGTCTGAGCGGTGGGATCTGAAGACCACCGAGTTCAGACACAACCCTGAATGACCCGCCGTCTGACGCCAGTTCACCCAGCTTAGTGTCTTAGTGCCTTTCTGTCTTTGTCCTCGTCAGGCTCTCTGCAGAACTCCGAGAAAAGGACAAGCTCATCCAACAGTTGAAGGATGGATTGCACAGTCAAGCCGTTGGAGCGCGTCAGCACTCAGACTCCGAGATGAGTGACTCGATCTCGAACAATGACACCGCCTCCATTCACGACAGTCCACCTGCCCTTCACACACACACCTTCAGCAGACCGTCCAAAGGTAACACTCACCTGAACTGACCTGACCTCACCTCACTCATGGCCCCACACACACACACACACACACACACACACACACACACACACACGCGGATACTAAATTTCTGTACCACGAGCTGAACATGGTCTCAAGCTGTTGAGGTTGGTTGTTTGTTTGTTTGTTTGTTTGTTTGTTTACATTTTTACCCTCCTGGTAGCTGAGGACACGTCCTGAAATGCACCCCTACTTTGCTTCAAGCCTGCATTTTTAACACCAGTCCATGGATCCATGCAAGTGATTTCAGAAGAGCTTAATTATTCATTTCTGTCTCCCTCGTCTGAAGCCTTTGAGCTCCCTGTGGGTCCTCCTGATCTGCTGTGAGGAACATAAGAAGAGCACTTTTCATTGGCCTCCGTCAGTCATTAGGCCCCTCCCCCTTCACGTCCCAGCTGGCAGACAGTAATTCATTACCTTACTGATTAGGTGCAATGACCCGGTCAGTCCATCCACCTTCTACAAAGCAGTGTGGTTCTCTCTCGAGGTCTTCCATCAATCAAAAACTTGTCCGTGCTCAGCTGGAAACGACGTATTTGGGAATTCCCTGCGCTCTTTATTGTTGCTGTCTCGTATCTCCAAAATAAGATGGAATGGAAGTGGGGGTCCGAACAGACCCTACTGGTTCATTCATCTTGAACGTTCACACAGCAGCACTACGCTGTCTCTGCTATCCTCTATAAACAGTGACCCTCCAGGTGGGGTACTTTTCTACACCATGCCATCATCTCTAATGACCACTAACAGGAGTTAGGTATGTGAGGAACCCGTGCAGTGTGTTCTGTCCTCTTATTAAATATAGATATTGTCCCCCCCTGCAGCTGAGATGGTGTGACTCGCCGCCCCAGTCCTGTCCGATGGCACTTATTTTCCGTTAATCCAGGTTTCTGTCTCTGCAAGTGTTTCCAGACTGGCATAATGGGGAGGTGTAGCAAAGTGACCGGTGTCCCGTTACTGGCCCTCACAGATGCATTATTCACCAGTCCTCTCCTGTTTAATCTCCTCTCCATCTCTCAAAGCTCTGAAGCTCTGTGGTCTTGTTGTTCATGTCGTTTGTGAGGGCTGGGTGTGTCTGACCACCCCTCGTTTAACACGACTCAGCGCAGGTAAACGGAGAGCGACGTCCCACAGATCAGCACACCTAGTACTTCTCCTGGGTTCTAGTACACTTTTACCTTTTG
The DNA here is from genome assembly GCA_034509495.1 of Acestrorhynchus altus. Classification (NCBI taxonomy): domain Eukaryota; kingdom Metazoa; phylum Chordata; class Actinopteri; order Characiformes; family Acestrorhynchidae; genus Acestrorhynchus; species Acestrorhynchus altus. Next base: position 991,842 of record CM067516.1, on the reverse strand, counting down.
TGAGACCAGGTTTCGGTTTACAGTAGATCGAGCGATTAGCAGGTTGGTTTGTCGTTGGAGCAGCAGGATGAGATGAGACCAGAACTGCTTTTGCAGTTGATTGGACTTGGGCTAACATCTGGACCAGCGTCCCAGACAGCAGACTGGACTGAGTATTCTCTGAAGCTGAGCAAAAACCTGGACTCTACTCGATTGCATAGTTAGGTTAATAATTTCAGCTGTGATCAGGATCTTCACGCTGCTCCATTAAAGCTGTGATCAGGATCTTCACGCTGCTCCATTAAAGCTGTGATCAGGATCTTCATGCTGCTCCTTCAGAGCTGTGATCAGGATCTTCACGCTGCTCCTTCAGAGCTGTGATCAGGATCTTCACGCTGCTCCTTCAGAGCTGTGATCAGGATCTTCACGCTGCTCCTTCAGAGCTGTATCATTGAATATTAGCAATAAGGATCTACTGAGTGACTGGTTATTGAGGGTGAGTTTAAGAAACTAAGACATGACTGAAGTGAAGGTGCTGCAGAACGGGGTTTCTCGTGGCAGATGGAGGAAAGTTCTCAAAGCTACTAAAGAGGAAGGTAAAAACAGGACATCTTACAGTGTCTCAGTCAAAGTGATTGTGTGTCTAATGCTATACTCACTGTGTTTTGTGGGGTTTCAGCAGAATTCTCTTTATTAAAGCTATGAAAATTGATCATCAGATACAGTATATTGGTGACATCATACTGCATACGTGTAGAGCAATGGTTCCCAACCATGGTCTGGAGGCCCCTCGGCTTTGCACAGTATAGCAGGTTCCTGCTCTAACACCCCACCTTCATCTCCATGTTTACCTTAAAATAGCATCTTCAGACAGATGGTGGTACTCGACTGACTAACCGGGAGAACGGCGTCTCTCTGTCAGTGCTGCTCTGGACGTGGACTGGTTTGTCTTCGGTGCAGTGAATTGCCTTCTCCGTCTGTAGGGGGAGCACCTGAGCACAAAATACCACTTTACATAATACAGGTTCTGTGCAGGCAAACCACAAAATGTGCAGGTCGGGAACTACTGATGTAGAACCACGTTTGTCCCTCATTTTGGTCTCTGGCCTTTTATAGGTTCAAAGGTAGCGAATGGCGGTGTGGTTCCTGAGCTGGGCGCAGCCACGTTCCCAGTGGGCGTGTCCGATGGCAATGAGGGGAGTGCCCGGTTGCTGCACCGGGAGAATGGACGTTTGCAGGAACAGCTGAGGAGCAGCAAAGAGCTCAATGCTACTCTGAGGAGTGAGCTGGACCTCACCCGCTCCATCCTCGCACACTCGCGTGTCCAGAGCAGCCCGTCAACCACACACACACACGCTCAAAGCCAAACAACGGAAAGAGCGCAGGAGCAGAAACGGCAGGTTCAGCAGGAATCGGAGAGCAGGGGTATAAGTTCAGGTAGGAGTGAGTGACGGGGTGACGTTTTGTCGCGTACGTTGAACTTTGCTCTAATTCTCTTTCTTCTCTTAGACCTTTTAGCCGAGCACCTGAAGGAGGTTCGAGCTCTACGCCAGCGTCTGGAGGAGACCATCTCCAACAATGAGAGACTCCGGGAGCAGCTGGAGAGGAAACTGCAGGAGGTCGAAAGAGACCCGGGTACGTACACACACACACATACACACACACACACACACACACACTTGCTCAAAACATGTAAATGTTAGAAAAATATTTAGAAACATCTGATTTGTTTCTTTTTCGATCATTTTTACAGCAGCTACTAACATCTTTATTGCTGGATCAGAAGAACCAGGTCAGCTGAGCAGTGATCTCCACTTCCTATTGGCTCAGAACCGCACACTCAAAGAGCAGCTCAACCTGGGAGCAAGAGGTGCACGCACACACACACACACACACAGTGTAGTAAAAACACCCTGACATGCAGTTAACTTGATCAAACATCTAACAAAGCTTAATGATGCACAAACAAAAGAATTGTTCCAGTTTGCTTCTGGACTCCTCCTACCACTATGGTCAGATCCTCCTCCTACCACTATGGTCATGAGTTCAAATCCTGGGTTGTGCTGCTGGCCATTGGCAGCCAGAGTTTGTCCTGCTCTCCCTCTCCCTGGGTAGATGGCGCTCTCTCCCCACATCACACTCAATGTGATGCTGGTCGGCACAGGCGTCTGTTGACCAGTGTGTCAGAGCCGGGGACCCGGCGCGTTCCTCCAAGCGCACTCCGGCTGTCGAGAATGAAAATGGCAGCAGTTCGAAAAGAGGTGGTCGGCTGGTGTCATGTAGTGGAGGAGCAAGGAAAAAAGAAATGCTGTTACTACGGTTAAAATAGTGTGTGTGTGTGTGTGTGTGTGTGTGTGTGTGTGTGTGTGTGTGTGTAGATAAACATAAGGAGAATGACCGTCTGAGGGAGACTCTTGCCAGGCGTACAGCCAAACTGGAGACGAGCAGAAAACAGCGTGAAACACTGAGTCGAGAACATGCAAACCTGCAGGACGACTTTCACAGGTAAAATACACACGACTGAGGTTGATCTGAGCAGCTTCCACAGACACCTTCACCTTTACCTTCACCTGTTCAGAAAAAACTACACGCAGCACTCGGGTGTAATACAGCCTCTCGTTAGGAGGACACGGGAAATGAAGACATTTCCTGTAACGCTATAGCGCTACAACATGGAATAAAAGTGTGTGTGTGTGTGTGTGTGTGTGTGTGTGTGTGTGTGTGTGTGTGGTGTCTGGTGACAGGATAAGAGACTCTTTTTGATTTGTAAAGATGAGACGGTTGGTAATTGGTTGTTTAGCGTTTCGTCTTAAACTCAAACAGCCAGACGTCCGTTTCACGCTGGAATCTAAGGGTGTCAGAATCAATTGATATATCAAAGTATTGTGATATGTTTTCTGATACTTTTGATATTTAGTAAATAGTTAACATCTAAAGATCGATGTCGGACGGTGGTTTATTTAGTGTTGTCTTTAAACACTGACCACTAGATGACGGGGTTGTACTCTGTCTTCAGATCCCACTGTTCTGATTGGATAGAAAGACAACAAACTCGTCTGTGTAAAAGAATCGTTTGTTGTATGATGGTATCTGATTTTGTGTGTGTGTGTGTGTGTGTGTGTGTGTGTGTGTGTGTGTGTGTGTGTGTGTGTGTTGTGTGTGTTGTGTGTGTGTGTGTGTGTGTGTGTGTGTGTGTGTGTGTGTGTGTGTAGGCTGCAGTGTGAGAGTAAACTGCAGAAGCAACAGCTGGCAGACACTCAGCAGCTGCTGCAGTCAGTGCAAGTGGAGCTGCAAGTGCACGAACAGATCAGGAGTTCAGCACACATTCGTCCAGCCTCAGGTACAGAACATACATACACACACACACACACACACACACACACACACACACACACAGAATAATCATTCGGAGACTGTCCAGAGCTCCTCTGACTGAAAGAGTGAACTGTTAACCCTTTGAGACCCACATTTTGGAGAAGATTTTGAAGTTCCGTTGAAGTGATTAGGAATTTGAGAAGCTGAAGCTCTTGTGTAAAGATATCAGTGTACGGCGTGTGACCGTCTCAAACCGTCACTGTGTTACAGATAAAAGAGCGAAAACACTGAACCTTCTTTGGGGTTTTGATGATGCAGTTTAAATGCAGTGGTTCCTTCTAACCAACCCAGTGTTTCTCTGCCGTGTGTGTGTGTGTGCGCGCGTGTTCAGGTGAAGAGCGGGGTGGCTCTGACTCTGGTCAGGTGGATCTGAGTGAGTTGCTGAGTGAAGTACGGAGACTCCGTCTGCAGCTGGAGAGAAGCATCCAGACCAACACGGCACTGAGGCACAAACTGGAGCAGCAGCTGCTGACCCGCACTGACCCTCCATCTACCATCAACATCAACTACCTACTGTCCAAACCCGGTACACACACACACACACTCATTTACACACTCACTCACTCACACTGTCCCTCACTCTTCATCCCTCACTAGTGTTTCAGCGTTAACGTCTCTGTTTCTGTTCTTTCTTTCCTGTCCTTCTTCTCAGATGACGTGAGTAAGGTGGACATGCTTCACACCGATCACTCCAGTGCGGCTCTTGGTAGGTTCTTCCTTTGGTTCCTTTAAGGGCTGAATGCTCTGTACGCTCTCGCGTGTTCTGTAAGGGGTTTGGCTTTAATACACAACGTTCCCTGTGTGTAGAAAGCGGCAGCTCTGTGGGCAGTGGATCTCCGGCTCCGTCCCGTTTGGTGCCGGGTCACCGGTTGTGGGCTGACCGCCAGGGACGTCATGTTCTGGGCCTCATAGAGGACTACAACGCTCTCCGCAAGCAAATCAGTGAAGCAAAGAGACTCAATGCAGCCATGGACACACAGCTGCAGGACAGCAGCAGAGTAAGAGTGCGCACACACACACACACACACACACACACACACACACACACACACACACACAGTTGCTTCATTCTCACGAAGATTGGTGAGATGCACATTTTCACTTGCATCTAATTTTGATTTTGTGTGTGTGTGTGTGTGTGTGTGTGTGTGTGTGTGTTAGATCACGGAGTGTCAGGCTGTATCAGGTACGGTGAGCACCATGCAGCAGGTTCTGGAGGAGGCAGGGAGGCTGTTGAAGCTGCTGTGGAGAGTATCGTTGCCTTTAGGAGACCTCACTGACAGGCACCAGGTAACACACACACACACGGCGTTGAGGTTCTCCGTTCCATAACTCCGACTGAACCATAATTACAGGACAAAACCAGTTATGAATGAATCAAGTTACCATAGCAATGATCCAACACCACTACAGTTCCCACGATGCCATGCCAACCCAGTGGGCTACAACCGATCTGTTAATGCACGTGTGCTTATGGTCACCATATTTTACTAAAATCTCCACTAAACCGACCGTCAAAATAAAAGTCACTCATATAAACGAAGTAAAATAAAAATAAGTTTCAAACTGAACCCAAAATCACTCACGTTTGCCTGATCAAAAAAAAACGACCCCACCACGATCTGATCAGAACCACGAGAGTTGTGATCTGTTACACTGATGGTCAGCAGGGATAGTTTGGTCACAGCCGCTCGTGTCCAGAATACAGCTTCCTGGACGTATGTCTTTTGTCTTTGACACCCATATTCACGTCTGGAATTGCTGTAAAACGGTGTGATTTGTCGTGGCTCCCGCAGGACGAGTTCTTGAGGAGTGAAATCTTGCGTCTGAAGAGCAGGTTAACTCAGCAGGAGAGGATGCTGACGGGCGCCGTCAAACGCTTGCGCTCCAGCGCCCAGTTTAAAGAGGGGATGGAGCGGATCATCATCGACCAGCGTAAGACAAACACACCGCCTACAACACGGTTCTGTTTCTCCGTACATTTATGTCTTTATTTATTCCTTTTTGCTTGTTCCTTCAGTCTCGGTGACTCATGGAGTTCTGAAGAAGGCCCGAGGAAACCTCGAGGTGAGTTAGTGACTCCACACAGCCTCAGGCTACCTCATCTCTGCTCCAGAACTTACTTCGGTTGGAAGAGGAGCTTCAGCGTATGTCAGGGACAGGTTCCACCGTGTCTGCCCTTTCAGTGGTGGTGATTGGTCAGTTTTGACAGCTCGTAAAATGATCGAATCAGATTTTCATGTTAGACTTTATCAAACTGCACGTTGTTGCATCAGTGAAGGTTCTGGAGTCTTTTACTTCCTGTAAAACGAGCCGTAAAGTAGAGCTTTAGGCCTGAGGAGCGTCTCACGTGTGGGAAAGTTAACAGTGAACATTAGTGACCCTTATTTATTCTCTCTCTCTCTCTCTCTCTCTCTCATATATAACATCTGTCACAGTCAAACTATCTCAACATTTTTGGGCTGAAAGGCCGACAGACGGAAGGTTGGTTTTAGGGTGTTTGTGGTGTTTTTCATTGCATGATGTTCTAGAAGAGAAAATCACAGCATGTTTTACTGGTTACAGTAAAATGATTTGTGTGTGTGTGTGTGTGTGTGTGTGTGTACACACACCTGCATGACACTGCCATTCTGAAAGAGAGCTCGGAGAAGCCTCCACACGTCTTCATAGAAGCCATCACACCGTGGACCCTCCACACACATGCATGGGACGGTCTGATTGTGTGAAGACTCGCTGTCTGCACACGCTAACTGACATTTCTTGGTTTCTCCTCTTAGGACATCCCACTGAATCCCCAGTGACCAATCAGCCGACAGATGTCCCTCCCCGACGTGTGTCCACTCCCCAGCGAATCTCTGAGTCCAGTGAGGAAAGACAGAGCGACGACTCCTCCCACTGCAGCTGTTAAGAGTACACGTCAGTACTCGTTATAGATGTTGAACCCGTCAGTCGTTACTGCTGAACCTGTTGTCACGTTTCTTTGAGCGTTTACAGCGTAAACCGTTACGGAGACATGAAATTTGCACTTTGACGGTGAGATACAGATTGTTGATTTGGCTGTAAAAGGGACTTTTAACTGCTAATTTTGGGGCAAAGGGTATTTCCTCCTGTAAATATTTAATCTGTCCTTAAATTTTGTATTTTAAGGGGTTTTTATTTGGTGTCTTAACGTTGCCCTCCTCGCTGCCCGTTTGCTTTTAATGCTGTATTTTACTCTGTACTCGCTGGAAAAGCACATTGTTGTGACCTCTATTGATGCCTGAAGCTCATGTGGTACAGACGCATTAAAACACGCATTAGCACTGACTCGGGTTCAGTCCTTCATTTAAGGGGGACAGAGTGGACTGTACGGTTTGCAGAAGACGAGATGGACGACCCCTCCCAGAAGGCTGAAGGTACGTGTCTCCGCTTTAGTCACGTACGAATTCACACTCGAAGCGCGTCCGACGACCCAGAAACGATGTGATCGATGGTCTTTGTAGACAAAATGTAAGATACGTGTGTTTGAGTCACGTTAAAGGTAACGGCCTCAAATCCTGGATCATAGAGGGACATATGGACTTCAATGTGATACTTCACTACAGTGCCACCATCAGGCCAAGTGGGTCACGTTCGAGCAGCTGAGGAGGGACGACTACCTGTTGACCAAGTTTCTGCCTTGAAATGAATGAAGAGAAGAACCTATAAACCCTTTTATTGTATAAACAAACTACATTGACAAAAATACAGTTTTTCGCTGGTAGAAATATTGGCATTGTGATGAAATGACCACTTTATAATATAAAAAGCAGAAACACACATACAATAGAATATACACACCATTGAGCAACACACACACACACACATCACTAGATGAGGATTTTCTCAAAGATTCGTATTTTAGGCAGACGAGTGAAACGTCTCTCGTTCGTGTAACTTTCCTGGACCGGAAACGTCAGTCTGAGTAAGAAAACCTCTGTTCTACTGCACTGGACCTCACAGAAACCAGCCTATAAAACTAGGCCTGTGGACACAGCTGGCAGAACGGTGTGCGACGCCCGTGTGACTGTAAAGAGACTTTATATAACCTACAACAGACGGGAATCGGAGCATCTGCGTCTTCCCTTCGTCCCTTCACCGACTGATGCACTTCATACGTCCATATTGGACCGTCTTACAGATGTGATCGTGTCTTATTGGCACTCAAAGCTCCATAAGTGATGCCGGAGCTGGGAATGACGTCACACCCGAAGTTGGATAACTGTACACTTTCAAAACATTCACCAGCGTTTTATCACAAATGTCACCAATATGTTCCACTTTCACTGTCTCAGAACCAGTTTCTAACGTGGTATTTTGTGCTTCCATCCCGGAAACACGGCCACAGGAAGTTGGACAGTGTAGTGATTTAACGAGATACCTTTCCAAGTAGGAATTCCGACTCGCGGGGGGAATTCCACGTGGAAATTAATATCCAAATTGAACTGGAACACAAGCTTCAATCAGGGCCGTCCTGATAAAGCGAATTCAGCACCTGCAGAGGAACCACATTTTTACCAACAACGTATTTAAAAAAAAAAAATGAAAAGCACGACGTACAGTTACAACAGAAATTCAGCAATTAAATTTTAGCAAAAGCACATCAGACGCGTAAAGACCCTCCTCCTTCAGTAACTTTACTGACCCCGCGACCCTTTAATCCGACACCGTCAACACTGTCCTTCCATTCCGTACTACGTTCCTTACTGAACGACTACATGCACCGAGGCGAGTAATGCTGCCTGCTGTGTGACGATGGTCCGTTTGTATGGTTTGGGAAAACTTGGTAAAGCTACACTTTGGCACCACGAGAAACGACGAGCAAAAACGGTCCCTCTTTCACATCAAAGAAAGGCTCCGATTGGCTCCGCAGAGGGAACGTCACAGTGAACGAGTGCTTCATTCTCTGATCCAGAACAATTCTTCATTTTCAGGCCCTTAAACGCGTGAAGTGTCAGTAGCTGTTAAAAACGAGGACGACGGGATGTGGAAATCTGAGTGCGAGAGTGTGCGAGTGTGTGTCCTTAGCGCTGGACATGCCGTACGAAGGCCTGCACCAGCTGGATGAAGGGTTCCTGGCCCTCCTGTGTGACCTTGGTTCCTGGGGTGGTGGGTTTGGTTTGGGGAGAGGGCAGCAGGCCGCTGGCCGGGGAGGAGGGGGATCCGCGGCGGAAAAAACGGAACAGCGTCGTCAACAGCGTGCTCTGAAAAACAAGGAAAGGATGGAATTAGATTTGAATTTCATTCATTCAATTAAATCTAAAATGGTTTAAAGTTTGGTGGAAAGTCTTGCTCTCCTCCACCTCCACTCGTGCTCTCAGGTACCCACGATGGAGGCGGGACTTAAGAGTCCGTGAACATATAGATGTTTTCCTACAAGGAGCAGGAATCCTGAAGAGAACACGAGTGTCGGGTTTGTGCAGGTGCAGTGACTGTAATGGAGGTTCGAGAGACTCACGAGTTCAGAGCTGAGCTCCTGTTTGACTCTCTGCTTGTCTCGTGGTAGAACAGCTGGATCTTTCAGACAGCGCATAGCCTGCGAGATCAGCACGTAGAAACAGTTCTCCATTGAGAACATCAGCAGGGACCTGAACAAGAGCAGAAACATGAAGAGAGTCATGGGCAGGTCTTACGTAGTAAACACAGGAGCTTCAGCCGAACACCTTCAGTGACAATGATTTTGGGCTTCGTCTGGATCTAGAACCCCAACAACGTGTTTGAAACGTAGCCTCACTTCAGTGCTTGTGTGTCTTCGGAGGACACCGCTGGCTCCTTCTTCTTTTCGATCTGAGGGAGAAACAAAGGAAAGACACATCAATCCTCACACCAACAACAGATAGAACAGAGAGCGGGACTGCTGCTATCTAGAACACTACCTCTCCCAGCATGCTCAGCGCCACGTTGATGGTGGCCAGCAGGGTTCCAAAAGACGGCGCGACATCAGAGTCAAAGGCAGGAGTGGTGAAACTCAACACAAACAGAGTCCTGTACTCGGCGAGGTCCATAGACTAAAACACACACACACACACACACACACACACGGTTAGGACTCAAAAACAATAACATGCAGCGCAGCCGTGTCCGTCTGCAGGTTGTGTCCCTTCCACACCGGCCTCTTTTCCACTGCAGTTCAAACACACCAGCGGGAGGCAGCAGCCTCACTGATTGGCTGATGATAAAGTGTTCTGATTCGGTCTAACGAGTCTGCACGGAACCGTACGGCCCTGCGGTGGGAAAGAGGCCCGTTCTCACTGCAGATCTGGATCAGGATCAGAGAGTCCAGCTGCTCATTACCTGGTCCAGCAGTATCTGGCAGCAGTCCGGTGTAAAGTGCTGTAAGGTCGCCAGTGTTTTGCTCAGAATCTTCAGAAGGCTGCACTGCACCGCCTGCAAAGCTTTAGACTCCGCCTCATCTCTCTCGCCACCCAACGGCTGCTCTTTGGCGGTGGGCTGCACGACCCGCTGCGGGCGAGACCCCTGAGGTAGAGTCTCGCCGTTCTTTGACTGACAGGAAACACACACAGTTTTGAGGTGGTTTACGTTTGATCGTTACATTTACTGGATATCGTAACACTGAGGGTCGTCTGCGATCACCACATCAGGTCATTAGCAGACATCTACCATCTACCACGTCCTGTCTGCCTCCGGGGCCTCACCTGAAGGTAATGGTGGAGCATCTTCTTGCTGTGGAGGAGGTACGTACACGTCTGACACAAGTAGCACAGATTCACCTGAGAAACAAGAGAACATGGCACTGTAGTGGAACGCTGAAACTGGCACACAGCAAAATCTATAGGTACTAGATCTGGACCCGTCGTGCCAGTCTACAGAACCAGGCTTGTGAACACAGCTGCTAATGAGACAGTACACAAGGTCTCAAGATCTTCGGATACTGTGGATACTGGCGATGACCAGCATGTCTCAGAATACAGTCCTCCCTCTGGAGTGCTGTAGTTGAATTGTCTATCGTGTAGGTGTTCTAGGTACATATCTGTATATGTGAGGGTACCTGCACGTCTCGGAGTAACTGTGGGAGGTGGAACTGCCACTCTTTGCAGAAGCTGGAGAGCTGCAGCAGGAAGCCCACCGTGTGGTCCGCTTCGTCCAGGCACGCTAAAGACTGCACCGTCCGTACTGCGCTCAGACACTGGAAGACACGGTCATCAGTGAGGGTGTGATCTATTTATACACTACACTACACACACACACACACACACACAGCACACTCGCAGTCCCACCTGTAAAATCCGCTCCTGGTGAACGCCCACGAAGTCGAGGGCCTCGTTGATGAAGTTGTAGCGCAGGGTCTTGAGCAGACTCTCCATAAGAGACAGGCAGAGACGATACACACCTGGCCAGCAGGGGGCGTCTAAGGGCTTACGGGAAAAGGCCTGACAGAAGATGGAGACACAAAGGGTGTGACCGAATGCCGAGTCCTGATATTACCACGGGTTCTTCTCTAATAAACTGAGGAACACGCTCGGTACCTGTGAGGCTCCATTCGCTGGACCTTCATACACACTGAGCAGAGGGAGGCAGATGCTCTGAATCACTCCAGCACCTGCAACCGCTGCCGCCCCCTACAGACCCAAAGGAACACAGACACAGGCATGTAGTCCCAGTACAGTCGCAGGTGTTGAGAGTGTTTAAATGTACAGGCAGAGAACCTGATCAAGAGTAAGGTACCTGTGGTGTCCTAGCTAGTGTGAGCAGCAGGTGCAGCGCTGCTTCTGTGAAGTAAAGGTTCTGCTTGGAGCGCAGACTGAGCTCTAGCGCACTCAGAACTGAAGGTAGAACCGGCAGCTTTCTCATCACCTGCAGCCACTGCTCGCCGTCCTCGTCAGCCCGGCACAGTTCTTTAGAGAGGTGCAGAGCCAACACACAGACCTGCGAGGTGGAGACAGAGACATCGTCACCGAAAACCATGAACTTTGGATCTTATGTTTTGATCAACATAATTGTCTCTGCTCTCTCTGTCCATCTTATCAGCTCCTCCGATCACACAGGTTCTCTTTGTGGTTCTATAATTCAGACTGTAGTTCATCTGTGTCTCTGCAGACTTTATTCTCCTCCTTTCACCCTGATCTTCAATGATCAGGACCCCACAGGACCACCACAGAGCAGATATGATGTGGGTGGTGGGTCATTCTCAGCACTGCAGTCACACTGACATGGTGGTGGTGTGTTAGTGTGTGTTGCTGGTACGAGTGGATCAGACATAGCAGTGCTGCTGGAGTGTTTAAACACTGTGTCCACTCACTGTCCACTCTATCAGACACTCCTACCGAGTGTCTCCACCTTGTAGATGTAAAGTCAGAGACAGAAGCTCATTTGTTTCTGCACTGTTTGTCTTGGTCTTCCTCTAGTCCTTTATCAGGACACTGTCAGCTGGACATTTCTGGTTGGTGGACTGTTCTCTGTCCAGCAGTGACACTGAGGGGTTTAAACACTCCAGCAGCATAAAACATGACCATGACCCCCTGCCCTGACTCCCAAAAAAAGCTGATAAATTGAAATCAAGAACCCTGATTGAACCATTTCTACACACACACACACACACACACACACACACACACACACACGCACACACTCACTGAGTCTCGCTGGTCCTTCTGCACATTGCGCGGCGAGTCCGTCTCCATGCTGTCTTCCTGAGCCTCACCCCTCTTCATCATGTGCCGCATGCTGTCAATCAAAGCCAGGGCTTCATCCTGGACCGTCTCACACACACACAGCAGGAGCTGGGGCAGCTGGGTAATCTCACCACCTGATTACAATCAGTTAGTCATACGAGTGAAAAACAACGTTCAAATAACATTAACAGAGCCGTCAGTCTGTCAGAGAGACAAAGACGTGCTTCAGACAGATGATGATTCTCTTCACACGTCCCATGAAAATCAAACTTCTCTCCAGTTCTTTCTGACAGTAGACGCAGCGAGAGCTACCTGCACATGCTGTGATGAGATTTGAGGACTGTTCTTTACTCATTTTGGGGTTTGAACGTGTTTGTGGTTTAAAATGTTCTTCATAAATTATTGTCCTACAGTGGAACGTGTACGATTTGATGTTTTGAGATCCTTTTAAACCCTCTACCAGACTCGGCATCTCCAACATCTCACTCTCTCCAACAATCAAGAGGTTTCAATCGGACGGGCTCCTCCAAAGCCCTGAAGATCTGAAGATGATCCATCTGAAGATGGTCTAAGTAGGGGTTTCGTGGGGTTTCTACTGTTAAAATCTGTGTTTAAATATGTAAAATAAAGGTTTTCATGGAGTGTCCTGGACTTTTAGATGTTTTTCTCCCCACATGATGCACGAGATACAGAACAGAATATGACGCTACGTACGAAACGACTTACCGTTGAGGCCCTGAATGTGCAGAGCAGATATAAGAGCTGAGAAGAGCTTTGCTTTGGTTCTCTCCATCAGCTGCTGATCGGCCTGCAAAACGCTCTCCAGCATCAGAGAGAGAGGCGGCAACAGAGCAGGGGCCGACACGAGCACGCTGTCGGGACAGACGGGGAGACGGGGAGGAGACCGTTACATATGAAGACAGGTTTTAACCTCGAGCGTAACAGGAGAACCAGCACTCACCTCTTCCACTGCTTGAGGAGGATCAGCAACAGGGTGGCCATCATGGAGCCCAAACGCAGACACGCAAAAGACTGAGGCATCAGCAGCTACGAGACAATGAGAGACACGTCTCATTACCATGCTTTTCCACTAACTGGTCAGAAGATCACCACCATCAGATATCCAGCACTGCTGCGCTAAAGCACCGTTAGAGAGCAGAGACTTACTGCTGCTTTGGTTCCGTCCAGAACGTCCATGAAGAGCTTCAGTCTTACAGCGTCGTCCTTCAGCTGCATTACTTCAGACTGCATGTGTACACACACACACACACACACACACACACACACACACACACACACACACACACACACAGTAGTTCAGTGTAAGTTCAATACTGTATCTACTGTATATGTCCAAATGTTTATGGACACCCCTTCTAACGAATGCATTCAGCTACATTAAGCTGCACCCATTGCTGACACAGATGTGCAAATGCACACAAAGCGCGTCTATCTAGCGCAGAGAGTCCTATTCTAATGCCATGCATTACTTTTTGTGGGACAAGCTGAGAATGAGGCGAGATGGTGACCATCCACCATCCCGATTAACACACTCGTCACTGAATACAATCAAATCTTCACAGCAACGCTCAAAAATGTACGAGCCAAGTGTCCCAATACTTTTATCCCTCTGGTGAACTGTTGTGACGAGCGTGTCAGATGTCCTTACGTGACTGGTGGAGAGTATGAGCAGCGTCCTCCAGGCTGAGATGAGCATCTGAGACTCGGGCATTGACCTCACTCCTCCGTCCTCTCCATCACAGGCAGCACACACCAGCTCCCTCACATACTGGGACCAGAACTCGTATCTGCGCTGGGAGCTCAACCGCTGCAGCACTGCTTTTAGAGAGCCCTCCAGCTGACCACTGCAACACATTCCGTTAAGAGTTCAGATGAGACTCACTTCAGAACTGGACGGCATGGACAGTAAAATGCTTTTGTGTGTGTGTGTGTGTGTGTGTGTGTGTGTGTGTGTGTGTGTGTGTGTGTGTGTGTGTGTGTTAGAACTATGCTTCTATTTACTGGCACATACAGAGCTACATGCGCTCACTTCTGAGTACCTGCAAGATCTTATTTCCCACAATGACCCATCACACGGGTCCAGAATCCCAGTGTGTGTGTGTGTGTGTGTGAGTGTGTGTGTGTGTGTGTGTGTGTGTGTGTGTGTACTAGGACTAAAGCAATGTATCTCACCTGACAACATAGTAGATCTCAAGGCCAATGATCTTCATCACAAAGGCACAAGACTCCAAAACACAGGGCTGGATGGACAGATGAGAGTTTAATGACCAGATGTAGTTTTAAAACTGATACCAGTACCAGACAAAACCGGCCTCTGATACCAGTACCGGCCTCTGATCAGTAAGAACATTTAGTAGATACTCCAGACCCCGTGGGAACAGATGGAGGTAAACAGACATACAGTAAAGAGGAGGAACAGCTAGACTGAAGAACAAAGCTTGGTTCCAGCCCCCAATACTAGACTTCCATGAGGAGAACCAAATGAGCACCACTGAAGGAGGTTCAATGAACACCGCGACTGTCGTCAGTAGATCCTAGGCTACTAATAAGAACTATGACGTGGACACGCTACCCAGGACAGACACGATCCTTTCAAATGGACAAGACCTACACAACAATGAGCGCTACTGGACAGGAACCCGTTAAGAAACCCACCTCGGTGGTCTCAGATGGCGAGGGCAGGGTCCCAAACAGAACTGTGGTCAGATTGTCCCAGAACTTCTCCCTAAAAGAACAAAAAGAGAGAGAGAGTGGGGTGAAGATCCTCCAAAGTGGTACAGGGATTTGGACACACACTTGTGACTAGGGGCAGTGAGGGCACACAACCAGAGTGGGGGGGCAGCCTCCTCAGGGCCTGGTGAGACGCCTGGCTCAAGGGTGCCACAGATACCAAAGTCCCACATCTTCACAGCCACCTCTGAATGTGTGAAAATGTGTGTCTTTCACTCACTTGGTGCGAAGGACAGACAGCGCGCTGTCTCTGCGGTCCTGCCACAGGGCGTGCAGGAAGGCCAGGGCGGCTCTCTGCAGCAGAGGAGGGCACCAGTACTGACCCTGTAGCTCACAGTCCAACAGCTCCAAAACCACAGCCAAACAGCTCCATTTCCCCAAAGAGAACTCCTACACACACACACACACACACACACACACACACACACACACACGAATGGAATGCAAGAACCTGTACTGTACACAGGCGGTTCTCAAACCCAGTCCTGGAGGAGAACATCAGCCAATTCAGCTCAGCAAGGGCTCATCAGGACTGAGAACCAGCGCTCTGAAGGGTTCCGTGTCCCAGAGCAGGACAAAACCAACGTTAACAGGACATAAAGTACCTTTGCACCATCACTGCCATCTTTGGTCTCAAGATTGAGGAAGAGCTCGATGAGTCCAGGTTGCGTTTCCACAGCAACCGTGAGAAACTCTAGGATGGTGACTTTGATGCGTAGGTCCACCGTCTTGCTCTGTAGCCGTGTGAGGAACGCATCCCTGATTGCTGCCGCGTCGCTGCCCAGACACGCATACACGGACATGGGAGCCACCTGTAAAACCACAATCACGCCGGCAGTTAGGGTTCATTCGGACGGGAACACGAATACGGTGCGAATACGGGCTTCAAAAGAAACCCCGTCACCAAGATCACGGGTGGTGATCATTACCGAAGCAAGTCTCTTCAGCAGCTGCACGGCGAGTCTCGGCAGGGCGGGGTCATACTTGTGGTAAATATACTTCGCCAAAACCGCGATCAGGTTGTTGCCGTGGCCACCTACGATTAAAAAACAAACTATATAACTATATAAAATACAATCAGATCAAAACGTATTTGTGTTTTCACAACTGCTGTCTAACACGAACTCCTGAAAGCTGTAGGTATCTGCGGTCTCACCGTGCTGCGTCAGAGCCTGCTCCAGGGGGGACACCGTGTCTGACTGTGGTTTCAGTCTGATGACGTTGTTGGTGACAGAAAAGGCCAGTTTCACTGTCTGAATTAAGACCTGTCCTGGACCTTCACAGCTGCCACTGCTGCAGTACAGAGAAGAAGACGACACGCCGATGAAGAAAGGAGCAAAAAACAAGACCAGCACAACAAAATGAGACACACACACAACACACTCTCCTACCTGCTGGGCTGAGCAGCCAACACCACGTTAATGGTGTCCACTCCAACACCCATGATATTGACCACGGCCTGGCCCGCCTCAGTGTTGGCGAGGCTGTAGATACACAGAGACTGCAGACTGGGGGCACTGCGTGGTCAGAAATCACACGGAGGTCAACGAGGGACATCCATTATATAGATATGAACATTTCATTATTTCATTTTTTACAAACACGTTTAATAATGAAACGAATTAACCGAGTTAAACCCCTGACGTCCATTCACAACTTCAAATTCTACACACCTGCCCTCCGATTCCCCCTCAGGGCTCAGGTTCAGAATGGCATGAACCAACTCCAGAATCAGACAACCTGAGGAAGAAATGGACACAGACCATTTACTGACGGCCAAGGGGTCACTGTAGGTCACTGCTGTCTGTCCGTCAGTGGTCCATCAAAGCATATTCATGGAAAACTGATCATGACTGATGGGAAGAGGTGGACAAGCTACAGGGATGACCACAGCCTTGAGAGGTCAGTCGAGCATCGTCAGGTGATTCAAGAATTTCACAGACCTTCACAAAGAGTGGACTGAGGCTGGTGTCAGTGCATGTCTCCAGGAAATAAATAAATAAAAGACACACGCGTGGTTCTAATCAAACGTTCTAATCACACTGTCAATGTTAGTCCGATCACAGTGCCATCCTTGGGCATCCTCGGCTATTAAGACACTTGCTTACAGTTAATTCACTGGACGACAGACATACAGATCTCAAATCATCAGAGTGAGGTGTGTTTGTGCGTCTCACCAATCTTCTCCCGGACCCCGTGTGTGTTATAGCGCCACTTGTGGTATGTAGGGAGCATCTCTTTCAACACCAGGAGGACACACGGAATAAGCCCTTTGCTCTGGGTGCTTCCTACTTGACCCTACACGAACACACGCATTTACAGAACAACACGTGCCTTTAATAAACAAACAAACAAACAAAAACAAACAAGCTATGAAAGACCTAACATGCGTGTGTTTGACCTTGATGAGTGTGGTGACCAGCCTCAGGAACGCGACGGTCACCGCGTACTCCCCTCGAGGCTGCTCGATCAGCACCAGCAGGTTGCCGTAATTGCCCGCCTTCATTCCCTCGGCGCTGTCGGAAACATCCAGAATGACATCACATATCAAACCAGTAGCCGGTCACATGACGCTCCAGGGTTTACCGTCGACGTAAACACCAGCAGAGCAGACAACGTTTATCAAACAGCAGCTCGAGCAGTTAAGACGTGTGTGGAGATGGTCACCTAATGGTTTGGGCCATGGTGGTGAGGGGGACGGATGCGAAGGGCAGGAATCCAGTGTGCTGCAGGCTGGACCAAACCTAGACAGAGCGCAGGACAGTTGGGTGAGTTCAGAAGTGGATTAACAGCTGGACTGATTCTACACTTCTCTCTTTCCTCCTTACCTTCGCCGGTTGCCGTGTGGCAAGAACAATGAGACAGTTGACACAAGAAGCGATCACTTCCACGGGCGGGTTTATGACGGAGGTCAACCTGATAAACAACAAACCATACGTGAACGTTCAATCGTGTAAAAGAAAGACAATCTGAGAGGAAATCAGAATTTCTACTGAAAAATTTACATTTTCACGCAACTATGTTTCCTAATTCTTTTGCGTCCAGTTTCCAGAGAGGGTGAGTGTAACGATGACAACAAACACAGTTTAGGTGAACTACAGGCAGCGAACAGCCGACACACAGCACCCCGGAGCGGCTAGGGGTTAACAGACCACCTCAGAAGGTGCAGGTTTAACCACGGCCCTCACAGTCGCCTCATCTTGGCTACAAATAGCATTTACAGCTGTGATACTTGCCAAAGGAGGCGCTACTAGGTGTTAATCATGCAAGGAGCCAAACGTTTTGATCATTTCATCTTCAGCTGTTCACATATCCTTATCTAGTAGACGAGGCTGGAATCTAGAGGTTCCTCACGCTTAGATCCTCCTGAAACAGATGAGTCTTCAGTCTGCGTTTGAAGACAGTGAGGGACTCAGCTGTTCGGACCTCCAGGGGAAGTTCGTTCCACCATTTTGGTGCCAGAACAGAAGAGAGTCTGGATGCATGTTCTCCTTGCGTTCTGAGGGACGGTGGGTCAAACCGACCTGTACTTGAAGATCGAAGGGCTCTTGGTACAGCTCGAGTTTTGACCATTGCCATCATGTATAGAAGGGCTGGTCCGTTATGGCTTTGTAGGTCATCATCAAGGTTCTGAATCTGATGTTCAGCTACAGGGAGCCAATGAAGGGACGCAGCAGAGGAGTTACGTGAACGTTTACGTGCCGCTGTAGCCGTGAAATAACGCACTGGCGTTTTGCGTAGAGTCATTCAACCCGGTCTTCGACATTTTCTTCTGGAGTGCAGCCAACGAAACGAACCATTCAAGAACCAAAGGGTGTTCTTACCTCTGTAGCAGCATGTAGATTCGTGATGTCAGTGGCAGCAAGCAGTCAGAAACCGTCCAGTCAGTGCTGATGATTTTATGGACCAGGTCCAATATTGGTTTCACTCTCTCACAGTGGACGAGCACATCTAACACACACACACAGCCAGACCGTTTAAAGTGACCAAGTCAAACCATGTACTGCAATAAACTGTCTGTACGCATGGCATATGTGTGTGTGTGTGTGTGCGCGTGTGTGTGTGTGTACCTGCAGTGGAGACCACGTGTAGCAGCATCTCTATCTCACAGGTGAAGAGGGTCCAAGAGCTGTAGGAGTAATCCCAGCGCACCACGTAACCCTGGTCCTTCACAAACACCTGCCCATAACAGCCCTGAGGCATCCGCAGGTTGGTCTGACCAGCACCTACAGAACGAGAGATAGACGGAGAGATGGACAGAGGACATAAAAAGATCGTTCGAGAGCAAGAGAGAGGAAAGTCTTGGATTATGATCCCTGCAGACTTTATTCTCCTCCTTTCCTGGAGTGTTTAAACCTCTCAGCGTCACTACTGGACCGAGAACAGTCCACCAACCAGAAACGTCCAGCCGACAGCGTCCTGTGGGCAGCGTCCTGTGAGCACTGATGAAGGACTAGAGGACGACCAACACAAACTGTGCAGAAACAGATGAGCTTCTGTCTCTGACTTTACATCTACAAGGTGGAGACACTCGGTAGGAGTGTCTGATAGAGTGGACAGTGAGTGGACACAGTGTTTAAACACACCAGCAGCACTGCAGGGGAAACACTCACCCAGTGGATAGAGGAGTTTGGGCATCTGTCTCCTCCACAGCGTTTCATCTTCTCTGGAAAGCACATCGTTGGGCTTGTGTTTGTACACCTCCGTGTAGAAGGACATTTTATCCAGAAACATGTACACCTGCAAAGGGAAACCACCAGGAGAACCTGCTCATTTATACACATCTGCATTACGTGCGTGTCTGTGAAAACGGAGTGCGATCGTGCGTCCGTCGGTACCCTTTTAGCGGTAGATTTGTCAGACAGAAGGGCGGTGAGTAACTGCAGTAATGGTCCAGTCTTGTACGGAAACACCCCCAGAGCAGAGTCCAGGATCATCTCCAGACCCACATTACGTTTCTGCAACACACAAACATACACCGCGTCCCACGTCAGACCTCCAGGACACAAAGTGTTCTGCTTATTGTGTGCGTTTGCGTCACTCACCGACTCCCAGAACAGCTCGGCCAGACTCGGGGCTGCAAGAACCTCACAGGCAGTGTTGATCAGGTGCTGGAGGGGTTGAGAGGAGAGAGCGGCAGGTCGGAGAGTCGAAAGGAGGGGAAAAAAGAGGTGGTTACGGTACTTTGTGTCCAATCCGGCACCATTTTACAGCGAAAAAAGAGCAAAGTGACGAGTGAAAGGTGTGTGCTGCACCTGCTGGCTGCCCAGAGTGTCCTCTTCGAACGAGGTGACGACGAACGACAGGAGACCGTAGATACACATCCGCGCAGTACTAGCAGTGCACTGGAACGAGAGACGGTCACTCTGTGATGGAGTGTCTTTATTCTACAAACGCTTCCCTAAATTCTATATATTCACTCCACAGTCAATCTTAACCCCCGTGTGTCCTACAGCCATGTTACTGCTCAACTCTTTCTTACATTGTTGCCAGTGTTGCCAAGGGCTTTCAGCATGTCGGTGAGATGCTGGAACACTCCCAGCTGGAACGTCGTGTGCCCGAGTCGTCTGATGACCGGACCGGCCTCCACTGGATGAAGGGTGTGTCGGAGGAGAACCCAGGCCAGCAGAAGTGGACCGTGGTGAGGGATATCACCGAATGTCAGAAGCATCTGATCCATCTCCTACAGACCAGAAGACACAAGCACATAAGGTGATTAGATGGAGAACCCAAGAGCTCGGCCACAGACACCGTCAGGGCTTCTTAGTTCTAAGAACTGACTATAATCACCGTTTTCAGGCTGTAACGTACAGACTCACCTACAGCGACGCAATGACTAATCGACTTGACGGATTAAAACTGATGACCAACTGTTGGCCAATTTATTGGTGACATCAGCGACTGGACACTCCCTAAATCTGGACAAAGAGCTACAGTGAAAACATACAGATTGAGCAGCCGTCCGTCATGAACCGAGCGTGTTGATAAAGCCATTATGAAGCCATAAGGCAACAGGGTCACATGTCTGCAGCGCTTCCGTCTGGTGTTCTATTAGCGTGAGGTTCGGGAGTCTCGTTTGGACACGGACTGACTGCAAAAAGGAGAAATCGTCCAGTCCTGGTGCTCTGACCACTTGTATGCAATAGAAATATATTCAAATCATTTTCGCTCTTGGCTCCGCCTACAGTCAGGAAGTGGAATTCACTACGAGGATCCTTTCACTACAGACAACAACATGAACATTTTATTGACAAATCGTCAACACTACACGTCTCGTACGGTGACTGTTCAGCACTACCTTGTTGATGTCATGTGTGCTGAAGAGTTGGTGCTGTTCTGTTCGGTCTTCCAGAGCACATTTATGAAGAAAGTCTACATCCATCCCCTCGACCACAATCAAGCAGCTGAAATATCTACACACACACACACACACACACACACACACACACACACACACACACACACACACACACACACACACACACACCACCAATACCCAAGGGCTGTGTACAGGTTCAGCTGCTTGGTTTGACAGCTGTTCAACATGTCTTTGCATTTTCCAGTCTACGTGAATGTGTAAAGGCAGTGAGTTCTAACCCGATGCGGTCCACTAGCGCGTCCATGCTCTTGTCCACAAGGTGTCTGTTGGTTTGCCGCTGCCCAAAGCCCTGCTCCTTAAACAGCCGTGTAAAGGTCAACAGGTCACTAGGAGGCATCTCGAAGTAGGCGTAGTAGAGAAACAAGACCTCCAGCAGTAAAGCCTGCTCCCTCAGGCACTGAGTAAACCATTTCAGACACCTGCCGCCTGAGAGAGACACACAGAGAGAGAGACAGAGCGAGCGAGAGAGAGAGAGAGACAGAGAGACAGCGAGAGAGACAGTGAGAGAGACAGTGAGAGAGACAGTGAGAGAGAGATAGAATATATACAAAACATGAGACTGTGCATTTTTCAACACAGACTGAAGTGAGAGATGTTGAATAAGCTCACCATCAGGTTCCTGTTTCTAAGGTAAAGCCTCGGCATTGAACATCAGACCTTCAAACTGCTGCTGGCGAAGGACTGGACCAGGTCCCTTCTCCAGCTTAATTAAGAGGCAGCTGCATCACTTTACACCACCACACACAGTCAATTAACAACGCTGTTTTTAATTGTCATTCTGAAGAGCATTGAACTGATGATCAATTGGAATTTTCAGACATTACAACAGAAAATGTTTCAAAATCATACAGAAATTCTGTCTCTGTCTCGCACTGATATATAAACCACCAATTTATCACTGAATTACAGTGTGAAAGACTACAGCGCCACAACTCGGCCAATTACAGCTTTGGCTTGGACAATACAGACCTCGGGACCCTCGTTTTCAGACTAATTACACCCTTTAAAAGAGAAACAAACTCGTTTATTAAGAATATACAGACACTGGAATTAGAATTATTTCTAATTATTAATTTGAAAGCATCCTTTTTAAATATCCTTCATAAATAAGACAAACAAAACAACTGTTTTTAAAAACGAGATACTAGTCTATTCAGTCTATTTAAGAGAAGCATCGTGGGACAATATCTGGGCCATCAAACGGAAGTGACCGTCCAGCCTTACCCTGTAGGGGATGCCTCATCCTGGAAGTAGGTGAGGAGGAGGAGGACCACATCGTAGGAGACACACCTCTCCTCATAGTAATCCGCTATCTGAAAACTGTAATATTAGATTTTCATTTACGTCTGACAGCATCATAAACGATTTCCCACACGACGCGCTGTTTACAGACATACAGTGAAAGGAAAACAGCACAGAGATAAACAGACACCTTCAGCAGTAAGGCTTGGCTCTGTCTCTCGTCCTGCAGCACCGTCTTTAGCGTATTCCGAGTCCCTCTGTAGTCCTCCTGCAGGTAACACTGCAGGATCTGAAAGCTCTGCTGTTCATCCAGACCCTGTAGAAAACACACGTATACACAATCAGAGAGAGGAGGCGGGGCTGATGATCAACCTGCATGGTGACTCTGACTGATCAGAGAGAGCGGGGGCTGATGATCAACTCCGCGTACAGACTCTGACTGATCAGAGAGAGGGGGAAGGGGCTGATGATCAACCTGGGCGTATTGGTGACCTGACTGAGAGAGGGGGCGGGGCTGATGATCAACCTGCACACAGACTCTGACTGATCAGGAGAGAGGGGCGGGCTGATGATCACCTGCACACAGATTCTGGACTGATCAAAGAGAGGGGCGGCTGATGGATCAACCTGCACAGACTCTGGACTGATCAGAGAGAGGGGCGGGCTGATGGATCAACCTGCAACAGACTCTGGACTGGATCAGGAGAGGGGGCGGGCCGATGATCACCTGCACATTGCACTCTGAGACTGATCAGGAGAGAGGGTGGGCGGCTGATGATCAACCTGCATACAGACTCTGACTGATCAGAGAGGGGGGCGGGCCAGATTGATCAACCTGCATACACTGACTGATCAGAGAGAGGGGCGGCCTGCGATCAACCTGCATACAGACTCCACCGATCAGAGAGAGGGGCGGGGCTGATGATCAACCTGCATACAGACTCTGACTGATCAGAGAGAGGGGGCGGCCTCGACATCAACCACAGACTCCTGACTGATCAGAGAGAGGCGGGCTGATGATCAACCTGCACACAGACCTGACTGATCAGGAGAGAGGGGCGGGCCGATGATCAACCTGCACAGACTCTGGACACTGATCAGAGAGAGGGGGCGGGGCTGATGATCAACCTGCATACAGACTCTGACTGATCAGAGAGAGGGGGCGGGGCTGATGATCAACCTCACTGTGACAGAGGTGTCTCCACTTACCAGTAATTTGCTGATGCGTAGAGCGAAGTCTTTAAGAGTCTGAGGGACGTCTTTATTTGCCTTCAGTTTATCTGCTGATGAAGAACTGCAGAGAAAAGCATCACAACATCACACAGGACTAAAGAGACTTACTGTCCATATCCGTCCACCCTGAGTTTAATCAGTTTATGATCCCAAACGCAGGCGTGTTTCCTTTGCTCACCTCGGTGGTTTGTAATAAGACAGCCCTTGAAGCAACCTGTCCCCATTTCTTTCCAGTTCTGCTTCTATCTGGGCCTTTGATTTCACACAGCAGAGAAGAAGAAGATAAGATGTATCGAAAACATACAGAATGAAGTCACAAAGCGTCAGGTCCCCCGTTATCAGCCAGTACAGACATCGGCCACTTTGGAGCCGTGCTCGATTCCTGCCTCACCCTTAACCAATCGATTTCAGTAAATTCCAAGGAATTCCAAACTTAATCAAACTGAACTGCTAACAAAAGAGTTGGGTGTTACTCCCAACCAGCCAAACTGTAGACCCGTCGGGACCAGCTGATGACGGGTGCCCTTACGTTATTTACGTTTATGCTGACAAACGTAAAATTACCGGTTCCCGCAACGCAGATCGCCCCAATAAGATGGTCCACAACTCGCGGCTGCTCCTGCAAAAACCAAACACAGCGAGCTGTTCAGCGCCGATTACAATCCGACACGTTTAAAGAACCCTTTCACTTACTCAGACGCGCATTTTAGAACATTCACTGAAACATCTGCAAAGTTCAGTCTTCAGCAAACTAATTCAGACTGTTTATCTGTCATAAAACAACGGTTCTTTGCAGTGTTGGTGAAGCAGCTGAACATTAGTCACGTCGATTATGAGTCCTGACGAGCATATGGACAGTGTTCCTCCAGAATGTCCTGTCTTCTGTTTGGGTCTTCACGCATCTGAATGGATGGTTCATCATTCCTTGAACTGTATCCATCGACCTCATAGCTGCTCGTCCTCTTCGACCTTCAACTCTTCCAAGCATGATCTTTTCCCGTGAGGCGATTCTTCTCCTAATGTCCAGAGAGAGCTTCAGCCGGACAATCTGGGCTTCCAGGGAGAGGTTAGGCTTGATTTGGTCCAGGATCCATTTCTTGGTCTTCTTTGCTGTCTCTTTGACGTCCTCACCAACACCAAAGTTCAAAAACGTCTTTATTTCTCCTCTCGCTCGTTCACTGCCCTGCTTTCACGACCAGAGAGAAACCGACAGTGATCTTTAATCTGATCTTTGTTTTTAAAGACGGATCTCGGTCACAATGTCCCAGACTCAATTATACAGAGACAAATGGAGGGAAGTTACACTCACATCTCCATCGTCTTCCTAAAAACTCAAGGAGACGTGACAGTCAGCCCTTCCCACAGTCACACCACCTCCCTCACAGTCTGCTGGACTACTGTTTAAGGTGTCCACTGAGTCTCAGACATGTCCACGTTTTTCATCACGTGTAGTTTGGCCCCTGCTGACTGTGCACAGCTGGTATAGGAGAAGTGGTGGAACAGCTGGATTTTAACCATAAAACCTTACTGAAGGACTTCTTTTAAGGTGGTAAGTCTGAGATAAACAAAGAAGACTCCTGATACGGCAGTCCTCAGGGACCACACGTCTAAAAACCCTTTGTGGAGGCTGCACGTCCTCTAGAAGTGTGTGATGAAGGTGAGAGGGACTGTTATCAGTCCAGTCCCGTTTCAGCGGTCAGTCCCCCGCGCTGCTGACCAATCCACTACACCCAGCACAGGGTCCGAACAACAGCCCGAGGATACGGCCGGTTGGTGTGCAGTGGCCCCGTAAAGGCCCTAGCGGCTGTATTTATCTCACACATGGCTTTTAAAGCGACGTTTCGCGGCGCTTTGTTGAGTTACCACGTTGCTATGACTGTGCGCGCGCAGATCCACAGCGCGCCCTGCGGCCGCCGGGCTCCACAAACGGCGCCAAAGGCGGCGAACGGGCCGCTTCCAGCCGCGCTCCGCACCCGGAGCCAAGTGTAGAGGAGCGGGGGAGCGGGCTGGAGCCGCGGCTCATCCGCCGGCTCGCTACTTCTCCTAAAAAGTTGGCGTTTCTCTCCTTTACCTCGCAAACATCTCCGGCTCCGCCATCTTTCCCCGCCGCCGCCCAGCCAATAGGAGCGCGGCGCTCGGTCACGTGACGTCACCTCCTCGATTTCGTGCGCCTAAAATATGAGAAAAATTTAAATAATACAACTCGTCTTGTTTAAAACACGGTGAAGTCGCGCGTTGTGAAAAACTTTTGTGTTTTATTTTTTTTTTATTTGGGTAAATTTACCCCACGTGACCCGGCTGTCAAATATGGCCGCCCCCCCACCCGTGCGTGGAAGTCGACGCCGATCAACAATCACTAAAGATCCGGATCGCGCTGAAAGTGGAGTCAGTCCTCCTCTCCTAGTCACAGGTAAGGCGTGCTCAGCTCCATATGTGCGTATGACCTCCTTCACAGGGGTCCTGAAACCAGGGGCAGATCATAGGGGCTGTAACAAAGCCCCCCCTCCCCTCCCCCCACCGATCAGATGCATCGATTAGGCCAGTGTGTCCCAAAACATGCTTGTCTGACATCAGACAGGTTTATGGTACATTACTGCAGCCTTCTAACTGGACTGAGGGCTGTCCTGCACTTCTACCTGCTGGACTGTGTCCTCATCCCACTACAGGGATGTCCAGCTGTGCTGACCTTTATCTGTGACATCAGTCATCCAGACTCTCTTTCTCTGTGTGCCATTACACATCAGTGCCCAGTGTTGTGGAATGAAACCAGTCCTAAAGCCCCTTTGCAGCCAGGTGATCTCCACAATATCCAGAGGGACTCTTATTTTGTAAAGTGGCTCACTGTAAAACTCACCAGGGCCTATTTGGCCTTACAGTGCCTTGTATGTTGCTGTTCCAGCTGCTGGAAGTGCGGCGCAAGCCGACCCCGTCCCCTAAACTACTGGAAGCGAGAGTCTCAACCATCAGGTAAAGTATGACGTGTCCTGTTTAACAGTGACAGCCTCAGACAGGCAGCCTTTATCAGTCTGCTGCCTTCAGGAGGTCTTCAGGAGGTCGACACCCCACCGGCTGCTCGCCACTGATGCACTGATCCACCCTTGAACCACCCACCAGCCGACTGATTTTATTTTTCGCCTGATTATATATATATATTTTTTTTAATGAATTTTTTTCCCAATACTCA
The DNA here is from genome assembly GCA_034509495.1 of Acestrorhynchus altus. NCBI lineage: Eukaryota > Metazoa > Chordata > Actinopteri > Characiformes > Acestrorhynchidae > Acestrorhynchus > Acestrorhynchus altus. Next base: position 965,048 of record CM067516.1, on the reverse strand, counting down.
TGTTTTCGTAGATGCACTACTATGTGATGTAGCTTTGCGAGGCATTAAACTTTTATGACGTCGGCTTCCATCCACCACCACTGCTGACCAAGCAAGCAAACACTAAGCCTCCCTCTGAAGGTAGCGTGAAGAAAGCCACATAGTATCTCCAGACCTCTGCTGACCGTGACTCCACTCTAATGCATTATGAATTGCAGTGTAATACTATAGTACACTGTTTATCATGCCGAGTCCTGCTCAGACTGTACTGTACAGTGCAGAATGTCGGTCAGCCTTTCAACACTAAGCCATTCACGGTTTGAGTCAGAAATTCCAATCCGATCTGAGATTCCGATTGTTTTAAATGTGCTCTGCCTTGAATTTAAGTGTCCCGAAGTTCACGGTGCTACAGTTCAGAGTTGAGTCATCGGAGTTCAACCACTGCCTGATCATTACAAAACCTTCCTGCTGACGTTCCCTATTAGATATTATATTTAATAGAATGATTACATCATATGTGTGTGGCAAACGCATTATGATGACCATACAAATACAGAATAATGGAAGTGGAAGTGTTTTTAAAGAGACTACCAGGTTATATTATAATGTAGGACATAATCTGTACTATAACTGCTGGACTAAGATAAACGTTTGGTAAACCTCTAATAATAATAACAATAATAATAACAATAATAATAATAACAACAACAACAACAACAACAACAACAACAATAATAATAATAATAATAATGAGAGATAATAGTAAAAAAAGAAAACTTGTCATTTGAGTAAAACTGTAGATAGGGAGCATGGGAGATGATTCTGCTGTAGTACGACTGTTTGCTGCTGCTGGTCCACCCCCGGACCACCTGGAGTATTCTGCGGAGTAGCAGGCCTGCGGAGTTGCCATGTCCTCAAACAGATTTAAAAATGCACTGGGACTTTTATTTTAGAAAATAATCTAAGACAAATATTACAACCGACTGTGAGGAGCCTGATGCGAAACTTTGTTTTGAATGAATTTAATGATTTATTTCATGTAAAAAAAAAAAAAAGAGAGAGAAATAATGAATAAATTGGACGCTGAGCAGGAAACGAGGCGTGAAGTGTGTCGTTTTGTTTCATGCTCTGCTTAACCGCAGTGGACACTGATCAAAACACCGGGCTTCAGTGGGCCGACGGTGGGCCGCTGTCCTCTTACTGTCCGGATACTGTAGAAGTATACGTTTACTAAACAGAGGAAGGTCGTACTGTGATCTTTAGAGACACTGCTGATGCCAAGTTAACTCACAAATACTGACCCTTTCTTTTCATTCATACTTTTGACGATGATAATAAAAAAAACGATATTCGAGTGAAACTATACTGGGATATTAAATCTGTACTGTTCTATTGAATATTTATGAAACAATGCTAAGTTGCTAACAGGCCTGTGTAACGTGGTTCTAACTGTTTTATGTCCGGAATGCTAACAGCTAAAGGCTAATAAGATTGGCTGTGGCTGAAATGGCTCCCTGTTCCCTCATTAGTAGTGCGCTATATAAGGACAGACTGTTAAGTCCACTAATTAGTGTAGAAACAGATGAATTCAGACACATTCTCATCAGCAACAATAAGCTCCGCCCACACACTGAATTCTGAACTGAAGTTGGTGAAGCTCTGTGCTGTTCGTGGAAGAATGTTTGATTATGTCTACAAACACGATCCATTAATGAACGGACGTTACGGGAAAACATCCGAACTTCACAGCGTCCAGTGGATCGTAACGATCACTGGCCTATACGAACAAAGGTCGCCAGCTCCGTTCGTTCCGCTGTGTTGTTTATTTACGAGACTCACAGTTACATTGTTGTCCATATTCAGCTCATGTAGTGAACTACAATGTTTACTATACACTAGCAGTGCATTGTGGGAGATTATAGTGCCCTCAAAACCACGTACAAATTCCACGTTGCGATTCGGGCATTAGTGCCCTAAAACGCTTAGAAAGCTTCTAACCTGAGATGTGTTGCGATTGGTCCCTTTCAGGTCCTGGATGCTGGTTGAAGGTGAAGTGGAATGCACTGATGATGCTGAACTCTAAAACTGTGAGACTTTGTTGGATCTAAAAGCTGCAAGGTCTTCAAGAAAGTCCTACATCTAGGAAACTTGTCCAACTCTCCTTCACACACACTTCCATCCCACAGTCATGCAGATGGACCCAGTGCTGGTGGAGTCCCTGGTGGTCTTCTCCATAGTGCTATGTGTGCACATGGCTGTGTGGAGCCAACTCTCGTGGTGCTGCATTGCCCTGGCTGTCCAGGCTTTCTACGTCCAGCTCAAATGGGACCGTCTACTCCGGACCGGTGCCGCCGTGTTCCAGTTCCGTCCATCAGGCAACAGCGGCGTCCTGCCAGCCAGCATGGTCCTCCCCCTGCTGGGGTTGGCCCTGAGGGGCCGCTGTGTTGCTGTTGGCAATGTCTACTTTGAGCGATTCGCCATGGTAATCACAGTAACTGGAATGATGCTGGCGCTCTTTCTGTCTCTCATTGCCTTGGGCATCACCCGACCGGTACCTACCAACACTTGCGTAATCGCTGGCATCGCTGGTAGCGCCATTCTCTATACAGTCAAGCAGACGCTAACAGTGTCAGAGGTGATCGAAGTGCTGGAGGTGCTGCTGATCTTTGTCTACCTCAGCCTCATCCTCCTGTACCTCCTGCCACGATGCTTCACGCCCGGAGAAGCTCTCCTGGTTCTGGGTGGAATCAGCTTCATCATCAACCAGCTGATCAAACGCTCATTAGCTGGAGTGGCCAATGCCAATGTTGACCCCCTGCACTTTTTCCTCCCTGTGGCTGTAGTGGGCTGCGTGCTGCTGGGCATTTTCTTTGCCATCCTCTTCCTCTTCATGGAGTCTGAGACCTGGGCAGCGTCTGTCTTCTTCCACTTGATGACGGCTGTGCTTGGCCTGGGTCTGCTGGTGCCTTGGTTATCCCTGCTCACCCAGCACCACCCAGTCACCTGGATATTCCACTTCCTCACCCTTAGCAACACCCGCCTTTGGTTGCTTGCATATTGGAGCATCCTATCAATGGTTGCCATCGCAGTAGTGCTGCGACAGAATAGCCGGCGCGCAGGGAGCAGCAAGAAACCGCAGGCGTCCACAACCACGAGGAAGTACTTTCACCTGCTGGTAGTGTTGACATTTGCTCCTGGCCTGGCTTTGGACCGTCCCCTGCTGCACCTGGCTGCTGTGGTCTGCCTCGCCGCCTTCCTCTACCTGGAGCTTGTGCGCTTCTTCCGTATCCGACCACTAGGTGCGCCCTTACGCCGGCTGCTCACACTTTTCCTGGACGAAAGGGACTCGGGGCCCCTGATCCTCACGCATATCTACCTGCTGCTGGGCGTCTCCTTGCCCGTGTGGCTCACTCCTGGACCCTGCACCCCCAAAGGAGGCTTGGGAGGCGCAGGTGGATTGGTGCCCTATGCCGGTGTGCTGGCTGTTGGGATTGGGGACACCGTGGCATCTGTTTTTGGAAGCACAGTGGGTGAGATCCGCTGGCCTGGCACCAAGAAAACCTTTGAAGGTACAGCGACGTCTGTGTTTGCACAGGTCATCGCTGTGGCCATTTTCCTGATCGCTGATGGCAGCATAAACCTTAATGCAAGTTACTCCTGGGTGGTAGGGTCCATCGCCATGGTAGCGATGCTGGAGACGTATACTTTGCAGATTGACAACCTGCTGCTGCCGGTGTATCTCTATGTACTGTTGCTGTTATGAGCATGCACGCACACGCAAACAAACATTCTTACACGGAACAAATGCAGTACATACCCTCGAGGGTGTAGATGCATAACCGTAACAGCTACAACACACAGCTTGGTATGTGAAATATTCCTGGAAATCTTGAGCAGCTGTAGATGAATAGGTTTGTTTATTTATAATGACGCTGAACGTTGTACCTCCACGTTAGTTTAGTGTACTCCAATTCTGTTGCCGGGTAATCGTAAAATATAACTGTAGTAGATTGGCCTGTACCTCCAGTACGTTCTCCAGTACAGTGGAGAACCTGGGCTCCTCTGTAGCAGGTACAGTTTCGAGCATGCAATAAATATCCAATCATTCTTTAAAGAAACAACGTAAATCGGTGTTGCCATGTTCAAGAGTTTGTATGTGTTTGTGTTGGCTCTCATCTTTGGGTCGTTCAGTGACTTCAAACGTGGATTCGCAGAGAAAGGTTCACCAGTTATTCTGTACAGAAGCTCCGTGACACGCGAATGTGCACTAATACATAGTAGTTACACTGTAATAACGCTAAAACTGGAACCACATGTACGTAACAACCGCCCTAAGGCCAGATATACCACAGTAACCACCAATTCTCCATCTACTCTACATATATTCTCCATTACCACATACAAACCCTCAGGCCCCGCCTACATCACAATGTCATTTATCTGAATGGCGATATACGTTGTGGAAAAAACAATGTAAAAAAAATTGAAACCCCCTGAAATCCTTTGTCGTTATTATATTTAAATATCATAATGTAGGGGCAGCGTAGAGGAGGAGCTGAGCAAGGGAGCAGAAAAAATCTGTAAGATTGAAATAGAAATAATAGATATCCCGATATAGATATAAATATCGATATATCGCTCGGCCCGTATCCCGCTCCGTTTATATCCCGATATAGATATAAATATCGATATATCGCTCGGCCCGTATCCCGCTCCGTTTCTATCCCGATATAGATATAAATATCGATATATCGCTCGGCCCGTATCCCGCTCCGCTTATATCCCGATATAGATATAAATATCGATATATCGCTCGGCCCGTATCCCGCTCCGCTTATATCCCGATATAGATATAAATATCCATATATCACTCGGCCCGTATCCCGCTCCGTTTATATCCCAATATAGATATAAATATCCATATATATCGATATAGATATAAATATCGATATATCGCTCAGCCCGTATCCCGCTCCGCTTATATCCTGATATAGATATAAATATCGATATATCGCTCTGCCCGTATCCCGCTCCGCTTATATCCCGATGTAGATATAAATATCGATATATCGCTCGGCCCGTATCCCGCTCTGTTTATATCCCGATATAGATATAAATATCCATATATATCGATATAGATATAATTGTCCAGCTCGTTATAATACCACAGTAATCAAACAGCACTACGTTGTCATGGCAGGTTAACGTTACTCGTTTATTAAAAAGCCAGAAGTTACGTGAACATAAACTGGTGAACCTTCCCTTCCATTCGTTTCTTGAAGTCAGAGAAATGTTAAAATGAGAACTTAATGTTTCCAGGGTTTTGTGGTTCATACTGGGATTCACAACCACTGTGAACAAGAACTGGTTTCCCTTTTGAGTGGTTTGTTTCTGAGCGAGACCGAGACTCATTTAAACACATGGACAACCATCTTCTAAAGCACGTAAGACAAATAAGGGTACTGAGATACACCCGATACTACACATATACACCGATCTGCCATAACATTAGTACCACTAATGGCTAATATTGAATGATATAAAATGACATTTAATGCTCCGCTGAAGGTGTCCTGTGGTATCATGCAGCTGACCCTGTTAGTCCTGTAAGCTGTGAGGTGGGACCTCCATGACCAATAGTGAGCCACTGGTGTCTTTAAGGTGTCTCGGTAGATAATCAATGTTTTCCCTTCACCTGGTACTAATGTTGTGGCTGATCAGGGTATAAAGCTCAGCATCGCCATAACCCCTTCTACATTTCCGTTGTCCTGGACGCAGAAGGATGCCGCCTATGAAGAACATGACTTTTTTATTTCAGTGCTGGATGTGTTGTTCTGGAGTTCCTGACGTGAAACATGCCTACAATGCAAAACACACCGACTGAACATGCAACTTCTTTTTGCCTTGTACTTTATTTGGGGATTGTACAGAAGTCTGAGATGCTCTTCAGTTCCACTGAGACCAGCTTTGATGTACACCATGGAGCGTCCCCAACATTCTGCTGGGTCCTGTTTTAAAAATGATGTAAGAATAGAAATCATTTCTCATTTTCTTTTCTTTCACACAAGTGTTTTTAAAGTGTTTCAGGTCAGCAGGCTGAACCGCTGGCCCTGAAGGTGTCCTCGTTGTTTTTCATTGAATGCACTCCAATAAATTGATGTTTGATTCCAGTGTTTCCAGTAAAACTGTTCCCTGCTGTATAAATACACTGTCTGAGCTCACAGAGGCTGTTTTATTATCAATGATTATCAATAATTTTATATCTAGAAATTATATAAAATGACTCTGAACTTTGGACCAATAAACGTCTCGATAGGTTAAAGAGTCTTAAAGGGTTACCCTGATATAGTTTATAACACCTAGACGTGTAACAGGTAGAAGGACTACTGTCCATTACAGGGACATCTCCAGGTAAGTGCTACCTCGGAACACCTTGCGCATCTATTCTCATCAATCGGTGAAACAACCAACCCTTTATTGAAACTCAACAATGCATTGAGGAAGACCCTCATTTACAACGTAACCAAGCAATGCGTACAAAATGAGAATGAAACGAACCAGACAGAAGAAAGACAATGTAAACAGAGTGAACTAAAAGGGGGACGGAAAATATCAAACGGAATAAAAGAAGGTGGTGTAACAGAATTCAGACTAACAAGTAAAATGACTACAATGTAAAATGACCAACTACGATAAGTGGAATAAAAAATTCAATACATTTAACATCAACTCAATATGAAACTGAAAATATGGTGATTTACTGGGTACCAGGTTTGAGGTGGTAGTAACTCTACAGAATTTCATTTCACGAGGATGACCAGACTATCAATACCTGTGGGGTGTGCGACAGGATTCAAAGACTGAGAAAACGTGGTACCGCGCGGTGAATGTTTCTTTGGGATGGTGTGAAACGGGTCTCAAAGCAGACGTTACTGACTGGCTTAAAGGAGTGATCGAGGAAAGGCCTCCTGGGTTCCACTCTGCTCTGTATGTTGATGTTCTGCACTTCCCTGTGGAGCCATTCCAGCCCTGGGGGTTCCTCTCTGACCAGAGTTCTACCACGCTGAAGAGTTCCCGCACTTGGCACTGATATTGAGACGCCATCATCACTTGCATTACCTGGATCAGGTGTGTATGGTCACGTTCACATTAGCAGGATGAAGGGAGTCAGAAGATCTGACGTGCTCAGTGTTGGTGATGGAGGCCAAACCCCTAATACAGGGGTTCTGGAGGGTCAGACTGCTGTAGAGTTTTGAGCTCCTCCTACTCAAGCACAGCTGATTGAGCTCACCAGGTTTAGGGGGTTCTGGGATTATTAATAATTAATAATGAGGCTTATAATGTGAACATGGACATAGATTTAGGACTGGAGCTGAATTCTGCAGGGAGGTCGAGAACGACGTTCTTTTCATACAGTTCTTTCTCTTGAGGTTCTCTTTAGAAAGACTGACTGAATAAGCTTGAGAATACTTGCAGCACTTGGCCTCAGTTTGGGATCGATGGAGAGCATTTGCTTGATGAACATGTGCTGAAAGACAGACATAAAGGTCTCATAACTCAGGAAAATGTGCTTCCGAACGGGAAGTGAAAAGGTTAGCAGAGCTGTCCTCTCACCTCAGCTCTATATTTGTCACAGAAGTCATCAGGAAACATCTGATTCTTCACTTGGTCAAATAACTGCAACGAGAAACAGCTGCTTAAGTGCACTCGTCATCAGAAACAGCACCGCCCACATGAAATCAATCCACAGGAATGAAAACCTTTCTTCCAGTTGATGTCAGAGACCAGCTATCAGGGCAGTTACATCACCTCCATCTCTCAGTAGAGTTCAGATGAAGATCAAACGTCCAGATGTTGATATATAAGTGTTCGTGGGGTGTCCTAACTTTTTCCCACGACTACATGAGAGGAATAACTGCCAAGCAGTGATGCGCTCCATTGGCAAATCGGCTGCACGATGCAGGACTACCTGCACGCAGACCCCCAATGTGACTGTCCAACGTCCCCAAAGACTGCAATGGTGTCTCATCTTCACGGATGAGTCCCACTTTGGTTTTGGTGGAGACAACATCTCATGTGTTTGTTCTAACAGTCACATCACCAGACCTATCCCACGCCAACATCCCACCCAACGTTCAAGCTGCATGGCATGGATCATCACAGGACACCATTAGGAACCTCTACACCTCCATGCAGAGACGTCTAGATGTGATGCATGCATTCAAGTGAAGTCTGACTGTAACTGACCTTGCTTCTCTCCATCTCGGTTGACATTTTCCAAAGAAGCTCGAACCAAATGAGTCCCAATGGATAGATGTCCGTTTTTTCATCATAATTCGTCTGACTGACCTTAAAGAAGGAGAACGGAATGAATTAGCCACGGCAATACCATGGGGTGTTTGTAGAGGCGGTGAAGACCATGATTGGATGATAATCCTAAAGAGAAAGAGACTTTCTTCATTTCACAAGAACGTCTGCCCCCTCAATCAATACGGACACATTGATACATCTCCTTTCTAGATACCCAATAAGCGGTCTTCAATGACCATCCACCTGGAGGACTGCATCGAGCATTCCCACACCAGGGCAGTCCATGTTTTTGGAATGTGGGAGGAAACCTATGCAGACACAGGGAGAACATGGAAACCCAAACAAGCTGCCAGCGCTGGGAGGTGACCTGCTAACCAAGCCGCCACGCCGTAGCCGAACAGACGAAGGTACCTGCTCAGGACTCCTGTACGATGGGGTTCCTATGCTCTGGGTCCTCTGCAAAGAGCCTCCATCTTCATCAGATATGAGGGCAACAAGCCCAAAGTCTCCGATCTTCACATTTCCATTATTGTCAAAAAGTATATTAGCAGGCTGAATAAAAACAAACGTGTAATAATCAGCACCCGATTCAAACAAAAGAGCCCCGATATATCGATGTACAGATCAGGTAATGAGTGAGATACCTTCAAGTCTCTGTGAATGAAGCCTTTGGAGTGGATGTACTGCAGTCCACTCACAATTCTGTGAAAGACTGTGGTGATTTCTTCAGCTGTTCTGGGCTGTTGCCCTGTGTTCCGGTTACGTATCCACGTAGACAGCGTACCTCCACCACAGAACTCCATGAACATGTACAGTCTAGTGAGAAACAGATCAATAAGCTCATGCAGATTTCCTGTGAAACATCTGCCAAACATCTGTGAAAACACTGCTGGTACTGGGGCCTTACTTCAGTGGGTTCACAGAGAAGCTGACTCCTGACTCGTTCGTCTCAGACGAAGCCATTGATCTGTAACAGATGTGCAGTCGTTTAATGACAAATCAAAGCTTTCACAATGTGCCAGTTTAACCTTCTGAATGACAGACAGACAGACAGACAGATGGAGAGATAGACAGATTCATGTTCACCATCAGGAGAACACTGAAGGACGATTGTGAGCATGGCAGGGTTGACAGGAGAACATTGCTGCTCTCCAAACAGAACACTGCTGCCCGTCTGCAGTTTGATAAAGATCATATCGACAAGCCGAGAGACAACTGGAACAATTTTTGTGGATGGATGAGACGAAAAGTTGGAAAATGGAAAAGCTTCTCTGAAACACGGTGGTGGGAGCTTCATGATCTGGGTCTGTTTTTGCTGCATCTGGGCCAGGACTGCTTGTCATCATTTATAGAACAATAAAATGTGAATTATATCAGCAAATTCTGAAGGGGGGACATCTGTCTATGAGCTCTGTGGGATCTGGACCTTTCTACCAAAGACTCTAAAGAAGAGTAAAGTTCATGTTTTGGAGGCTAAAATGGGCTTCCAAGGGTCTCGTCCCCTCCAGCAAGGTGCAAAAAAATGTGATGGTGGGAGTAGATTGGGACTTGGACCATCTCCCAAATGTACGTTACCATATAACTCCACTTCAAACCTATAGTGCAGTTTTGAGAACTTCAAAACATGATATTGTGATTCTTCGATATAATGATATCTTCTCACACCTGTGATCTGAACACAGCCCTGGTTTACAGCAGCCCCGAAACGCCCATTTGTAACTCTTTCACTGTCTCTTACTGTATCTCTCTGGGAATAATGTCCACTCCTGGTCTTTTGTCAGTGCTGGAGCATTTCGAGAACTCTTCTTTCCCCGAATCCATGGAGCTGAAACACACCACATTGAAAGTGTAGTGTTACAGGAAGCTCTTTGGAATGAATCAAACGGAAACGCAGCAGTTTGTCTTACCAGTCACCGTCCGAAGCAAGCAGAGACATATAGTACTTGATCACGTTTGGATTCTTCAGCTGAGCCAGTGCCTTCACCTCGCGATCGGCTCCCCTTCAGACGCACAACCGATAAATTAATGTTCGGATATAAATTCGCTCAAATAAAATCCAGTTAAAGAATCTGAATGGATACTTGCTCTGTAAAGTTCACGACCTTCAACGCGTAGACCTTCAAATCGACTTTGTGTTTCAGTTTCAGAACAGATCCAAAGCTTCCGCTTCCCAGCTTCCCAATCACATCGAAGGTCTCCGAAAGCCTGTGGAGCAAAACAGTCCATATCCAGACATTTTTACATCTGTCTCAAATACAGTGACTTCGTATAATAAGCTTCGATAAATATACTCACTCTGAGGTCGAGTTCAGTCTTTCTGGGGTAGGATACGAGCCGTCACTGTGAAAACAAATGTGAGACTAAACATCGTGTTAAACAGAGTTTAAACAGAGTGTTTACTAAATAAACTGTCGTCTGATAAAAGGACTTTGGAGCACTGAACAACAGTCCAGATAAGGATGAATGTAGGCATCCATGGTCATCCATGGTCAACGTGGGAAAGACTGGCCATCAGACACATAATCATGGAGGGGCAACACTGTCCCAACACTGGCAGCATCATCTGGAATTGGAAAGTTTATGGAACTACTGGACAGCCTTTCAAACTATCTTCCCGTGCCGAGGCCAGGCTTCTCCGAAAGGTCAAGGCTGACCCAAGGACAACACGAAGGGAGCTCTCGTGGAAGATCGCATGGCGGTGGAAACATTGGTTTCAATAAATACCATAAAAAACGTACTCCACCACACCGGTCTGCGTTCCAGCCTGTAAGGTACCTTCACTTTCAAAGCTTTACGTCAAAGCCCATCTAAAGTTTGCTCATGATCACTTGGAAGGACACTGAGGTAAGACTGGTTAAAGGTTTTCTGGTCTAAGGAGACCAAGATCAAACCCTTTGGTGCTAGAGAGAACAGCACTGCATACAACCCTAAGGAAACCATCCCTACAGTCAAATGTGGTGGTGGTAACATTATGCCTGTGAGGCTGCTTTTCAGGCAAGAGGCCTGGACATCTGGTCCACATCCATGGGAAGATGGATGGACAACTTGGACAAGAGCTGCATAAAGATGTGGGCATGAGGAAGAGCACTGAAAACCTGGTGTAGAAGAGCACTGAGACCGTAAAACTGGTGTAGAAGATCACTGAGACAGTAAAACTGGTGTAGAAGAGCACTGAAAACCTGGTGTAGAAGAGCACTGAGACCGTAAAACTGGTGTAGAAGAGCACTGAGACCGTAAAACCGGTTTAGAAGAGCACTGAGACCGTAAAACTGGTGTAGAAGAGCACTGAAAGCCTGGTGTAGAAGAGCACTGAAAGCCTGGTGTAGAAGAGCACTGAGACCGTAAAACTG
>CM067516.1:940909-948409 GCA_034509495.1 Acestrorhynchus altus | reverse complement strand
AAGATTGACCACCAGGCTGCTCCAATTTAGCCATGAAACCTCCCACTACAATGACAGGGGTTTCAGTTTCATTGTCCAACCCCTGTACATTTATATTGACAGTGAAGTGATACATGCAATTTTGTTGATTTTGTTGTGCAATAAAATAGTCCCCAAATGAAAGATCATCCCATGAAATTTAAAATTCTATAAATTGGTGGAATTGCCCCTTATTATTAATCTACCACAGACATATGTAACCTAGCAACGATGCCAAGTCGTACAAGTAAAACACTCCCGACACGAATTACGACTTCATACACAGAACAGAACTGTGGTATGATGATGATACGTGCACTGTGTACGGATCTCCAGCAAAGATCTACAGTGCAGCTTATCTCACCTCACAGCGCTCCCTCTACTCCAGCACACTCTCTTACCTTCTCCACCGAAGCCTGGCTGCTGTAAACGAAAATCACAACACAAACTGGGTTACAGTCTGAATTCAAAAACGACGGATCACTGACCCAGATTTACTCACAACAAAAGATGCTTCACTAACCCTAACTGGACCTCGTCTCTCAGATCTCATCATCTTCATTCAACAGCACTAAAAGCTGACATTGGAGCTGCAGTGTCCACTTTTATTGCTCTGTGTTAAATATCATTTTTTACAGAAATAAACTGAAAGCGTTTCAGCGTCAACGTCACAATGTGTCACATCAGTAATAATATCTGCTGTGAAATAATTGACAATATTCACTTTCGCACATCTGACCACGACAACTTAACTCCAGTCTTCGTTGCCAAACCTCAGGAGGAGCAACACACGGCAGCTGGTCAGACGCGCTGGGTGGGTGGACTGGAGCTGGACCCTCGGAGAACAGCGTCGGAGGGAAGCACTGCGGACAAACTGCTCTCTTCCGTTTTGTTTCGTACGAGTAAAAGTGAAAACACACAACCTTTTAATGGGTTCATTCTTTTGAACGGAGGGACGATGGCCAGTCCACCCGCTGGCCTTTGGGAGAACTGCAGTGGAGTGCAGCGTGATATCACACACGGTGCTGAGGTTCAAGTAGATCCGGCTGCTCCACCCTTATTAACCACATTCATTTGAAATACATCAAGCATCTGGGTCAGTGATCATCTTAATCCTGCACGATTAAGATCAAACGTCACACCTCTCATAACCACGGTAACGGTTCGCCTGACCAACGTACCTTAAAAATGAACATGCTCTGCAAAACGACGGGTCTGACCAGACCCAGCTTCTTCGCCAAGCCCTGCAGACGGAGAGGAACACACGGAGCTTCAGCACTTCCATAAGAGTGCACTGAATACGTCGTGGACAAAAGTATTGGGACAAATACTCATTCACCGTGTCTTATCAAGGGTTGTGGAGCAGCGTTGTGAGGATTTGATTGCATTCAGGGTGATACCCCTCTCGCCCACATTAGGCCTGGTGCCAGTAGATCTGCTCCAGAGAGTCCTATTCTATTGGCAGTACTTCTCTACAGGCTCCGGACAAGCTAGCTGTGTCAGCGATGGGTGCAACTTAAAGTAGCTGAACGCATTCATTAGCAGGGGTGTCCAGACACATATGGACACACAGTGTATGCAGACCTGTCCATTACACGTGGGTGGTAGTGAAGGGTGTGAGGTGTATCTCGTACCTGTATTTTAGGAGAGTGAGTGACGGCCTTAAACAGAGGCTCGTGAGCATGGAGAGCTGGAGAGAGATGGGTTTACATATGGAGAACGTTATGGTAATGAAACTCGAGCTTCAAATGGTCAAAGGAGTGAGGAGAAATCCAGGTGAACATTCGGAGAAGAACACTCACCGTGGCCCACTTTGTTCAGCGATCGCTCTTTCGGGACAGTGAACTCCCCTGGGAACAGAGAGAACCACACGGTAAAGCTGGACGGATCTGCGTGGATGGATCTGCAAATCGGGTCCTTATACACTTATAAAATAACTTTGGTTGGGATCTGCGTTCCACCGTGTCCCACACACACCCCTAAAAAACAAAAAGCCAGCACACCAACCCTTGTCATCAAAGACTCCTTTCTCGAAGAAGAAGCGAATCTGGTCTCCGCTGGTGATGAAGTAGTCTGCATTTCCCTGGACAACAACACAGAGGACACCTGACCGTGAGGCGAGGCTCAGTTTCTTCTCATTAAAAGTATGTGCAGATATCTGTAATCAGAGGCTTGAAGGACAGGTCATCTCCACCGAATGACTAGACAGAATGTCTTCATGGAGCTGTAGATCTGACGTCATTAATAAACACGTTATGACATTTTTGCTGCAGAAGACTGATTTATGGTTCATATCTCTGGTGGCTTTTTAGAAAAGCCCTAAGAGAAGCAGATGTGCCTCCTGCGTCTGCCTACAGGAACCACAGGAGGTCTGATCTCCAAGAATAAGGTTCTACCTTTCTAACTCTGTTCCTGGAGCTCACCAGCCTGCAGAGTTCCGTCAGCGGGAGTGTCGACATGTTGCAGCCAGATGTTTTAGATCAGGGTTGAACTTTAACCTAATGTACAGTAGATCTCCAGGAACACCAGTGGAGGTCTCCAAAATGAAACTAGAAACCCCTTGAGCTTTTCTGCTTAAACACACTTTCAGATTAGTTTAGCTTCATCTCACACTTAAGAAGGACGAGGCCAAGAGCTTTAGAGGCAGATATGAAGGATTATTTAATCCTGGACTGGGGTTAGTCTGACCCCTGGAGCTGACCAGACGATCAGGGCCCCTCCAGTTATTGAGTGCTTGGATATGAGGAACTCATACGAGATGAGAACCTCCTGAGAGCCACAGAACCAGCCAACACAAACACACACACACACACACACACTCTAAACAAAGTCCTAGGCCATGTGACTAACCCTTGCTATGGTCTAAAGAACTACTCTACCCTAGTCCCTCTGCTGCCTGAGGGACAATACGATTCAGAAGACCCCAGCTGGGGCCGTAGGGGGTCTTACCTGCATCTTTCCAGCCAAAAGAAGCATTTCAAAGAAACCAAAGAAGATTCCCAAAGTTAACAATTCTCTGCACTGACTGATGTGACTGAGATCCATAAATACTCGACACCTATTTCCCGTTAAAAGTTCCCAAAATAACTTCCGAAAAAACTTGAAATAATTCTATTGTGACTGAATTTTGAGAAACAAAAATAAAAATGATAAAATAAGTCAAATTCTCCACATATTAAAGTCAAATTACACTATGTCCACATACTATGTCACTGCACAGCTGACCGTGTGGTTACCTGGGTCTTGAGCTGCTCCTCGTGTTCAGTGGAGAACTGAGTACGGCAGTGTTTGGGGACGTCCATCTGCTCCACGATCTCACCCATTCGCTGCCGCAGCTCATCACATTCCTCCGGGCTGAACAACCCATCCAGCACCAGGTAACCATCCTCCTGGTACTGCGGGTACACATGCACACAACCTTTCACTTTTCTGGAATGTTCTTCACAATATCAGATAACCCTAACTGACCGGGTCTATCCTCTGCTCAGGTCTCATAGGACCGGACACCGTCCACTGAGACTTAAAGTTAAACTATGCACGTGGTTCCTGTGAGCTGCAGCAGTGACGTGAAGCAGCCAATCTGAGCTCAACCCACATTAAAAAGGAAAATCTGCTTCTTTTTAAACACGTTTTAAACGGGCACGTAAATGTTCTCCCCAATCAGTCACATCACTTCTTCAACCATTCTTCATTAAAACAAACGTATCCGAGTTTGCTCAGGATCATTGTCTTGCTGCATGACCCACGTCCTCAAGATTCAGCTCTCAGACAGATGTCCTGAAATTTTCCTTTAAAATTTGATGGTATCATTCAGAATTCACTATATATATCATATAATAACCAACCTAATAATAAAAATAATAATAATAATAATAACAATAATATATATAATAAAATATAATTATAAATATATATATATATATATATATATATATATATATATATATATACTATTAAAAATATATAATAATAATATATATATATATAATAAAATATAATTATAAATATATATATATATATATATATATATATATATATATATATATACTATTAAAAATATATAATAATAATATATATATATATATAATAAAATATAATTATAAATATCAATATATATATACTATTAAAAATATATAATAACAATAATATATATAATAAAATATAATTATAAATATAAATATATATATATATATTATTAAAAATATATAATAATAATAATAATAATAATAATAATAACAACAACAGAAATGATAAACGTATTAATCCATATAATAATCAATTTTTAACGCGATGGCGTCATCATCGTGTCGTGACGTTATCATGACCAAATCTCCTCCTTCTGACTCCCTGAGGTGCCCGATTACGTCATAGCCTGCTGCGGGTTGTGGAAGCAGCCTGAGATGAATCAGGAGCAGAAACTCACCTTCCGAACGTCCTGCTCCTCCAACACGTCCATGTTCCTCAGACCTCCACACTTCCAGGTGGGAGCGGCTACTGCTCTGGGATTGGCTGCAGCTGCACCTCCCCCTGTCCCAGGGCCAGCTCGCCGAGGGTAGAAACTTACAGCCAATCACAGCACAGCGCACCGCATCAGCAGCCTATCCGCAGCCGAGGCCTGGGAACTGCCAGCCAATCCGAGCGCGGAGAGGCGGGACTTATGCTAATGTCGCAGTCCAGGCCCCACGTGACTTGGACGTGTCCAACTGGATTCACTGTAACCCTGGTGACAGTAATTGGATTTTGGACCAAAGCCACGTGACCAGAAAGCCTGCTGACCTGTATGTTGGGTCCAGACCTGCTGTGCTGGAGATCCTGCTGCAGACCCTGACCTCAGCAACCTGTTTAACCCATTTCATACTTTCATTCACCACAAAGTCAAAGTGTTCATAGGAGAAAGTTGAATTATTGTAGGACTTTAACCATGTTTTAATGAAGAAAAAGACAAAAGACGTCCACGTTAAACACTTTCCCTACAAGGACTAAAAAACATGCATTTTAATGACTGGATTGAGAAGAATATTATAATAAAACCTTTAAAAAACAACCTGAATGTCCAGCATGTTGTTATTTAAGTACGTATCAGTATCGTCCCATCTTGGGACTTTTATTATGAAATAAGAAAGAAAGCGAACAGTCCCCAAAGAGCCCCGCCCCCTCTCTCTGATCAGTCAGTGTCTGTATGCAGGTTGTGCTCCATCATTACAGTCTACCTTTATCTCAGGTGGGTTTATCTAGAACCTATGTACAGCGTAAGACCCAGATGGGGCCCAGGTTTTACATCTCCTGGTCTCCTCTGGGATCCTGGTGAGCTGATGTTATCTGGGGTCAAATCTGGAAAACACCATTAAAACAAGCGAGACACATATGTGCACACACACACACACACTTTGTAGGTGAACCAAAATCGCATGTCAAACTGTGTATGAGTGTAGTTCAACTCATCATCCTTTAGGGGGCAGACAGACACCTGCAAACCCGTCCACTGTGTGAAAAACCAGGATCAGGAATGTCTGCCCTCGTTCTCTTAACCTCATTTCCCAGCAGGTGAATCCCGAATGCCATCTTCCCAGACAACAGGTCCATATGGGGCCTGTCGGGATAGCCCAACTGGGAACCAGCATGTTTGTTCTCAGGCTCCGTGTAAGACTGGGGTCTGTGACGGGACCAGGAGGGGACAAAATGTTGAAATGTGACTTTTAGAGAAAATTGGATCTTCAACTGGCAAAAGTTCACCGTAAGAGTGCTTTTGAGCAGTGGTGCCCAAACATCTGCGTGTCACTGTAACACCTAACAACGTACACAGGGCTGGGCTTCCCGAACAGCCCCCTGGAGTAACGGCACTTCCTAATGAATTTCCAAACTGATATCCCGAGAACCGCTGGGTCACTGTAACTTCAGTCACCATCAACAGCTCGAGGTGTTTACCAAACTAAACACACAGTGCACCTCCTGAACAATGTACTCAGAGTCTCTGCTGCCTGTTAGGCAACTGCTTAGAGGAGCACACGGCTGCCGATTGTTGGGACGAGGTTTGAGAAGTCAAGGTTTCCTTTTTGACGGTGGACGGTGAAGTACTCCGGTGATACTGCCGTAATACAAGACCACCAAACCCCCCTCGTCGGCCCCCTCTTCCGAAACGGACAATGAGAAAAGTGATCTACAACGTTCAAAATCGACACACGAGAGACTGACGCAGAAAACGTCACGTCCGTCTTTAGTAAAGGACCTTAAAGAGTCCGGAGCCTTTCAGACAAGCTGCCCTCTGTCTCGAAGCCCTCCGAATGAGACCAGTTATGAATGGACGTCTTTGACACGGTGAGTCTCACTCCAACAGCCTGTCTGCGTCCCCAACACGCAACCCCCGCTTCACTCACTGCACTGGTTAGAAATCTGTCTGCCTCTGGTTTTCAGAATGACCTCATTTTTCCCGTGTGAGGTTGGGAGTGTGTGTTCGTTTCGTTTGACGTTGGGATCAAAATACCCAAGACAGTTCCTCTGCTGAATTTCAGAGGGTCAAACAAGCCAACCAACTGACCATCGGATTAGCTGGACAATGAACTAACCCACCAGACAACAATCTAACCAAGAAATACAGCCACTAACTAACTAACTACCCAACAAACCAACCATAAACAAATACAGCTTTACACATTTAATTCAGGATAAACAGACTAAAACAGGGTCATACGATGTCTCTAAAAATACAACGTTTTTGCCAAAAAACGTTGAAACTACGTTGAATCTATGAAGCTCTTTTAAAATACTGCCAACTGTATCGATGTTGGGTGTTTCCGACATCTTTTAACAAAACCTGCAAAACGAATAAGTCATAACAAGGACAAATTATGTCCAATTCAAAAAAAACCCACAGCGGTGAAGATCATATCCAGAACTGTTTATTTCCGCATCCATGTCTTACGTTACACAGTCCTCGGGACAACAAAAACAAACCTTTCCAAACTAAAAATAAAAGAAATAAGCTGTTAATAAAAATAGTTAATACACATCTTATGCAAATTGATACCAGTTTGCATTTGTCCACATTTTTTTTCCTTTTTTTTTTTTCCTTTTGTTGCAAAAACGTTATAAAACCATAAACACAAATGTTCGGTTTCGTCTGCACGACGATTTTAGGCATTCGGTTCCTAAGAGTTAAGGCCATATTAGTGCGCAGGCACCCTGCCACGGTGACGGTCGTTACATCATAGCGTTGCATCATAACAGTGATTCCCTTTTGTTTTGGCAACCATCAGGTGCATCATCCACAAACGCCTGGAACGAGGAACAAAACCAAAAACAAACAAACAAACCAAACTGAAAGTCTGTCGCTGCTCCCAAAGAAGTGTTTGGATGTGGTTTTGGGATTTTGGGGACTTTCTTACATTTGTTCGTAGACTGTGGAGGCGTTGACGGTGTCTCACGGCGCAGAAGAACACCTGGTTGTTGATGATCTGTTGGGCCGGTCAGCACCAACGATGGTCT
>CM067516.1:930909-935909 GCA_034509495.1 Acestrorhynchus altus | reverse complement strand
AACCTTACCCCTCCACAGCGTTACACTAACCCTACTAACCCCTAACATAACCCTACTAACCCCAAACGTAACCCTACTAACCCCAAACGTAACCCTATTAACCCCAAACATAACCCTATTGACCCCAAACGTTAACCCTACTAACCCCAAACGTACTTACTAACCCCAAACGTTAACCCCATTAACCCCAAACGTAACTCCCACGTAACTCCCAAACGTTAACCCTACTAACCTCCCAAACGTTAACCCTACTAACCCCAAACGAACTCCTACTAACCCCAAACGTTAACTCCTACTAACCCCAAACGCAATCCTGCATTAACCCCAAACGTAACCCCACTAACCTTCAAACGCAACCCTACTTCAACCCCAAACGCTAACCCCATTAACCCCAAACGCAACCTCACGAACCCCAAACGTTAACTCCTACTTAACCCCAACGTTAACCCTACTAACCCCAAACGCTAACCCTACTAACCCCAAACGCTAACCCTACTAACCCCAAACGTAACCCTACTAACCCCAACCACAGCAAACTCAGAGCGCACCTCAAACACACGCACTCAAACACACGCACTCAAACACACGCACTCAAACACACGCACTCAAACACACGCACTCAAACACACACACACCCCCCCCCTGTGAAATCGTAATGCTACAGTGACATTATCTCCACTGGACTCCATTCAAGTCTGAGGCTGAACCTCTAATGGAGCAGGAAATTCATTTAAGTGCTTTAATTAAATCAGGGATGGAAGGCTCTTTAATGGATCTTCCACTGCAGTCAGAGAGAGATGCTGCAACAGGACTGTTCCTGAAATACTCAAACGAACAGCTAGGAAACACGGTAACATATTACCACAATTACTGCGATTGTCTGAAGTGGACAAAAAACCTGCTGTCCAAACACTCAAAACCACTACAGTGAGCTTTATTGACACTGTCGTCTATTAAATACACTCTCTGTATGTTCAACTGTTTCAGCAGAGACAACATTCACTGTAATCTCAGGAAAGTACACCGTCTATTACAATAAAGTTTATCGCAATACAATAAAATATTGTTATATTGCCCAAGCTTACACATCTCAACCACACTTCAAACCATGTTGAGGTCTTCACTGACCGACTGTGAACTATTCATCATTACCAAAATCTGTCTTCTGAGTGGTGTGACTGTCTAACTGCTGGCAGGGAGTCCAAGACGGTGTAACTGAGCTCAGTCTCCGTCTCCTTAGTCACTCAAAGTTAAACTCACCTCGAGCTCCAGCAGGTCGAAGACCGTGTCAGGAATTCCGCTCAGCATGAAGAGATGAAGCTCCAGCTTGTCCTGCGAGTTCTTGGTGATTCGCTGGCGCAGCTTCTCCAGCGTCCATTCGTTGTTGAGGTTGAGCTGCCGCAGCTTGTTTTCACTGACCTCAGACAGGAAGACGGCGAAGCGCTTGGAGTAGAGCGGGTCGTACTGGTCAATCATGTGCAGCATGAAGGCGAAGTCATTCTTCACGTCCGGGATGTCGCTATAGCTGCTCTCCTCACGGATCGACTCAAACGAGTAGAGCTTGAGCGAGCGGCCCAGCATCCAGCACAGCGTGTACATGCAGATGAGGCCGTAGACGATGACCAGCGAGATGTAGAACCAGGCCAGGATCTTGAAGAGAGTGGCCAGTGGGTGGGCGCAGTAGTACATCTTGTAACCCGTTAGCCGCTCGATGTCCACCTCACAGTCCACGTTGAAGCTGATGTACTGAACGTTGTAGGCTGTGTAGATGATGATGAAGATGAATTTGATGACCTTGATGATGGTCTGGCGGATGTAGAGGCGATACACAATGTCGCCCTCTTCCACGTGGATGCGGAACTTCTTGACCTGGTGATCGGCGAGAGGGATTGAGTATTATCCACAGGAGAAGGGGTTGGGCTTTGGAAAGAACGTGTTAATAAGACACATCACGATGCAGGTGCTATAAGTGAGATGAGGAAATAATGAAAGGGGGTACTGAAGGGGTTTTACTCAATGCTACCAAAAGGAGGCAAGAGAGGTGTCTTCAGCCAAACAAATGTGGAAAATTAAGATGGAGAACCATCCCTGGGTCACAGAACATCCATTTAATCACTACATCTGTTCTGCACTGCCAATCGAACAGAGGACTTCAGTCAAGCTCCAAATACAACCAATTCCTCTCCATAAACAAAGTCCTAATTTTAACACTCTGGTATGCGAGCCCCTCACTGGTGGAGGGGCAGGAACATACAAGGGCAGAGGCACATGTCCTCAGACACCACTGTCCAGAGACATTTACTTGAATGTAGTGTGTAGCCTGGGGTCAGACTACATTCAGAGAAGAATTCTCGTCTGACAGGATCCGAGAGACTGTTCTCTTTCTCACACAAGAAGAAAGAGTGTCTTAATGGTCAAGGTCTGGACCAACGCCCAGAAACATTCTTATAATAATCATATTATTTAATTAGCTGTCCATCTCTTCTTCATTTTGTCCCATATTAGATTATCTTTTAAGGGGTCCAAGCCCTAACGGGTCTTCTCAAATCTGTCCAAGGAACAGTATGTCCATTAGGAATGGTCCAAGTGAGCAAAACTGGAATTCCTTCTGATACAATAATTGTTTCAGATACAGATACAGATTACATACTCCATAAAACCTG
This sequence comes from Acestrorhynchus altus, assembly GCA_034509495.1. NCBI lineage: Eukaryota > Metazoa > Chordata > Actinopteri > Characiformes > Acestrorhynchidae > Acestrorhynchus > Acestrorhynchus altus. Next base: position 933,246 of record CM067516.1, on the reverse strand, counting down.
CCAATATAGGGCATGTACGCAAAACGCTGATCTGTAGAACCTCAGAGAACGTCCATATGGAGACTCCCAAAGAACCATCATGAATAGGGGCCCCGTCAACTCTTCTTTTTCATCTTCAGAATGACACAGTGGCATGCAAATTTAAAGGCAACCCAGGAAGGTTGGATGTAAAATGTACAATATCTGATGCGTTCACAAAGTAAGTCATTAACAAGCCCTTCAGAGTTAAAGCTTAAATGGGCAGGGGAGGTGTGCCTCTAGTCCTGTGTATTAAATCAAGCCCCTAAAAACAAGTCAGTTGTTGAAATTTACTACTGGAGAAAAACTTGCCATCTCTCAGAGGAGTCTGTGTTCAGAGAACAGCAGGTTAATGTTACCTGCCTGTCTGTCTGCACTGTAAACCGTGACGTTTGGTTGAGGGGGGATAATGCTATGGGGGTGATTTTCACAGACTGGGCTCTGACCCTTCGTTCCAGTGAAGGGAAATCTTAGTGCTTCAGTGGATCAGGAGATTTTGGACAAGTGTAGCTTCCACCTTCATGGAAACAATTCGGGGGAAAGCCTTGGTTGGGTGAGCTTGGTATGTACGAACCTGCCTGGCCTGCACACAGCTCTGAGCTCAACCCAATCAAGCACCTTTGCGATAAACTAGAGTAAAGATTGTAAGACAGGTCCTCTTGTCCTACATCAGGGTCTGAATCTCACAAAAAACAAGCTTTTTCAGAAAGAATGGGTGAATATACAAGCTGTGACACTCATCAAAGGGGTTGTTACTAACCATGTAGGGTTTCCTGTGTGCAGCCATACTCCTTGTCCCCTTTGTTCTAGAATTTCTAGAAGTACATTGAGCTGGAGCTGCTGTTTCCTGAAACGGGGGCTTCCAGACTGCGCTCCAGGTCCCACAGGAAACATTAAGACTCCCCAATTGACATGTATGCCACTATATGTCGTGTATATATGTTTAACTCAGGGCCTACACTGTCCCGTCCCCCACGTCACTGGTGGATGGTTACAGTTTGAGAAAAGGGATTGTCATTTTGTGTCTCACATCACTGTTCTGTTGTACAAACCTGCCTACAGAGAAATCAATTCCAGAAAGAGCACAATAACTCACCTTCTCAAACAGGGCCTTGGCCTGCTCTCCTTCTTTCTTATCCAGGACACCCGTGTCGGATCGGTCAACAATGCCCTGCTCGATTCGGGATTTGGTCCTCTGCAGCATTGGCACGCTGGCCTCCACATCCTGGTCGCTAATACTAGATGTTTTCTTGTCAGCAAAACCGTCAGCCTTGCCTGGGGGCTTGGTGTCGGTCTCCTCCACCACGGTCTCGGACAATGCCCGTGTGGTCCAGGGGGAATCGAAGCACTTGAGCAGGATGGACACGAAGTGCTCCAGCTTGGAGCTGGTCCGAGGGAACTTGAACCAGAAGTTGCTGCAGGCCAGGAAGATGAGTGTGTGCAGCAGCACTAGGTAGGGGAAGTACTTGGCAAACCAGTGCAGCTTGTTCTCGTAGCACACGGCATCCACGTAGTTGTACTGGTGACGATCCAGCTCATACTGAATCCCCCGCGGCTCTGGACTGGGTCTGAAACTTGCGTTCAGCTGCGCACACCCCTTGTCCGCCACCCACTTACAGGGCAGACAGATCATCTTATCCTGGGTCACCTAGAGCATGGATGTTAGGGTCAAAAACATGCCCACTGACTTAGTTAGGACAAAGGATGGTAGAGGGACACGGTTAGAATGAGAATCAGAATCTGTCCATTTTACCTGCAGTGTTCCTCCAAACACAGCGATCATGAGCATGACGATGGAGATGTAGTCGGTGAAGACGTCCCACCATGGCTTCAGGATCCGGTATGCCGGCTGGGTGTCCGCAAAATACCGCAACTCAGTGATGGGAATCATGATGGATTACCTAAGAGAGAGCGAGCGAGGGGTCAGTATGCTACAGGACAAACCAGCAGTCCGTCAGAACCGTCTTTCTTCTGGGAATGAACTTCTGCTGGAGGTTCCAAAGTCTGTCACTCGCTGTCTTTTATAGTGTGTTTAAAATCTTATAATCCGGTCTGCCCGACCTCTCTGACCATTCAGGTCGTAGCAGTAGTAGAAGACACTTTATTGACTCCTGATGTGAAATAACTCGTTTGTAAAAGGGGTGACTGCGCTATGATCGGGTTTCTATAGCATTAGGCCGTTAGAATTAGTGTTGCCTCGTCTTGGTTCTGAACTTGTTCTTCAGAGCAGCATCTAAACTCTTTTATTTACCTTTCCGAGACGTTCCTGGTGCCTGCCTTAGCTGAGGAAATGTCAGTTAACCGCATGGTGAGGACACC
>CM067516.1:915909-925909 GCA_034509495.1 Acestrorhynchus altus | reverse complement strand
ATATTAAGTGGGAGCATGGACTCCGCAGATCCTCATGGACGTGTGACCCTGTTGACGGTTCTCCGGTTGTCTGTCCCTTGAGGATGTTTGGTAGGTACTGACCACTGTATGCTGGGAACCCTCCGCAAAACCAGCCTGATGTTTCGGAGAGGTTCCGTCCCAGTCATCTAGACCAGAGGTCCCCAACCTTTTTGGGGGTGATTATTGTGCGGCCGGGGGTTGGGGACCACTGGTCTAGACCATCGCAGTTTGTTTCTCGTACAAGTGTCTCAGACTGATGAGGACTCCTACTGATGAAGAAATGGAGAAGATTGTGCCTCCATTACATAGCAGTGTGTGATGGCCTTCGGAAGGTTGACACTCCGATTGGTTGCTGTGGAGGCTTTTGATTGGTTAAGCCCCGCCCCTCTCTCAACTTCTCCACTGCTAATGAGCATTGTTCATAAGAGCCGAGGGGACGGAAACATGGCGATATTGAAGGTGGATCTTAATCGTAACACTACTGTACACATTCCTTTCTTCCTCCTCTGGCTTTCTTTCCTGTCTGGCATTCCGGTTTTCTCTCTCTCCGGCTCATCATGTGATATAATTACGGAACAGGGATCATGTTGAGCCCCAGGGAAAATGTGCACGCATGCACGATCACTTACAGGAACAGAGCAAAGCAAAAATGTGGGATTCGATTAGCTGTCTTCTGAGAAATGCTCTCGCAGCCTGTAAAACCAACCTGACCTTTAAGCACGTCACCCATAATCATCTGCATTTACAGCTCCTCGTTTGGAACGGGACAACCACGAAAACAAGCGCACATACATGAAAACAAAGCTGGACGCAGATGAACCACTCTGTACCTCCAAAGGTGGTGCCTGACGGCCTGATGCCGGTTCATGGTTTGTCCTGCTGGTAGGTACCCTCCACTACAGGAGTCCCTCTACTAACCCTGGAGCAGTCTGGGAGACGCTCTGACCTCCAGTCTTCTGCACATACCAATCTGATCCTCATCAAAGTGCTTCAAACTGCCACATTGACTATGAGAACCTGATGTTCACTGGGTACTTGTGGTACCTGCTCACTTGTGGTGGTAGGGACTCAACACTGGGCATTTCTGTTTGCTCTTGCTGGCAAGTCACTAATCAACACACCCTCAGTCCTCGCGGCGCAACACAAAAAACATACTTCCTTCATTCTTCAAAACAGCTTTGGAATGCAACTTGGGCAGTGGAAGATGGAGGACAGAAGAACACAAACTGAGGAACTGCCCAGGTAATGGAGATCTCAGACATCCACAAGCAGCACTGTTATATGTTTCTCCTGAATCTCCCAACCTCATATGAGCTGGAGGCACTGAAGAACAGAGGAACCAACAAGTTCATTAGAACATTCAGACTCGCATGGAACATCCTTCACTTTGGACACGTGACAACATGAACAGGGTCATGTGAAAGCAGCAGATAGACACCTCATGGAAAGACAAAACCATCTGAATCAGCAAGATTTCAGCTTTAGTTTCACATCCCTGCAGAGATCTAGGAAATGCATGTGCATGCATGTGTGTGTGTGTGTGTGTGTGTGTGTGTGTGTGTGTGTGTTCACTCGAGTAAGAACATGTTCTTTACAAAAGTCAAAGGCAAGAGGCAGCATCCTCAACATATCGGTCCTTGAGTATCTCGCATGTTTGCACTCAGAGCTTCATCCACATGCCGGGATGAAAACGTATGGTAGCTCCTACATCAGTGGTCACTGACCCCCCACCTGGAGAGGTACCTTCCTGCAGACATAAGACTCTCAACTTAGCATCTCCTGCAGGTCACACACAACTTCCTCACTTTGACCTTAATTAGCACTTCCAGAATATTCTGGAAGCAAACCCACCACGTGTAAAAAAGCTGAAGTTGGAAAGAGGATGGTTCTACAAACACACCTCAAAATCCACAACAGACCTCAAAAGGTGCAAATCGAAGGTCCAGCCATGACCCTCACAGTCCCCTGACCATCACTGGAAATCTGTGGACAGACCTGCATGACTTCCCGGGAACCAAACAGGAAGACTTAACTTAAAAGTGTTTACAAGCTGTGACACAATTGTGCTTAAAATACAAAAGGAATGTGTCGTCTTTAACTTCCGGAGATCATTGTATCTCCAAACTGTTCACAGTAATAATTTGGACAAGGGGTGCCCAAACTTTTGCATGCCACTGCAAGTCCACGTTTAGCACGACGTAAAGCTCATCAGGTACTACAGAATTCCCAAAGCATCCAGCTGGGTGTATAGATATATATATATAGTAGTGGTTGAATGACTTGGCAGGTCTAATCATGCAGCGCTGTATCCAGTCCACGGTGACGTCACTGTAAATGCATGTGAATGCACGAGGGTGTGCAACCAAGTTACACAACAGGAGAGAACCATTAGTAAGTATAAACAGATATTTGATCAAAGCTCATTTCCCTAGAGAGCCGTTCAGCCGTTCAAACAGATAAGTGCGTCCAGTTGCGTAGGCAGAACTCGTTCTTCTGAGCAGGCGTCTGAGAGTACGAATTCTTTAGCCAGAGGTTACGGATGCCACTCTTCCTGATTCAACATGCCGCACCGGTCTTGGTGCTGCCATACATGACATCACAGGCGTGCGCACCCTGGAGTGAGGCGTATCCATGTTTGATTCTGCTCGATCACCCTTTCCTGTTTGGCTCAGTTGCGGTCAGAGAGGGCTCTCTACGTCCTGAGGTCCGGTTAGTGGATCCGAGTTGCTGATTAAGTAACAAGCAGTGATGAGAAGGCAACAGAGCAGTCCTGGTACCGGGGTCCGACCTGATCTTCACTGGGTGGAGGTAGAGAAAGCTGATTCTGAACCCGTCTAAATCGGACGCTCATAACCGCTGTGGAACGATTTGGTTCTTCTGCAAATACATGTTTTTTGGACTGAGGTCAATGTGTGGGAAACGTCTTATGAAGAGGTTATTCCATAAAAAAGAAAAACACTGCCCATCGTTCGTGGCCTACTAGCTTTACTAATGACGAGCTGGTCCATATATCAAGATGATCTGTGTGTATTTTAAAGGATCAGGCGGACGATCCACTGTGCGACCCCTAACGGGAGCAGGCGAAAAAAGAAGAAGTAGAAGAAGAAGAAGAAGAAGAAGAAGAAGAAGAAGAAGAAGAAGAAGAAGAAGAAGAAGAAGAAGAAAAAAAAAGAAGAAGACAAAGAAGAAGACGGCAACGAAGTATCGTCTGTTTAACGCCAATCCAGTTCTGATTCTTTGTTGTAACCACGGTGATCACAGCTCCATCTGGTGTTCTCAAGGGACATCAAGCAACCGTTTCTGAAATGGAGTTCTTTAACTGGAAGGGGAACCACTGGCAGAAATCTACATGTTCTACATCCACAAGCTAAATATTAACTGCTTGTTTTGATTAAAACAATGATTTAACCATTTAACCCACCGTCAGAAAGCTACCGAACAAAAGAGCAAAAGAAACCAACGTCCCAAGATCTGCTCTCACTGACTGCTCTGAGGGCTTCAGAACACCATTAACACCTCCCTCGTTACTACACTCACTGCCCATCTGATCAGCTCCTCCGACCATGAAGGAGCACTTTGTGGGTCAATTAGAACAGACTGTAGTGTGTTTCTCTACATACATGGTACATACCGTCTTTCTCCCTGATCTTCAGTGGTCAGGAACCCAAGAGTGACTTGGCGATGGTGTGTTAGTGTGTGTCACGATGGTACGAGTGGATCAGACACAGCAGAGCTGCTGGAGTGTTTAAACACCTCAGTGTCACTGCTGGACCGAGAACAGTCCACCGACCAGAAACGTCCAGCCGACAGCGTCCTGTGGGCAGCGTCCTGTGGGCACTGATGAAGGACTAGAGGACGACCAACACAAACTGTGCAGAAACAGATGAGCTTCTGTCTCCTACAAGGTGGAGACACTCGGTAGGAGTGTCTAATAGAGTGGACAGTGAGTGGACAGTGTTTAAACACTCCAGCAGCACTGCTGTGTCTGATCCACTCGTACCAGCGCAGGTGACGCAACTTGGTAAACTGGGCTGTAGTAGCTTTGGTTTGTCTTGCGGCCAAACGCAGCTGAGCTCCAGTTCAGAGCCAACGTGGAAACAGATTTCTGTAAAATGTTATTCATAAAAACATAGAAATGTTTAACGTCCATTAATATTCGCCCACCTTAGCAGTTTAGTGGATGCTGCAATCACAGCACCGAGACTAACCAGCGATGTGGTCTTTCTAGACCTTTAAATACTACAATCACTTGAGACTAGGGCTGGACGATATATTGATATATTGATATTTAGATTTATTGCACAATATATTGTTTCATCGTCATCAACACAAGCGCAGTATTCACACTGCGACACATGCGATGCCACGTAAGGCCACTTTAAAGAAATGGTCACCTTTCACGCTGCTTAATACAAAAATAAAATTCCTTTTCCATGACCAATCAACCCTTTCTGCCCAATATCATATATTTTACTCCGATCTCTGATGTCCATATCGCCCAGCCGTAGAGACACAGTCCCCCTGAATGATGGGGTTAAAAAGATAAAAGGGGGCGTGTATATTTATGCACTTATATTACATCGATTTTAACTGAACTGACATTACATTTCATTCACATTTAAATTCTATTTAATCTCTAGTCTAACTGACTCTCGCTCCAGCCGCGACCCCACCGATCAGGTTCTATTCATAATAAACACTGGGATCCAATTTTTCCCACAAATAAACATCTGTTTTACAGTATTTGAGGAAACACTGAAATCCTCCAACGATTACAGGATTTCTATTCTGTCTTCCTGACAGCCCTTCTGAACTGGAATAAACCAGTACCGCGCTACTCCTGGACGAAAACGCTGACATCATACTCCCACTGACGCGAGACAGCAGCCCACACGAAAACCTTTTCCTGTCCTAACCACAAACCCGCTCATCCCCGGCCATCATCCCGACTCAACCAATAAAAAAACACCGCTAATTACCACGTGCGGTACAGCAGCTCACTGGAGGGCCTTCATAAGAACCTTAAACAGGGTTTAGTGAGACTACTGTCACTGGTCTGGACTCAGGCATTAACCAGGCAGCCGTCCCACACCGTTACTTCTGTATAAACTCAGCCAGGACTGATTCCTGACCAGGGGGGTTTACAAGCAGGCAGATTTTTCCAGGCAGATGACCAGTCTCTGACCAGTAATGACCTTCTTCACTTGTGGCCAAAGATTTTCATGGCATCACATTTTAACGCTGTATCACAACTTTTATTATTATTATTATCAGTTATAAAGACCTGCATACAGACTCTGACTGATCAGAGAGAGGGGGCGGGGCTGATGATCAACCTGCATACAGACCTGACTGATCAGAGAGAGGGGGCGGGGCTGATGATCAACCTGCATACAGACTCTGACTGATCAGAGAGAGGGGGCGGGGCTGAGGATCAACCTGCATACAGACTCCGACTGATCAGAGAGAGGGGGCGGGGCTGATGGATCAACCTGCATACAGACTCTGACTGATCAGGAGAGAGGGGCGGCTGATGATCAACCTGCATACAGACCTGACTGATCAGAGAGAGGGGGCGGGGCTGATGATCAACCTGCATACAGACCCTGACTGATCAGAGAGAGGGGGCGGGGCTGATGATCAACCTGCATACAGACCCTGACTGATCAGAGAGAGGGATAATACTGATACATAAATAACAGAATAATGGACATGTTCTGATGGCATTGTCTGTAATCCCACGAGACTACAAACCCGAGACTACACATACAGCTGCGTTTGGAGGTGATATGTGTTGATATGGGAGTTGCTTTACTGTTGGAGACATCAAGAGTTTGTGGTGTTCACATTATAAGAACCCTATGCTCATATGCGTCTCTGACCAGAGACTGGATTACTTACGGTCACTTACGAATGCTTCACCTAGGACTGATGTTAATGCCAGGTGTGACCAGCGTCCCCGAGACCCCTTTATTGGTTTCTGTGCTGTGGAGCATGTTGTTGGTAGGTTTTCTTCAAGGCCAATTCCCTTTAAAGGTCATCAGGTTGATCGGAGACCAGTTTAGTGGGTTCTGTTGGTGATGCAGGTATATCTAAGACATCTAGTGTCTCCTGCAGGGTACCACACCACTCCTGTAGAATCTGCTCATCTCATAAAGGACTACAATCAGCTCTAGATGTCTCCTATTTCTAGAACACGTAAATGCTCCAATGGGACTCTTAGCATCTCTTGTTGGCCTCCAAACAGCTCCTAGACAACCACTAGTAGCTCTGATGGATCTTAGCAACTCACAAAGCTAACTTTCTTATCCTAGAGGACACCAAGCACAGTCTTCAGGTCCTCTAATTAGACTACTCACAAGTTCTAGCTTCTATTTTCAAATACTGGTGTGAAATACTCTCTACTCCTGGCATCTCCAATAGGACTTTTAGCAGCTTCAGACCAGCGGTCCTCTGGCCTTCAGGGGCTGCACTACGTTAGACACTACTAGCACTTCCCACTGTATTCCTCATTGGTTCTAGATTATTCTAAGCAGCTGTAGAACGTTTAGGACGTCTGTGATTCCCAGCATGGTGTAGAGCACTTCAGCGCTGTTAACTACATCTGTGAAAAAGAGCAGCATCTGGGAAAAGGCAGCAGCCAGTAGTCATTCATCACACAACACTTCCAGATCACATATAAGCGTGTACAGTTTCCAGTTCCAGTAACTCCAGTAGCTCCCAGAGCAGCATTATGTGAGGGTTTTCCAGAACTATCCCATCCTTCCCTTAACATCGTCCACTGAGGGAACACACAACGACCATCTTTTGGGCCTTCATCTTACTCCATGAAGCTTCCAGAAACCTATACGCCCAGCACAGTGCTGACCGCTGGGTAAATGATCTACACAGCTGTGTGGCATAACTCCTCTCCTGCTGTCGGAACAGGACATCTGTAATCCGATTCCTTCCCACCCAAACTCTACAGTAACGTCCCTCACAATGGACAAAAAAACACCTCATCCTTAGGTGGAGAAAGTGATCCACAGAAATGGCACATTACATCATAAAAATGGACATGTTTGGGGTTCTCCTGGTGATGCACGTTTTACCTTTGGGTGGCCAGGATTGTCCTCCAGTGACACAACAATCTGAACTCGCGCAACATCGGTTCCTCTGCGGTAACACACGAGCTTGCTGTCTTGTGCAACATCACGAATAACCGCTAAACTACTCGTCCAAAGAGTTCGTCCAGTACCGCAAACTATCTCAGTTGCGTCCAGCAGCCGCTTTCAGTTAACGTTTCCCAACATAGCACTGCTTTCATATGCATGAACCCAAAAACCCCACTGTACTAGCAAACATCGTTTTAGATCTTTGTGACCATAAAACATTTACAATCTAATTTCATATTAGAACAAGGTGATGGCAGGTACTGAGCTTCACCTAGGTTGTGGATTTGCAACCTGTTGCTTCAGTTGTCGCTGCTAAGCAAACCAGTTGTATTTATCTACCCACCTACTGAGCAGGAGTAGAGCAACATCCTCCTCCACTTGCATGTCTTTTAGAGGTCTCTCCACTGTCCAAAAGCCTCACCGGTGTTCACATGCGTCTTCGCCCTTCCCTGATCTAAGAACTTTATGTTCATATTTTGTCCATCAGAACTTTTCGTGTACTTCAACACGAAGATGGACAATGTCCCCAGTCCCTCCTCTTCCCCTGTTCTGTGAACACAAATGCCCCCTGCTGATGATTGGCTGGAATAGTGCGTCCGTTTCTTGGTCTGAGCCAATCGGTAGGTTTATCATTTACAGAACCAGGAAGAACGAACAGGAGAGCTGGGGAACCATTAGGGAACGTTCTCCAAATTTTACAGAGTACTAGATTGGAATCATGTACAGCATCTTTAAGTGTAATAAACTAAACTGACGACTTAGATTGTTAATCTATAAATATGATAGGCCAAACTAGTCTCCTCCCACTGACCTGTAGCCACGCCCCAATACTACACATGCTGCTCTGATTGGTGTGGTGGCCTAGCTTTCAAGATTTGTAGACCATTGGCCCAGGCCAACCTAGTCTCCTCCCACTTACCTGTAGCCACGCCCCAATACTACATGCTGCTCTGATTGGTGCAGTGTGCTTGACCAGCCAGGGATTTGAACCCCAGACTGGGAGGGCAGTGGTGTTACCCACTAGACTCTCCTCACCTGTGGCCTTAGGTTCTGTGGCCATTAGAACCTGGTGTTACACCAGATAAGCCCAGCAGACTTCACTGATCTGAGAGCAGCAGGACTCAGGGTCTCTGTAAAGTGTCCTGAACAGCCGCTGATCTGAGAACAGCCGCCCGAACCCCCCACTTACCGGCTGTGCTCCAGCGACCGTCTGCTGTCTCCCTCCGGCCGCACATGAGCGCCACATTTCCCGCAGAGCCGAGCCGAGCAGCGCCGCCACTCTCAGTGCTCAGGAACGCGGGCAGGCCACGCCCACAGCGCCGCGTCACACCGACGCACCGGGCGGAGGGCCAATCAGCGCCGCGCTGCGGCTGTGCGGGGGGGCGGAGTCGGAAACGACGCCCAGAACAGGCCCTTGAGCCCTACGCACTAGCGCACTATCTAGTGTTTACGTTACAGCACTGTAGTGTACAAACATGTGGAGCCCTTACAGTGTCCTTCTGTTTTTTACAGAGGTCAAATCCAATGGTTCTGTGTGGTACAATCAAATTTACCACATCCAGTTCCACGGTACCACATATCTAGAGTCCTGTGTAAAGTTCCACCAGACAGGACAGTTCCACGGTACCACAAATCTATAGTCCTGAGGTAAAGTACCACCAGGCAGGACAGTTTCACAGTACCACATATCTAGAGTCCTGAGGTAAAGTACCACCAGACAGGACAGTTTCACGGTACCACATATCTAGAGTCCTGTGTAAAGTACCACCAGACAGGACAGTTTCACGGTACCACATATCTAGAGTCCTGTATAAAGTATCACCAGTCAGGACAGTTCCACAGTACCACATATCTAGAGTCCTGGGTAAAGTAACACCGGACAGGACAGTTCCACAGTACCACAAATCTAGAGTCCTGTGTAAAGTACCACCGGACAGGACAGTTTCACAGTACCACATATCTAGAGTCCAGAGGTAAAGTACCACCGGACAGGACAGTTTCACAGTACCACATATCTCGAGAGCCCTGAGGTAAAGGTCATGATTGAGGAATGTTGTGTTTCAAACTCCCACACAGTTGAACTGAGCATAAAAGAACAATCTAAACTGTGTACAGCCGTATCTAAGCAGCTTTCTGAACCATAAGAAACCTTTGGCCAAAACATACTGTATTGTCAGATTTGTCTCACATCACAGCGACTCCAAGACGGAAACATAAACGTAAAACAGCAGGTACCACAAGTTACAACAGTACAAGGCATACATGGTCGTATGAAAATGTAGATTTATTTATTTAAAATCTTTTACACCGTTTGAGAACCTGAGAGACATAACGTGGATCAGTGGACCACCAGGAATGATCAGAAAGTGTCATGGAATAAGATCTTGTCTTAGACAGACATAGGTTTCATTGATGCACCATATTTCTACAGCAGTGTCGACATGACCTCCAGTCACGCCGCTGTTCCCCAGGCCCAGTGTTGAAATGCTGTGGTGTAGTTTAGTAGATAACAACAGCACCTTCCTGTGGTAGACCAGGGTTCAAATGCCTGGTCAGGCAAGACCACCACACTACACCACACTGGTGGACAGGACACCTCACACTACATTCTTGTACCTGTGTAACATGGTTGACATGTAAGAGCTCTGGATAAGAGCACCAGATATATGTTGTAAATGTAAAAGAGTCATTCCAGGGAACAACTCCCATTTCCACCATTCCATCTAAAATTCCATAGCCAATCGATTTGGGTCCGTTGGGAATTGGGCATTTCCTCCAATCAAAGTGGCTAATATTTAGATCGGCAGACGATTGGGGACCTTGTC
>CM067516.1:830909-913409 GCA_034509495.1 Acestrorhynchus altus | reverse complement strand
TGTGTACTATACTCTATTTACTCCATAATTATACTCTATTTATTCTAAACTCTATTTACTGTATTACTGTACTCAATCCTTTATTACTATACTCTATTCACTCTATACTCTATTCACTCTATACTCTATTTACTCTAAATTCTATTACTATATACTATTTACTCTATACTCTACTCTATACTATATTACTATACTCTACTCTAATCTCTATTTACTGTATTACTATACTCAATACTTTATTCGATACCCTATTTACTCTAAACTCTACTGTATACTCTATTACTATGCTCTATTTACTCTAAATTCTACTCTAAACTCTATTACTATACGATATTTACTATAAACTCTATTTGCTGTATTTCTATACTCAGTACTTTATTGCTATACTCTAATTATTCTACAATGTATTATTTTATACTCTATTTAATTTATACTCTATTGTATTTCACAAATATTAGGCCAAAAGAGAGACAGAGAGACAGAGAGAGAGAGTGAGAGAGTGAGAGAGAGACAGAGAGACAGAGAGAGAGAGAGACTCACTGTGTTGTGACCACTCTTCCCAAAGATGCTGCAAATCAGCATCGTGTTCATGATGATCTGTGAAGGAAGTCATTTCTCTCAGTCATATTACTGAACATATACATCACTGAGAGACAGAGAGACAGAGAGAGAGAGAGAGAGAGAGAGAGAGAGAGAGAGAGAGAGAGACAGAGAGAGAGAGAGAGAGAGAGAGACAGAGAGAGAGAGACAGAGAGAGAGACAGAGAGAGAGAGAGACAGAGAGAGAGATTCAAATACGGGTTGTGTGCGTCTCTGAGACTCACGATGTGGAATGTCCGCTTATGTGTCCAACCAAGTGCTTACCTGTGCAAACTGCGAGGGATTATAGGGGAGAGACAGAGAGAGGAGAGAGAGAGAGACATTAGTGAGGAGAGAGAGAGAGTGAGAGAGAAAGAGAAGAAAGAGAGAGAAGAAAGAGAGAGAGAGAGTGGTAAGTGTCAGTGACTGCGACTTAGGGGACAGAAAAGTGCTCCCATTTCTCCAGTTCATCAGGTCTGGCACAGAAGTGGAGACCAGGAGTGAGTCAGACTCATTCACTCATAAATGAACTAAATCCTCCTCCCAGTCTCTCAGTCTTCCCACTGAGCCTATAGCACAGAAGCTTTTTTCAGTTTGTCCAGTAAGGAAGTAATGTTCATGTTTGCATTCCTATAAAAGGCCCTTTCACACTGAGTCTGTTTTAGGACAAGCGGGCGTGATTTTAAAGTAAACAGGACTAGAAACCCTGCAGGTCTCACACATGTCCTCTCTTTCCTTCTCTCTGCTCACTGTCCACTCCTGCCGTCTTTAAATGTCCTCGTCAGCGAGGTAGTCTAAAGTTCACGGATCTTCTGGCCATGAACAGACTGGATAGTTTTATGGTCGTACAAACGTCTTGTTCTGCTGTGAAGAAGATCAGCTGTTCTGCGTCACCTCGATGCTCTCATTTGTTTGGTCTGCAGCCACAATAACAGAGCTCTGACCAAGCATCCCAACATGAAGAAAATCAAACGGACTCTTACTATTAAAATTAATTGTCTCACTTTTGGACACTTTAGATGTGAAAGACAACATTAATATTGCAGATAGTGGAGCACTGGGAATGGATGAATCACTGGAGCACTGATGAAGGACACCAGGATGAGGTGGAACACTCAGTAGGAGTGTCTGATTAGAGTGGACAGAGTGAACAGTGTTTAATCTACTCCAGCAGCAGCACTGCTGTGTCTGATCCCTTTCGTACCAGCAACACCACACTAAACACCACCACCATGTCAGTGTGACTGCAGTGCTGAGAATGACCCACCACCCACATCATATCTGCTCTGTGGTGGTCCTGTGGGGTCCTGATCATTGAAGATCAGAGAAACAGATGAAACACTCTGCATGGACTCCTCCACCAAATGTTTTAGGCCCAAAATCGCCTTAGAACTATGGCATCATAGGCATCAATATGAAGTGAGAACCTCTAACTGTAACAGAGAGAGCGAGAGAGAGAGAGAGAGAGAGAGAGAGAGAGACAGAGACAGAGACAGAGGTGGAGAGGGTACCGTTGGTGTGGTGGAACAGGAGTTGGCGGAGTTCCCTGAGGGCAGCCGTGAGGTTCTCCAGTTGGTCGTGCAGGTGGATGTTCTCCTCAATCAGAGTGTGGATGGTATCCTGAAGCTCAAATGCATGGCAACACACACCGACCAGCACCAACACACACACACACCGCAGGCCCGCTGACAGATGCATGACATCCATGCAGGACACACACACACCTGGAGAACGTCTGTAGTCCAGCCCGTTCTGATGAAAAGCTCACTGTTCACACCATCACACACACATCCGGCAGCTGTCCTGCCTGGTACAGGACTAGAGATAGAGAGAGAGAGAGAGAGATAGAGAGAGAGAGAGAGAGAGAGAGAGAGAGAGAGAGAGAGAGAGAGAATCAATCCAATCGTTCTGCATGGTTGAACTTTCTGTGTATGTGTGTGTGTGTGTGTGTGTGTGTGTGAGTGAACTACCAGAGGCATCCCAGTTCTCCATCATCTCTGAGTCCGCGTGAACAGTAGGGTGACTGTATTTTGTTTTTTTTAATAGAGGACACTGAAGACACACAAGCATCCACCAAGGTCAGGATGCTGTGTCCAGGGGGCTTGAAGCAGGCCTAAGTTTTAGGACCATAGCAGTGTGTGTGAATGTGGGAGGGGCCTAAATATCTTCTGAGTGACCATCGACTATAACCGTGTAACATTGATCTGATTATTGATTTGGACATTTCAGCATATTTGCTCCACTGGGTTTTATGACTGGCCTGACAGACTGAAAAGAGGACGTGTGAGGGAACCTGAAAGACACACTTTATTGCTCTTAGCTACTGGAAGGATGGTACTGCCCACACTGACGGGCGAGTGGGAGGCCCATCTCACCTATCAAGTCTTATTCTATTGGCAGTACTTCTCGACTAGACAAGCTGTGTGTACATGAACCTATTGGCACCGATTGGCACCATGTCTGGTCATCCAACATCCTGACCTCACAAACGCTCTTGTTGCTGATTGCACTCAAATCCTCACAGCAATGTTCCAAAAGCTTTCCCTTGACAGTAAAGACAGTTTCTCATGAAAAGCAGGACAAACTCTTCTTAATACCCTGGATTTCACAAGAAACAGTGAATGAGCAGCAGGTTCATAGTGGTGCATGGTTGTGCCACTCAGGAGACCCCTAGAAGATTGTTGAGAGGTCTTGGATGACTTCAGCAGAAAGTGTCCAACTCCTTGGTGTTCTCAGGTCTTTATGTGTGGACTACACTCTTCAGTGCACATCGGATCTTTTGATTTGGGTTGTGGAGACGGAGAAGACCACTGTAAAATGCTGGAGCTTTAGGTTCCTCATGGTCTCTTACCATCTCCCTCACTCTTGGGTCCTGCTCCTGGTAAACTTCCACATCTTCCGGGCTTTTCAAAAGTCTTATCTCCAGGTAGGCTCTGAAACCACGGGTCCCAGGTCCCAGTGGCACCACAGTCATTCATGCCTGGGAAGCCCAGAGAGCATGACTGTCCACTCTGGACAAACAGGTGGGATTTGGGGGTGAAATATCATCCATTCTGAAAAATAAACAGCTGGCCAAGCTGCTTGACCAGCATAGATTAGGTTTGGGATTGATGGTTTAGCTGGTTTACCAGCATGATCATCCTGACAAGAGCTACACAACCAGTATTGCCAACCTGACCTTGCTGGATGACCAGTATGAGAAAGACCAAGCTGGTCAACCGGCAAAATCACATTCAACACACTATGCTGGTTTACCAGTTTAGGATTCGGCCTGAATAACCAGCTTTTCAACCACCTTAACCATTAGACACCAGTTTAGACCATCTGAAACCAGCTCAGATTTCTCTTTGGAGAACTTTGGAGAACTGGTCGGAAAGCCAGACTGGTCCTCTTTGCCGGGTAGCTGCTGTTTGCTCACTAATCTCTTCCCTGTATCCATCAATCGGTTTAGAGAAAGCGAGGGAGGACAGTCGATTTAACCCCCAGGGCAGTCGATGTGTAATTAAGTGTGATGCCATTTGCCATCATCCTCAATCAGCCATTAGGTTACGTCACACGGGCCTCACGCTCACTTGGTACCGCAGCTGTTGAACAGCGTTACACACTGGAACACTTTGAGCTTTGAAGTAGAAACGTGGTGAAACGGGTGCCGGGTTAAAGTTCTCGGGTGGTTGTTGGTGGTGTTCCAGCGGCGTGTAACCCAGATTCACTTTTACAAGAGAACACAGCAGCTAATGGAGCTCCAAAACATCCTCACACTCATCTTAAAGCCTGTCTGTAAATGTCCTTGGTCCACAAATGTTTGGACACCAATCATCGGGTTCTAATTTTCTGCTGCCAAACTACACATTTCGCAGAAATAAAGGAGGTAAAAGTGCAGCTTTGAGAATTTTTACCGTCACACTGGTTGAGCAGCGAGGAAATGTCCAAACCCACCCTCAGAGAAGACAAAATAACCATAAATAAGCTCCTCTGAGGTTCAGTTGATCTTTATGGTACAGGGACGTGATTGTCTTGTTAGATGTGTGGAAGGACAGAGCTGAGACGCTCACTCCAGTATACCAGCAGTGTCAAAATTCCCAGTCTCTTTAAACCACTGTAACTGGGTAACGTGAGGCATCTTCGTTTCCCTGTGGAATGTTCTTTCAGAAACTGGTGGTGAGGGCCCCGCACTTCTATACTTCTAGAAGTGAAGGTTGAAGCTGTGGAACACAACAGGTTCTGTTCATCAGCTACACCTTCAGTCCAGGGAACGTCCAGTGGACTGGGATTTCTGCCACTCCTGGAAGACCTGTATTGCAAGTTCAGCACCATCCTTCCCACTACGGACGTTGTCCAGCCAAACACAATTATTCCAGACCAATTATTAACATCTGGCCCTCCAGGACCACCGTTCTACCCCTGACACACCCCATACCACTGTCTTCCTGGAGTCACCGTCGGACATTTTAAAGGAGCCACTATTTAACACAGGAACAACTCGGAGTAGAAACCTGAAAGAGCAGGTTCGTTGAATCAGGAATAGCGGGAGCTGGGAAAACAGAACCGTGCAGGGCGTCTGCAGGACCAGGGTTGAGAAACATCTCCTCATACTCATCAAAAGCCAAGCTGCTCAGACAGCTTAACCAGACCAGGATGTTTTTACTCAGCAGTGATTATTACCACGGCGAGTTCAAAACGGTAACTAACGTATCTGAAGGGATTCTGCTGCTCTCAGCTGATTAATCTAGTCTAGAGAAGGGACCACTGAACTGTCCAGGGCAGCGTCACAGCAGGACAAACCCCAGACCTAGATTAATACTATTAATAGTATTGGATGACTATTACATAACACCTCAGCAGCATCAGAATTACCTTATAAACCACAGTGAACCTCAGAGGAACAGGTATCTGCTGAGAGCCGCAAACAGTAAACATTACAGCTTCATTTTATGCTCAATGAAGTTCCAATTCTGGAATTTTGTACGCTTACCAGCATCTACTCGAGAAAATCGACATCACAATTTTCTTACAGCGGAAACACTCCAAACAGCCTGGATATTTGAACAAAACACTTTATTAAGTCAGAGCGTGTGTGACGTGTGTTTATGCGCTTTTGGTGGCTCTGGAACGCTTCTTCTTCACCACCACGGGCTTCTGACTCCTCAGAATGGCACTCGCCCGCCTCAGAGCAGCCTGTGACACAACGGGACAGAGAAGGTGACGCTTATTAACGTTTAATTAATACCACACATCATCAGAACGGATGCGTTTCCTGTTACGATATGTCCTCACGCGTGTCCGAGCGTAACGGCGTGCGAGGACTCACCATGCGCAGGTCCTTCCTGTAGTTGTTTTTGCGGATGATGTTCCTCAGGCGGTTCAGTGTGGTGCGCGAGTTCTTGTTGATGGTGATCTTCTCGTACGATTTCACAGGTTTGCGCTGACCTGAAACATTTGTTAGCAGATTGGACAATCGGTCGACTTGGGCGGTAACTCGGACAACAGTCCGCCTTCCATTAAGGAAAGTGACTTAAGCTACAGTCGTGCATGAAGACTGGTTTTCAAACCTGCACGTTTCTTCAGGATGACGACGACACCCTTGCCATCAGCAGCCTGCTCAATGCCGACAGTCTTGCGGTGAACGAGACCATTGAAGCGGAAAGCGTTCCTGGCCTTCAGGTTGTTGGGCTCCTGAAACAGAACAACAGACGGGACATTTACTACCCAAACCACACACTCGGACAACAAACACACAGTAACCGGTTCTCCCTCAACGACGAGTCTAAAGAAGTGGATCTCGGTTCTCCCGCTGGAGCACCACTGCCCTGCTCGTCTTTGATCCACCTGGTGCAGGGTACCCCTCGGCGGCCGCTCCAAATACTTCCCAACGTTGTCCACTCGGGAGTAACAAGTCATTCCCATTCTTTCCTTAAACAATCGATTGGAGCAAAGGTGAAATACGTCCACCCTAAGTGAGCGGAATTCAGCACAACAGTTACCGGTCAAAACAGTTCCCTCCATGTCGGCCAGTTGGGCCCAACTCCCCTCATTTCCTCCAATCGATTGGTCGAGAGAGAGAGCAAGACCCTAAAGTGGACAATATTTGGACCAGCTGACAGTAGGGGACCTCACGAACATCGTAAAGGGACCAGTTCTCTCTTAGCCAACTTAGGTCGGAGGAAATTCCAAGGAATTCCCAATTTACTCAAATGGGATGGAAACGGGGAACCGGACATTACTCCCAAGTGGCTGAAACTGGGAAACTTCTTGGACCAGTGGATGATGGGTGTCCTTACATCAACATTACTTCTTAACACTAAAGCCAAACACAAAGCACCAGCAAGGCTGGTGGACGTGGCTGAACCAAAGTGTGGACAGGCCCTGTCACTTACAGTGCTGTAGGTCTGTCCGTTCCTCTTGATGAGGTAACTGGAGTTGTTCCTGATGACCATCCACTGCAGGTGAGACGACATGATGGCGTTTCTGCAGAAGATTGGAGACACAATGAAACTCAATGAGGACATTAGAAGCTCATTCAGGATATTTAGTTTTCTGATACACAGTTCTAACAACTACAATCACATATGATACCACATCAACACCCTGTCTCATTCACAGATTATACACACACACACACACACATTCTATCCTAAACCTATAAATCCTAGATTCAGCTCACTTAACATCCTACTGAAGTCCCTGAAGAAAGGAGGTAAACATGGACACACCTGGAAACTGGGGATTGTAAAAATCTCCCAGTTCCACCTTAATCAAATCATACCACCTTAACTGCTCTGCCTGACTACACGGGGAGCGGGCTGTCCCACAGAAGCATATGTGTGTGAGAAACCTCAGCCAGGGACAGAAAACACAGCCAAACCAGCAGTGAAGCGACCAGAACCCACTTCAGCAGAACTGGTGTTCGCTACGCAAACAGCGTAGTGTAAGAGCGTAACCTGGTCGTTAAGCGGCAAGGCCCCTCACACAAGCGCGGCGTTTCCGAGGGAAAACCGAGCCTAACTCAACCCAGAACCTCAACCTCTCACTTTGGACAGGTTCTGCTACTTCTAACGAAGCCCCACACTCACTCCAGCACCACACTGACGGAGAAAAACGCACTTTTAGCGCGTTCAAACGGCGAACAGAGGCCGAGCACGTTACCTCCTCAGCACAGGAAGAGAGAGAGAGAGAAAGAGGTCCCACCGGCGAGGACAACTTTATAGATCAATGCGCGCGAAGGACAAACACAAGCTGCCGCGCGCCCCGTTTCCACCCCACTTGTAAACACGTTACACGTTTGTTTCAGCGTTGCTGTGTGAATCGTGTTTGCGGGCTGTGTACGACCAGAGAGGTTGTTTTCAACCGGGAACTATATGTCCGGGCTCCGGTGCGGAAGGATACAGTGGTTGGCGACGGGTTTGCCTACGTCTGGTGCGCACTGTTAGAGAACGTATAGGCAGGAGAGTTGCCACTTGGCGATGTCTTCCAGGGTCAGACACCAGAGGGCGCTCGCGAGAGAGTCCAAAATGAATGGGATCCTATGTAGCGTTTGAGCAAAATTATAAACTTTAAAAGGAAAATCGCACTCATTTGCTCAACTCAGACACGCATCAAGTGTATCAGCACTGCAGGTATATTTTTAAGCCTTTTGACTTGTTAGAAACTATACATGTGCCTGATTTGGGGTAAAGACCTCGCCAAACGCCGCCCAGAAGCAGCAATGCTAGCGGCTATATTGGTCAAAACCCTTTGTCTATGAAATAATTAAACGTAACATGCGCATTTTCTTTGACATTCACTAAAACGCGTCTATTAATTACCAAAAAAATTAAGAGAATTTCTAGATAAGTGGTTAAATACTGTTTATATTTGCGCTTTTAGCCGTTTAGCTCATTTAACCTCCATTCATTGAGGACTCTCTCGCTGGCGCCCTCTGGCGTCTCACTCACAAATTGATTAACCGGTGACTCGGAAGTGGTCATTCTGCCTAGAAACTTGCTTTGGCTCTGACACCACAACAAACGGAGCTGCAGAGAGATCCCGAGATATTTATCATTTTTACTGATTTATGGACGATTTACAGCCTCATTCACGCGTTCAGGGCGCTGTATGAAGCAGTATGTGCGTGTGGGTGATGATAGTCTGAGCATTAATGCAGTTTTATTGAGTTAAAGCACTGAGCTGCAGTGTTTTTCTGTAATCTGGGGAGTACATTGTTTATTTCCTGGTTTAGTATGCATGTCTGTAAACAGCCTCGAACACGTGGTTTTACAGGCTGGAGTGGTCAGTGTCTGAGAAGGATGTGTGTCTGGATATGATCTCTGTTGTGTGAAACGGGGAGATCTTCTGATCAGACTGCATGAACTGAAGATGGAGCTTCTGTGTTCTGACCTAAAGCTGGGTTTTGTTGTCCTCAGGTCTGATGTCCTAAAGCTGGACCCTCAGATGTTCAGCTCACACACCCACCACAGCTGATCATGGACAGTGAAGAAGACCTGGAGTCACGTGGGGAGGAGCTGTATGAGCTGGTTCATCAGAAGCATGCAGAGATGGCTCCGAAGCTAACAGGTGAAGATCTGTACATTGAATCGATTTGATGTTCTCCCTCCAGAACCTTGATTTTCAGACGAGCCTTTCTCCTCAAGCAGCTTGTGAACTCCTGGTCATTGTCCTGCTGCATAGCCCGAGTCCAGCACTCCAGCTGCAGGCCACAAACTGACGAGAGGATGTTCTCTTTCAGGATGAGAGTTCATGGTTCCATTAGGTTTGGCCAGTTGTCCAGATGCAAAGCAGCCCCAACCATCACACTACCACCACCATGTTTGATTGTTCAGGTTTGAGGTGGTCTGCAGGCTTAGGTTTATGCAAGATGTAGCCGGAATCTTGTCTCCCGAGGAGATACGAGCGAGATCTTTGACTCCTCATGTCACGTCTTGGAGAACATCTGAATGTGATCTGAGCTGTTGTGCTCTCAGTGTCTTTCTTGTTGTGGAATCACACTGAGAGGCCTACAGTTCTTTAGATGTTTGTCTGGGTCACCTCCTGGATGATTCGTCAATGCAGTTCTGATATTTTGGGAACCTGGGAAGGTTCTGAATTTTGGAATAAACCTTCAGTGAGTTAAATGAGTCATTTGCACACAGACGTTGGAATCTGATGATTGCTCGAGGGCTGAGTGTGTTTGAGCAGGGAAATGTCCAAACGCTGGCCTCCAGGACTGGGAGTGAGGAGTCTGTGGTGTCTGAAAAGTCATTTATTTGCAGTGTGAGATTAACTGTCGAGATCCTGGATTGTTGGCAGGAATGCTGCTGGAATTGCCGGGAGCTGTGATAAGTCAGATGCTGCAGGATGAAGAGCTCCTCACCAAAGCACTGGACAGAGCGCTTGCAGCCTTGCGACCTGACGACAGGTGATACACACACACCCCTGCAACCTGGACATACTCTATATGGTATGTCTCCAATGCTAAGGGTGGGCTAGAGGGGGATTAAGCCGATCAGAAATGGGTTGTGAGCTTCTCTGGAGTTATGGAGCTCCATCTAAGACCCTTTAGATGAGTTCCAGCATTGTAAGATGTAGAACTTGCCCAGAAGAATAGAAGCTCTTACTGAAGTAAAGAAGCACAAATCCTGTGTTAATAGCACTGACCGAGCAGGAAGAAACATGGGATCAGCAGGTGTCCACAGACTTTTGGGACGTTTTGTTGCTGTGAACTTAGTCTAGGACTAAACTAACTGGGACTAAAGGTCAGTGGGGATTTCTTACTGGGTTTAGGCCCGATCGGATCATGTGAAGACACTGTCGATTTCTTCTGATGCTTTGTTTTTCAGCAAACTGCTGCCCAAAGCTGACGATGGAGACTCCGTGACCTCCGACTCAGTGGGTGAACAGCTGTACGACCTCATCGAGCTGTACAACACTGGACACACCCAGAAAATAACAGGTCAGCCCAGGTCCGTCCTTTCGTGCACCGCGTCTTAAAACACACGCTGAAGACAGGCTTCATTACACCAAGGTCTGTTCTGTGTCTGCATTGTTGCCTTGGAAACGCTGCAGGCATGCTATTGGAGCAGAAAAAGGAGGTGGTGCTGCAGCTGCTGTCAGACCCCGCCCTGCTGGAGGAAAAAGTTCAAACTGCCCTGAAAACTTTACAGGAGTGAGTAGGAACGGTTCCGTTCTTCAAGCCAATTCCTGAAGAGCATTCAGTTCCACAGGATGCTGTGAGAACCCTAGACTTCAGGTGGTTACATTGGTTCATTCAGAGTGGATTAGTGTGTTTTTGTGTAATGCCCCGCCCCTTTCTGGCGGACAACTCTCATTTGAATGATGGTAAATAAAATTTCCAAGACTTTCATAATTTAGTTGCGTAAAATAAGTTCCCTGCTGATTTATAGCCATTAGGAGCCCAAAATGGTCAGCCAGGCCAACAATTACAGCATGTTGCTGGTCAGCGGTCAGCATTGCTTTATGGAAAAATAAAAAAATAGGGCCTGATGAGGGTCTTTGACTCCGTCGGAACGTCTTCCTCTGCTGGTGTGTTTGGAATGTGTGCATAATTCACCGGATCAGATTTTTGGAAATAAATGAAGGTAACGTCGTTAAGATGGTCACAGTTGTGACTCACTGATCTTCTCACGATGTCTAGTTATGGGCAGGTCCAGCAGGAGACTGACGTGAGTGACAGCTCGGACAGAGACGAAGCAGAAGCAATCGGAGAGACCATTTTCGGACTGGTACAGAACATGGAGCCTGTACACTGTGCAGACATCACAGGTGAGACCATCACACATAGCAGGGGTTCTTAACCCGGGGGTCCCGATGTACTTCTAGGGGGGTCTCGAACGTGACACTAAGACGTTTTATCAGAAGCTTTAGCGGACACCGTGATGGACAAACACCACTTTCTGTAGAAATGTAGTTTGTGTTTATGTTAATATCAGGCTTTTATTGAGAAGATAAAGTCTGACGAGGAGCGAAGTTTTCAGTCCTGCTGATCTGCCCGTGTGTGTTTAGGGATGCTGTTAGAAATGGACTCTGAGACTCTGCAGCAGATTGTGTCTGATCGAGCCATGCTGGAGGTAGCAGTTCAACGGGCAAAGAGTGCTCTGGTACACACACACACACACACACACACACACACACACACACACACACACACACACACAATTTAAAATACACATTTAAAAGATGAAAATCTTGTGAAATGTATTAAATAATCCTAAATAAGTCATAAGCACACGACCCCGTCAGGAAGAGTTCGTGTTTTGATGGATAAACGTGTCGACTTCCTGTTATTTCAGATATAAGCAGTGTTTGAGCCGCTTTCCGATTTGTGGCCGTGCGACGTGAGTGCTTAGTGCTGTTGGTGACAGAACCAAAAGCTGGCTGAGACGAACAGGGAGAGACTAAAATACTGGAAACTTGCAAAAACATCTGATTTTGGTCACGTCAGCCTGGAAAGGAGAACACACTTCAAGGCTGGCCTGCTTCAAAACGTGCTGAAATGCTGTCGTCCTCTTTTTGTCCACAGGGGGGCACCATACCTCCACCACAACCAGCGGAAGATTAACGACGGTCCTTTGCTTCAATCATCCATTAACATCCTGTGAGAAGCTTTGAAGACCTGCGGACACTTCGACTCCCAAGCTGGAAATCCTGTTCCAGGCTGAACTGTGCCACCGCTGTTCCTCTTCTTTTCTGTCCTGCTCAGAACCCAGTGCGGTACCTGTCCTGCGTCTGAGTGTCCTAGCCCCCAGGAGGCCCTACGGGGTTGATTGTGAATGCAGGCCTAATGTTGAACCTACTATGTAGTGAAACCACACGTACAGTGACGTGTGCGACTGGATTTTTACTAAATTTGTGTGATGATGATGATGATGATGTTAGCATTAATCATAATTCCATGATCTCCAGGCTGAGAAATATATGAAGTTTGTCTCCTACATTCATTTCATTGACGTAACCTTTTGAAATCCAGAATCATCACTTTACATCATTAATATATGAGGTTCACCTGTCCAAAGTACATTGTCCCAGAACTCCTGGACTTCTAGATTCCTCCTCGTACTCCTATGAATGTCAAACTTAAGTAAGTCTCTTTCTGATGGTCTGTGCTGTTATGACCTCAGCAGTGGTGAGATCTACCTGTAGGCCCCATGATGACACGTCAGGAGACTTGGAGACGTACTCATCTTGTGGTCTGCTCTCGGGCTGAACTTGCGGATGGTGGAACGGCCGATTTCTAATCATTCGGAGCTCTTTTTAAATCCCTTCCCGGACTCCTCTGCATCTCCAGCCTTCTGTCTGGAGGCCTCAGAGAGCTCTTGTTATCCTGATATGGAGATACCACTGATTTCATCAATCAAGAGCAAACCAGACTAATGTCTGAGATTTGAAGAAAGGCACCACCAAATCCTCTGTAATCATGTAATGACGACAAGGTCCTTAAAGCACTTGCAAGGAACCTTTGGTAAAAGCACAAGGGTTTTTAGAAGGTTCCTTGAAGCACTCCAAGAGGTTCCTCCAGTTTCATATTGAAGAACCTCTGAAAGTTGAAGGATTTTTACAGTGTAGTAATAATGATATAGATCTGAGATCACGGGTTCTGATTCCACACACGGGTTCATTTTAAAGCACATCAGCCATAACATTACAACCACCGGCCTAATGTTGGGTAGGTCACGTTCGTGCCACTAAAACAGCTCTGACCCGTCGAGGCTCGGACTCCACGGGTGTCCTGTGGTATCGGGAACACCCAGAAGTTACAACAGACCCTTAAAGTTCTGCAACTGGTGATGTGCGACTGGTGATGTCACGGTCACTGACTCAATAACCAAGCCTGGGAACACCCCACAAGACCTGCCTGATGTTCTGGAGACGCTTACTCCCAGCTGTGAAGAACATTACAGCAGGGTTTTAATGTTATGGCTGATCTGTGGTAGAACACTGCTGTAGTTGTGCATGTATTGATGCCCTTGTGGGCAGAACCGTCCGCGTGCCAGTCGTGAGCGAGTGAGGTACAATAAAATGAACGAGTGGCGCGTCTTCCAAAGTGCTAAAGAGCTCAAAAATATCTTTATTTCCATCACTTTGTTTCTTTTCATGTCAAGAATTTTACAGTCAATTCTAAACACACTGGATAAGTCCAGGCTTCCTTCAGAGAAAGAGAGAGTGATCCTTTGGAATTACAAAAACAAAAATAAAAAATCCGCTGTCCTCGTGTAACGGGACAAGCAACAAAGACGGGGATTTGGGGAGAAGATGAACTGACAGAAAAGAAAAAAAATCATGAGAAATCAGCAATAAAAAACAGATCATTATATGATTACTGACCAGAGAAAAGCGGCGACACATGAATAATCCGGGGGTTCGTGTAGAAATCATACAAATCGCATATAAATCTGATCTATTTCTATCTGTGAAAATGAAACGGGGACTCTGGAGGTGAAGGAGCGCAGGGGGACAGAGGATTAGCGCACAAAGACACTACAGCTCATAAATATTCATTCTGATATACAGACTGGGGGACGGGGGGGACGGGGGACGGGGGGGGTGATTAAAAAAAGAAAAAAAAAAAGCTTCATAAATGCTTCTCATTCCAACAGGAACCTGTAATAAATACCTAAAATACTCTACCAACCCTCGCCTCACTGTTACCACGACAACAGGCCAGGCCACCACACCTTACCTGCAATGGCTGCCTCCCATGGCACTCCCCCACCCGTGTGTCCCTCTCTCTCATACACACACGCACACACACACACACACACACACACACACACACACACACACAATCGCTCAGTCAAACACACCGGGCTGAAATGCAGTTACGATTAGGCAAAGACGCTCAACTCAAAATTATTGCACTTAAATGTCACGCGGTTCCGAGGGAAGGGGTTCCAGTCGCAGACGCGGGGCGAGAACAGAAAAGTGGGGGAAAGGGGGACGTGAGGTTAATGTTTGTTCGTGTCCCGTCCGAACCGTCATACGCTCCGCAAAAAGAAAAGAACAACACAAAAGGATGAAATCAAGGGATGATGCTCATGATGGTGGTGGACAACTGGGAGGCCAGATGGTGGACCAGCAGCTTCTGAGTCTGGATGGAAAATGCATCCTGATGTGATGAACCCACAGCAGCGCCCAGTCTCATTATTTTAGAGTGGGGTACTCGCGCTGGCCCAGTCGCCCCGGCCGAGCCCGAGCTGGAGGAGCAGACTGAGAGACAGAGAGAGACAGAGAGAGAGAGAGAGAGAGAGAGAGAGAGAGAGAGAGACACAGAGAGAGAGAGACACAGAGAGAGAGAGAGAGAGAGAGAGAGAGAGATTCAAATACGGGTTGTGTGCGTCTCTGAGACTCACGATGTGGAATGTCCGCTTATGTGTCCAACCAAGTGCTTACCTGTGCAAACTGCGAGGGATTATAGAAGGTCACGCCCCCTGGGGGTGGAGCTCCCTGCGCTGGCGCCTATAAAACAGACAGTTACTACAGACACCGTTACCACAGAGCCCATTAACCACTTACACACAGTGCCACTACAAATATGTATAGAACATCTAGACAGCAACACAATTCCTAAACTCATCCGGAGAAAGATGATCCGTTTGAACGGGACACAACGAATACAGACGCCACATCACGCAGCTCACAACTTTCATTTCCTAGATTTGTGGGGGAAACATAACCCGATGGACAAGCGGTGCCCACAGCCGACACGCGGCACACGAGTCAGCTGCACAGGACCCTCCGTCCTCGTGCCCAAAGCCGAGTGTGGGCTGGAGGTGCAGAAAGCCTCTGGAGGTCTCGGGAGCGATGGACGTAGCTCCGTCCGATACTTTTGGGCTGATCTGATTCTGTGTCCAGATGGAAACATTATTTAAAAACTTTAAACCTTGATATGAACGAGATCACCTCAGCCCGTATCACACGCCCTTTATCTCCCGATATGGATAGAAACATCCACATCGACCCGCCCTAATCGGAAGGGGTCCAGGGGCCAGTACCTGATCTCACTGTTGCCCTTTTGGGGTTGAAAAGCAAATCACAGAACTAATCCTGTCCCAAGAGTCTCCTTTAATTCATAAGTGTTGGAACGAGCAGGTCCCGAAACACTCGGGACGGACACCGCGTCCTCCCCGTGATCGGTCCCACTCTCGAACCCCCCGACTGCCCGACTTGTCCTGGCTATCTAGATCCACTATACATATCAGCACCAAACACTGATGGAGATCATTCACATGCAGGGAAGGAGTGGTTAATGCAAGCATGCGTGATGAGGTTACGCAGCAGGAGCACGTCTTCAGCACCGCTCGCCATTCTACTGGATCAGCTTTCAGCCAATCAGAGAGCTGGATTAGAGCTATGACGGGGGACAGTTTGAGGAGCTGTGCTGGAGGCGTGACTCGAAAGTTGTGTCAGTTTGTGTGTGTGTGCACGTGAGAAAGCACTAGAGGGAGCGCGGAAGAGCAAAAAACAATGTGTGTGTTTGTGTGTGTGTGTGTGTGTGTGTGTGTGTGTGTGTGTGTGTGTGTGTGTGTGTGTGTGTGTGTGTGTTCACGTGTGTATGGGTCGAAACCCAACTGAAGGTACCTGGTTTAAATGCTGACTCACTTCTCGTGATAAAGAACTCATTGAGCTAGAACGTGATAGCTAGAACAGCAGGAGATTGACAAAAACAAACAAACAAACAAACAAAAACACCACAAACCAAAATTAATCCCATGCAGATTCAGATTGATTCAGCCCGTCAATCAGGACATCAGAACGAGCGGACAGTGTCACGGCTACCACGTACATGATTGTAGATCATGTACATGCATTTTCACACGCGCACACACACGCACACACACACACACAGGCACTTCAGAGAAGCATCAAAGACTCCAAGAACAGATTTCTAAGCAGAGTTAGACAGTGCACATATGTACACACTATACGGACAAAAGTAATGGGACACGACTCGACATCACTTCGTTCAGGTGTTTGATTCAGTATCATAACCACGGGTCAATAAAATCAAGCCCGTGGTCATGCAGGTGGTGGTGTAAAGCACACCACCACCATGGGACTCTGGAGCTGTGGAAAGTGTTCTGTGGAGAGATGAATCACGCTTCTCTATCTTGTGATCTGATGGACCAGTCTGGGTCTTGCACTGTGAACTGTAACATGGTGGAGGGGGGATAATGCCAGCCTGGACCTCAACACCATTCAACACCTTTGGAATGACCTAGAACACAGTGTGTGGCCGGACCTTCTCATCAAGCACTGGTATCTGACCTCACAAATGCTATTCTGTGAGCAAAACCTCCCACAGACTCCAAAATCTTGTGGAAAGCCTTCTCAGAAGAGTGGAAGCTGTCAGAGATAGCTGTTACAGGAGCTTCTGGGGGTGTCCCGATACTTTTGTCCGTATAGTGTGAACGGAACGCTTAATATAAAGAACCGCATTGTACGGCACTTGATAACAGTTCTTAAACATGGTGCAGATTCCACACCTTTGCTACACACTCATGAGCCAAAACATTAAGACTGCTCACAGGTGAGTAATACTGATGTGGTAACAGTGCTGCATGTGGAGGTCGGGATCTCCGAGACTCCAAATGAACAGTGGGTTCTTGTGGTCAACAAGTTGGCTGTGGAGAAACGGGCAGCATGAAGACCCCAACTATAACTCGTTATGTCCACACAACAGGGTCAGACCGTCTCCCAAGCTCATGTCCAACACTTGCAGGGGTCTCCCGGTCTGAGAAAGGACAAACCACCAACCAGCAACCTGAGGTTCACTGATCAAAGGAAACAAAGGCTATCCTCTCTGGACGGAACCAATAGAATGTTCTCAGAAACACAGTGAAGCGCCCCCTGCTGCACATGGAGCTAACCCCTGTCCACAGTCGCATACAATGGACACGCAAGCATCAGAACTGGCCTGGTGTGCTTGCTCTGTTTACCTGTGGGAGATGCTGGAACAGCAGGTTTGATCTGCAGTGGCTCCAGCTCATCATACAGGTGAGAACATCTCGGTGCTAGATATCACATATACGCCTGTAGGGGGAGCTATTTTTCGAACATGCTGTTTGCCAACAGCACATTAGGCAGGTGGTCATAATGTTTTGGCTCACTGGTGTGTATAGATAAGGGAGTGACGTGAGCTGCTTGCTTAAGCGCTGCAGTTAGATGCATGTGCTTCTCACGAGCTCATGCTGAGACCCACCGAGAGCTTTTGCGGGTACTTTACGCTGTAAGAGACAGAACACCAACTCAGAGACGTGGTGGTTACTGTGACTCATCCTATTCACCTTGTTTACACCTTGTGGAAAATCAGGATCTTACAGTCGGATTGTGGAGCTCAGCTGGAAGCTCTGGTGACGTGTGAGGGTTTACTCATGTTGGTATGCATGCGTGTGCGCTCATGAGGAAGAGGAAAGAGCATGGCGTGAGGAATTCGCTTTCAGGACCACGAACGGTGACCTTACCTCTCCTGACTGAGTGCCCTCTGGACCGGGGGGCAAAAGTGTGGGATTAAACATCTGAAGAGAAGAATAAAGAATGGTCGCACAACGTCACAATCATCCTCATCCTTACATCTACACACTTAATCCAGGTCTGTAAACAGTACGTGTGTACATAGTGTGTAGGCATACAGTGGCCAGCAACAGGTTCGGGCACCCCTGGTGAAAATGACCGTTACTATGAACTCTGATCAAGGTCTCAAAGCTTCATAAATACCTGGACTCCTCTAACAGGTTCTTCTAAGCAGCTGCAAAAACGAAAATGACCGAGACCCACAAAGCAGGAGAGGCTATAAGCAGACCTGCACATCGTTTCCAGGTCGTTATTTCCTCGGTTCCAAACACAATTAAGAAAAGTGTGGAGGTCAAGATAAGGTCTGGAGGACCAAGAGAAGTTTCAGAGACAGCTGCTTTTAGGATTGCGTGAAAGGAA
Source organism: Acestrorhynchus altus (assembly GCA_034509495.1). Taxonomy (NCBI): domain Eukaryota; kingdom Metazoa; phylum Chordata; class Actinopteri; order Characiformes; family Acestrorhynchidae; genus Acestrorhynchus; species Acestrorhynchus altus. The sequence continues at coordinate 894,912 of CM067516.1, read as the reverse complement.
AATCAGAATGCCCGCTTGACTTCCGAAGACCTTCAGGGAGCTTTAGCAGACTCTGGTGTTGTGGTTCATTGCTCTACTATTCACCTACACGGATATGAACTTCATGGAAGAGTCATCAGAAGAAAAGCTCTCCTGCATCTTCACCACAAAGACCTGAAAGTCTACAAAAACCATTTGAAAGCTGTGATCCTTGCTAAAGGGGGCGCTACGAGGAACTAGACATGCAGGGTGACCATAATTTTGCTTCGGCCCCTTTTTTTTTTGAAGATGAAAATATATTTTTGCTGAAAACACAAAGGAACAGTCATCTTGACCAGTGGTGCTCAGACCTTTGCATGACGCTCTTCTCACTGTGTCAGACTGCAGACACACCTGCTCTGAGCACGAACCCTCACCTGTGGAACGGTAGCATTGGGCTGAGTGTGTTCTGCGTTGTCTACACCACTGTCTGGAACGCTTCCTTCCATCGGCTGCTGATCATCTGGTGCTGAAGAGAGTTCAAATGTGTTACACAGCGTTCGTTACACGTTGACCAACACACGTACAGTGCTGTGCAGAAGTTTTAGACCTCCTGGGTAAATGAGGACGCAAACCTCCAGTGAAACATTAATATTAGAATAAACACAAATAACACTCCTAAAGAAAGTGGTTCTTCTCCGTCACGGCGTTAAACATCTCCAAAGCTCCTCGTCACAGGAGACGAGTATTATTAGTTGTCAAGCAGCTGGTTTGGTAAATCAGTGCTTAGTGATAGAAAGAGAACAATCAAGAAATCTAGAACCAAGCTTTAATCTTCATATTAGCTCAAAAGATCTCAACTACTTTCGTCAGAATGAGAAGTTCTTCTTGCTCTTCACTGGAGTTCTGTTGAACTGTATCGGTTCTATGAACTGTAAGATCTTCTCACATTATTCATTAAGTAAATTACTCAAATAGTCTAAACACCAAGTCTAGTTCAGCACATCATCAGCAACCACAATCATGACCCAGAAGACGATCATTGCCAACCTCCACGAAGGGCGTAAACTGGGGTAACCACGGCCTTGAATTGATTCCAGAACATAGGAGAGCTTCACGAGGAGTGGACTGATGCTGGAATCAGTGCATCAAGAACCACCACATACAGACGTCTGTGGCTCAGAGCTCCAAACTCCTCTTTTCAGATGGAAATTCTGCATTTCATTAGTCACGGAGACTCAATTCGAACTCAGAGTCTGGAGGTGTCTCCAGGTGTCTGAAGTCCCGTGTGAAATATCCAGAGTTTAGGGGGCCATGTCGTCTGCTGGTGTTAGTTCACTGTGTTATCGAGTACCAAGCAGCTTTTACCAGGAGATCTTGGAGCACTTTGTGCTTCCATCTGCTGACTGATTTAAAGAGATTCTGATTTCCTCTTCCAGCGAGAGTACGAGGTCTAGAAGATGAGAAACACTAACTCCAGCAAAGCAGACCAGCTGACCACCACCGTCAAATAACAGCTTAGCCGGGCCACAAGCTGAACTGCCCCAAGCCACGTCACCCTGACGCATTCACTCACACTAAAGAGCCTCTACGGTGTCTAGAGTGTAGGACACGTTTACACACTTACCAGAACTTTGACCATTTCCATATTCTGACCGATCAGAAGAAAGATAAGGCTTCAATTTATATATAAGGACATCAAAACATTCATACCTGCTGAAGGAACAAACAGGTTGGCAGGCATGGCCATAGGAGCAAGAGGGGCGAAAAGGTCAGCTGGAGGAGGAACAGCAGGAGCAGGTCTGGAATCTCCACGACCTGGATTCAATACATCCACATACCGACCCCTACTGCCTGAAACACACACACACACACACACACACACACATTACTCTACACATCAATGTTCAATTGGTAATACCTTGGTGACGCCTCTGGTCCTTCAGGTCTGTAGCAAACGTTCATAACTTCTGCAGATGCTGCTGAACACAGATGCCTGTGAGCAGGCTGGTTCTCAGGCACTAACATAAGGGTCAAAAGCTTGTCCTCTAATACTCTTACACTCCTTATTAGGAGGAGCTGGTCGTGTACATCAACAAAGCCGCCCACCTGCTTTCATGGAGAACATATTAAAAGGCTGCCCTGCGCCCGGAGGTCCCGGAGGTCCGCCCAGTCCGCGACCTGCAGCTGGACCGCCCATGGGAGCTTTGGGGAACATTGTGGGAGGGGGAGGAGGCGGCTTACTCTGAAAGAAACAAACACAAACAAATAAGGACAAAACGCATCGATGCAACAACTTTCCCACTGACGAGAGCACCCACCTCCTCCTCCGGTTCGTCCAGATTCACCCATCTCTGCTTACTTCCATCCCAAACAATCTGTGAAAGAGTCCATTCAAATATTATTATTACTGCTGAAATTGAATTACATACAGCTACTCGTATCAATTACAAATACATAAGTAAATTTGCTGCATAAATGTACGGTAGAGCCGCAGGTTTAATGCGGGGCTGGACAATATGGACAGAGAATCATATCACGATATATTTAATACAGAAAACATATTTAAAACATATTTAAAACTATATTTAAACATATTGATCTTCATTTCCTCCTCACACACACTAAGCCGTCTGTCTTCTGCCCCTTTTTCTGAAGTGAGAACGCGAGTGGGGGCGGAGGGGAGCAGAGTAGAGGAGGAGCTAAGAGCTGGGGACAGCCCGTGTCCCGCTCGGTTTATACTCATATCCACCCAAAAGAGAGAAAAAGGTGGAAGATCAACGGAAAATAGTTAGGAAGAGGACTTACTGATTTGTTGGTGTCGTCTGGGAGATGAACTTCATTCTTTCCTCTGCGATACAACCAGCCCAGGATACCTCCACCTCCACCACCTCCCTGAAAGTGGGATACATTCACTCCGTCATTCGTACAGCTGTGAGGGTTTGTTTAGAGTGGAGGGAACCAGAGCTCCACTCTGCTGAAGCTGACAGTTGATCCATCCACAGGTCTCCCGGTGAACGCTGTCCAGCGTAGTCTCCTGAAAGTGCACTTCAAAAGCCACTTAAAAGCCCCGACAGGAACCCACGATAACAGGTTCATAAGAGGCTTTAAAAGCGCACTTTCAGCAGACTACGGACAACGTTCACCGCCTGTAGCGCAGCAGCTTCAGTAAAAGTACTCCGTCACACTTACGTACGTTTCAAATGGACCGAAACAGAACCTCGTTGGACTGAATTAACAGAACCAAATGAGTTACCAGAGAACTTTCACATCCTGGTTAATAACCGATGGTGAAGGGAAAAGGACACTAAGGACACTTCTCCAGTACAAGTAGGTACAACAGGTCCTCTGTTTAGACGTCCACACCAGCAAAAGTACTAACGTATTTGCTTTCAAATGTACTCGTGTGCTGAAAGTACAAGTACCGTGTTCCATAAACACTGTAATTGATATGATTGATGTGTCTTCTTCACATTTCTTTCCTTTTGACGTTACGTTCTCTGCACCTCACCTTCAGCACTCTGTTCAAAGACGAGCGCCGTCAGCACTGTCCTGCCCGTTTACGTTGTATTCGTTGTTTGCTTCTAGTTTGATATTTACACATCTGCGTTTGCACTCTGCACTTCATGTGATCCTTTGTGGGACAACACTGTCCCATGTTGCACTTGCTGGTCCTGGAGGAACAGGATTTCACGCCACTGTGTACTTGTACTCAAACGGAACGATTATTGACTCTGTCCACCAATAACTGAACAACTGAACCAGGATTTAAGAAGAACGTTTCTGCAGCGTCACATGACTTCCGTTTTCAGCCGCGTTCTTCAAACCCTGAACGTTTTAAACAGTCATGAACGCTGTATATGGATGTCCATCATTTCAAGCTGTGCAAGTGTGTACGAATGTGCACCTTTTTGGGCGAGTCCTTCTTGGTTTTCTTGGGGGCTTCTTGGAGAGGTGCCTCTGGAATGGGGGGAGGAGGAGGAGAGCTCTGATTGGCTGCAGAGTTGCTGCGTTCCCGTCCAGTGGAATGGTTGGACGATTCGGACGTTGTGCGTGAGCGACGTCCAGGCACCTGAGTAAACGAGAGGTAAGGACCAATTAGAGCAGATGTTCACAATAACCCAGCCAATCAGACTGAAAATGCAGCGCAGGATGGTTAACCTAACTTGGCCTATAAGAAAGCTGTACATAGATGGAGGAGAACCTTGGAACTGTAAGGTTCTATCTGACCTTCTTATGAATATTTAGTTACTTACATATTCTTGTTCTGTGATGACATACATGTTAATGTCACTATATAAGCCCCGCCCCTGCCCCCTGTATGCAGGTTGATCATGAGCCCCGCCCCCTCTCTCTGATCAGTCAGAGTCTGTATGCCGGTTGATCATCAGCCCCGCCCCCTCTCTCTGATCAGAGTCTGTATGCAGGTTGATCGTCAGCCCCGCCCCCTCTCTCTGATCAGTCAGAGTCTGTATGCAGGTTGATCATCAGCTTTTAAGAGTCAAAGCTCAATATCTCAAAGCTGCTCAAAATGCAGAGAGAACCTTATGGTTCCATGATGAGAAAATGTAACATTAGAGAACCAGAGCAATGTTTTCCTACCATGTGAGTTGAAGACTGAGAGGCGGTTCTGGATCTTCTGCCTGAACTCTGCACACAAATCCAAGCGTTAAATAAGCATCAGCTGAGTTGTTTTACAGAATAGAGCTGAATTAACGGTGAAAAAAGAGGAGCAGCTGTTCGTAAACCCACCATCTGGGCCATGTTGTCATAGAAATCCATCTGAGGAGGTGGGATGCGGGATGGGGGAGATGGTTGAGGCAGTTGCTGAGGTGAGGGAGGTGTAGGTGTAGATTCTGCCCCCGGTATGTGTGGGGGCATCCCAGGTGTCATATGAGGAGACATCTCTGAAGGGCTGTAGAGGGGGATTTGTTGGGGCATGTTGGGGGATATTAGTGTGGGGCTCTGGGTTGGCATGGGCTGGTACGTCTCCTGATGTTCCTGGTACTGCGGAACAAAGCCCGGCTGAGCCGGAATAGGGGCCACTGGGTAAAATGGTATACTTTCACCAGGGGCAGGGAAATGCAGCGGGACCGTCCCATCTTGCAAAATGGTTGTTGGAGCTAAAACAGAGAGGATCACAAAAACATGGTTAGAGGAACAAGGAGAAACCAAAAGAAGAGTCAGACTGTTGCTCCCATGAGGAGAACTTCAAAGAGCTCCTTTCCCAATTCTTAAAAACACAGACGCACAAACATCTGCACCCTCACAGCATCAACACACCTGGTGGCATGAGTTGAACCCCCGCTGTGGGAGGGCCTGGCTGCGGCATCAGGGAGGTCATGAGGGGGTTGTGAGGGTCATTGGTCAAAGCTGAATGGTCAGGCAGGCTGGGGTGTTCCTCTGAGCTCGGTGTAGTGCAAGCAGACAGCTGGGGAGTGCTGCGGTCAGTCCGCAACGATATCACACCATCCTGAGACAGAGAGAGAAAGTAAACTGGTGCATCATCTAAATTTCCCACATTTTGTCTCCAAATGTCTCCATTTTCCCATTATAGTGCTCTTGTTAAACATATTATTCACAGTTTGGGTTCAGAAGCCATAACTATAAGACCTATGTGGTGCTGGTGTGATCAGTCAGAGTCTGTATGCAGGTTGATCATCAGCCCCACCCCCTCTCTCTGATCAGTCAGAGTCTGTATGCAGGTTGAGCATCAGCCCCGCCCCCTCTCTCTGATCAGTCAGAGTCTGTATGCAGGTTGATCATCAGCCCCGCCCCCTCTCTCTGATCAGTCAGAGTCTGTATGCAGGTTGAGCATCAGCCCCGCCTCCTCTCTCTGATCAGAGTCTGTATGCAGGTTGATCGTTGGCCCCGCCCCCTCTCTCTGATCAGTCAGAGTCTGTAGGTATCTTATTTGAACCTTTTACTCTCCTAACTTTGGGTTTATTTCATATTCTTCTCCGTTTCGTCTCTCTATAGTACATGGATTTACCATTTTTTAAATGTGCAACAACAGCTAATGCAGGAGACGAACACACAGCTACACTTCATTCCCATCATGAGTCTCAAAACCCCAGACGTACCTTAATCTGACTGTTGAGTTTTCGAAGGAGCAGCAGCCAGTCTGGCTCCTGGAAGAGCTCTTGCTCTGGCTTCTCTTTCAGCTGAGGGTCAAAAAACCTCAACCGCTCAGACATCTGGACACAGACAGTGAGATCAAAAACTAGTGAGGACAAGACGGACAGTCAGCGTAAGGAAATTCCATTAGAGAGAGGGAAGCGTGTGCTAGGCCATGGTGAGGGTACCTGTATGAGCTGACTGATGAACACAGATGAGTGGTAGTCAGGTAAGGTCAGCAGTGCACGTGAAATGACCTCACAATAATGGAAAGCTTGTGCACAAAGACCTGCTTCTGCCAGCCGACATGCATAGATAAACTTAAACACCTGTGAAAAAGGAACGACACAAACATACTAATCAGGAGCTCTGTGTACTAAACCTTCACGAACTGGATTAAGCAGGACAGTAGACACGTTTGACACTTTGTAGTCTGTGCATGTTTGTGACCTACCTGGAAATTAGGCAGTGATAGAGGCTGGGAGCCAAGAGACTGGGCGTACTCATACGCTTCGGTTTTCTGGATTGCTTCTGTAGTGCAGAACCTCGCAAATGGCAGACTTGGAGTGGAGAAGTAGCACGAGAGAGAGAGAGAGAGAGAGAGAGAGAGAGAGATACAGAGAGAAGAGAGAGAGAGAGAGAGATACAGAGAGAGACAGAGAGAGAGAGAGAGAGATACAGAGAGAGAGAGAGAGAGATACAGAGAGAGAGAGACAGAGAGAGAGAACAGAGAGAGACACAGAGAGAGATACAGAGAGAGAGAGGACAGAGAGATACAGAGAGAGATACACAGAGAGAGACAGAGAGAGAGAGAGAGATACAGAGAGAGAGAGAGATACAGAGAGAGAGATATTACACCACTTACATTTAAAACTGCTACTGTGTAACGAATCCAAATGATGTGTAGAAATGTAAATGACCTGAATTAATTCTGTTTCAGCATGTTAATGAAGGGATGTGTCTGTAGATTCCATTTTCATGTGGCTTTTCTCGCTACAGTCATCAGGACTTTATTTGAGGAGAAACATCTGTTTACAAAAATCATACCTGTGGTTGAGCCCACGAGGACCATCTGGTGCTCTGGTATAGACACTCAAACCAACCTGGAGCCATCAGGTAACAGAAATGTACTGCATCACCAGACCTTTGAGGCTGTGGCAAGCACAAAGGCATACACGCACACACACACACACACACACACACACACACACACAACACACACACACACACACACACACACACACACACACACACACACACAGTAGTTTGCATCATCACAGCAGTGTAAATGGATAGATACCACAAAGATGCTAAAAAAGCCACAAAGTTTGACTCAAAGTTGATTCAAAGAAGCTGAAGAGATTTTGTGAGTTACCCAGCGTGTCTCCCATGGTGGAGATGGTACGTGTGTCCAGGTCCAGAGTGTGTGTGAGGTTAGAGAGCACCATTGCCAGATGAGGCCGCCAGTCTCCCCACTTCTCATCTCCACAACACTGCCATTCAAAGACAGACACAGAGATTTATACAGTGCAGTGTTTCTCAACCCGATCAGAGGAGGATGGGTTCCTCTCCTGAGCCTTGGTTCCTCTCAAGGTTTCTTCCTCCTAAACTGAGGGAGTTTTTCCTGCCACTGTCTCCCTACTGGCTGCTCATTTGAGGCTTGGACCCGGATCCTTGTAAAGCTGCTTTGTGACAACTTGCTGTTGTAGAAAACGCTATATAAATAAAGTTTGATTTGATTTGAACCCTGGTCCTGGAGGCACCCCTGCCCTGCACAATTTAGTTTTAACACCAGCTCTGAAGGGCTTGGAAATGAGCCGACGAATTGCATCAGGTGTGATGAAATTGGGATTTTGACCAGCAGTTGGGAAGGGCTACAAGGCCATCATTGTACCGTGAGAAATCATTCACGAGTGGAAAGCTTTCCAAACAGCTGCCAAACGTCCCAGGTGTGGACCTCGCAGCAAATTCACCCCAAGGTCAGACTGCGATGGCCAGAGGAATGGCAAACAACCCAAGAGCTACAAGTCAGGCTTCAAATAAATAAATAAACAAACAAACAAACAAAAACAAACAAACAAACAAACAAAGTCATGACATATGTATGCAAAACATACGAGCTCAAACATCAGCTGTTAAGCATGGATCTGAGCACCGTGAACCAAAGCATCACTGTCATCTGTCCAACAGCTAAAGCTTGGTCCAATTGGGTCAGGCACTAGGACAATGCTCCCAAGCACACCACCAAATCTACACCAGAACGGCTGAGAAAGAAAAGAACACAGTGGTCCAGTTACACTGCAGGCATCGAACCACCTGAAACGCTGTGGTGGGAGGCCATGGTTTTTGAGGAATGGTGAAGGTTGCACAATAGGGTTTTGCACATTCCCATAATGCTTTGTCAGACGCTGAGCACTGTTTAAACAAGGGATCGCACTCTGACACACTGCCAGATGTGGTCGATCATCTACTGGCAAATGAGGGCAAAAGAGAGAAAGAGCGAAAGACACCAAGAGAGAGAAATGACGGGTGGTAACTTCTCAGCAGATCACTGAACCTACACACACTAAACGTGTCATTTAGATTTGGGTTACGGGTCTCTGGGGACCTCCGAAAGTGGTTTGAGCAGCCCAATCATAATTTGATCCCACTGGGTGTGTTTACACCTGGCATTTCGGGTCAATTCTAACCTGATCCAGATGTTAATTCCAGGTGTAGACAGCTTTAAAACCCCAGGTACGCTTTGAGCTCATGCCCCGAGTTATGCCCATCCTAACACACAGTCTTACCGTGGCAGCAGCCGGCATCCTTCCAGACATGAGCTGGTAGACCGTCTGCAGGGGGTCGTTGATGGGAAGACTGTTGGCAAACCTGAAGCACAAACGCACACAGTTTACAGGAAGTCGTGTTTGTAACAATTCACTTTGCACAATTACACTGACCCACAAAGATACAAAACACAGCAGAGGGTCCTGAGTAGAGGGACTCAGGCTCGCTTTCTGGTGGAGGACCAAGTCAGACATCGTCTTGGAAAGTATTACCTGGTCATGACTCTCGCATGCGTTCTGTTGTCCATCTTACTGGCCAGGAGCAGTGCGTGACCCCACAGCCCGTTCTTCATAGCGGACTCGAGAGCATCCTGAAATAATAAACAACACAAACGTCAGGTTACGTCATACGCTGGTCAGCATTTTGTGGCGGTCAGATGAACACAAGTTTTTGAACAAGAAAATTTCCCGCCTTCTTTCTTCCGAAAAGCAGCAACTCCCTGAAGCGCTCAGTCTCCTTCCCAGCATTCTCAGGTGTCCCCATGAAGGTGTCGGACAGTAGAGACAACGGTCCAGACTCCTCCTCCTCAGGACGCTCCAGCGCCTCATTGTTGAAATCAATCAGATTGGCCTCATTGGGCGATTTCCCCGGCAACCACACCGAGCGATGCTCCTTCAGCAACAGATCAGCCAGATCTGTACCCACCACGGTCTGAGAGACAGAGGAACATGCAAACTTTTCAATTCAAGATTGTTCTTGTGCACTACAACAAGCCAGTTCCACCTTAACTGTAGCACTATTTTAAGGTGGAATTGCTTGGTGAGTGAAAGACTGAACTGAATAATAAGCCTCGAGTTCAACAGGTTGGAGGAAAAGAAGGTTGTGCATCTACCCAACGTTCTTTTCACAGCTTATGAGCACCTATCACAGCTGTGACTGCTGTGAGGACCCAGCACACACACCAATAATTCACCAACCACCTTTTAACTGCAGAACTTTAGATCCGTTTAAAACGGAACTGGCCGCTCCGTTTATATCACCCAGTCCCAGTCTAGTATGTACTGCTCCATAATAAGTAAATAATCCACATTAATAAGTAATCTATTTAACCCCTTTAAACAGTACGACTACACTGTACGGCTCAACGTTCACCGTATCGTACTCCATAACCTGCGACTGTCATCACCTTCTCACTTTCAGACTAATCTTACTGCTATCGCTCTTAAACCCCCTCTAACCATTAATAAATGACAAATATAGTATATTTGTGTGTGAACACTGCTTGTAATGAATGCATTAAACCTGAAGTTCAACCGTTGCTGACACAGACGTGCAAATGCACACACAACTTGTCTAGTCCCTATAGAGAAGTGCTGCCAATAGAACCGGACTCTCTGGAGCAGATAACCGTGAACCTGTTGGCATCGTGCCTTCTCTCTGCATTAGAAAGCTGGGGTCAGACCACAGGGACAGCCATGCTACAGGCGTCCCTGGAGGAGACAGGATTAAAGGCCTGGCTCCAGAAGCAAACGGTGACCGTCTGGTGGACCCAGGTACTGAAGCCACAACATACAGTACAATACAAACGAACGTAGAAACGATTTCACGCACCCCGTTCTGTCGACACAGCAGCACTATGAACTCCCAGATGAGGACGGCCGAGTCCTTGTCGATGAGGTCATCGTTTCGCACGCACTCCTGAGCTTTGTTTTGGGCGAACTTTATAACGTCCACCTTGTGAGTCTCCTCTCTGTCACACACACACACACACACACACACAGGTCAAGAGTGTGTGTCTACAGCTGTCTGTCTATGTGCTGTACTGTATGTGGCAGGACTAGAAGACAAAAACCGTCTTACTTGACGAGCGGTCCTGGGAAAGCTCGCAACTCTGTCTGTTCTGGTGAATCCTGCATCATTGTCTGGAACGACATCACATCCCAATAAGACGTTGGTACATTAATTACTCGTTATCTCTTCATTCAACCAGAACTCATTCAATCATTCATCTCAGGCATTCGTTACCTCCATACTGTGGAGCTCCACAAGAGCTGGCTGTCCGGCTGAAGGCAGATTAGGCTGGACCAGGATGAGCTGACCTGCTGGTCCAAAACGGGCGCAGCAGTGTGGAACAGAGTATTTCTCTGGAGTCAGCGGCCGCGGAGGAGCTAAGACAGTGAGCAAGAAAGATGGTGACAATATGTACACTTTTATTGGTAGCACAGGAAAGAGTAATTAAACGGATGAACAGTGAATCTGAGATCGTTACGCTGTTCTGGGGCAGTCCAAGTGGTCTCGGTGGTGTTGTACTGGTTGTAGGTCTGAGTGTCTGACTGGTCGGGAAACTGACCATAGGAATAATCCACAGGCAGTGTGTTTGCAGTGGCATCATAACTCGCAGCCACCAGATCTGGCTGACTCCTGTACACCTGACTCTACAGGAAAGAAGAGGAGCACATCACACACACGTTTACTACATCTGGAAGATACCACGTCACAGGTTAAGGAGGACGTAGGGAGAATGCGTTAGTCTTAGACTGTCATTAACTCTTAACTTTAAAAACACATAAACCAGTCTATCAACCAGTATCTGGTAAATTCGGCTGCGCATACCTGCTGTGATCGGGAGCTGAAGCTGCTGCGGCGGCTGTGCGATGAGTGGACGCTGTGGGCAGATCGCTCGCTGTGGACGGAACGCCGATCGAACTCGTCTGCATACGGATCCCGTCTGCGGTAGTCATCATCAAAACTGGAGTCATAGCCAGGGTAGTACCGCCACGGATCATCGTAGCCCTCTGGCCTGGATACAGTGGAAACCATGGAAACAGGTAGGTCATGACAGTGGGTTTGGACGTTTAACAGGGCTGGGTTGGGTTGGTCGAGCAAATAAGGTCGTGTGAGTACCTGGTAGGATACTGCTGGCCGTAGTAGAGGTCAGCTCTTCTGTAGGCCTCGGGATCATAGTTATACCAGTTATAGGCCTGGTCATAGTATCCTCTATAGCGGGGGTCATAAGCAGCATTGGGGTCATACCACCTGCTTCGATCTGCGACAACAAAGACAGAATAAACGTTTATAAAAAGCACGAATTCTGATGTTTTGCACTGTTTCTGTTCCAAGAAACAACAGACACTACTTGTGCATACCCGTGTCACTCACACTGAGGGTAATAAAGTACTTACCTGCGTACTGTTCATATTGTTTCTTATAGTAGTTTGCATAGTAGTCTTCGTAGGCACTGCGGTTAGGCCTGGGGTAATTCTCACCATATCCCTGCCTGAGGGAGGAAGAACCAAAAGGAAAGGTTTAAGGAAAGCAAGAACAGAAGGTAGAGTCTTGCAGATTATCACCTGATCTTCAGCAGGCCTTTCGTCGCTATGACAACGTCACAGACCTCACTGACCTCTGACCTCGCTCTTTAACCTTACCTGGAGTTGGGTCGGTCAGAGTACTGACTGGTTCTTGAACTCGGCCTCTCTGGCTGCCGCTCCGCCTCCCGGTAACCGGGGTTTGGTCCGTTATAGCGGCTGTACCGAGGATCTGCTCTCCGATACGGATCATCCTGCGGACAACGAGAAAAAGGAAAGGGGACGGGGAGAAAGAAGCACGTCACCAAAACGTTTAAAGTAACAGAACGTGAGATGCTAGTGAAGGAAAGTGACGATACCTGGTAGTAGCTCTGAGCCCTTGGGTCCACATGTGGGTACTGAGGCGGGTAGGGATGTCTTCCATCCTGATACTCTGGGTAGTAACCTCCATATCCAGGCCCAGGCATAGGAGGTGCAGCGCCATAACCAGGCTGACCCCCAAGAGCAGATGGGGGACACTGTGATTCGGGTGGGACATCAGTGTTCCCAGGCTGTGGAGGATAAGCGGGAGGTGGGGCAGGTCCAGATACAGGGGGTGGGGCAGCTTGGGATGTGGGTGCGGTCAGTGGCTGCGGTTGAAATGGGATTGAAACCGGATTGGGAGGGAGGGAGGGACCAGATGGGTCACTGCTAGTTTGATTGCTGGAGGGTCTGGGGGGATTTGCAGTTGGCGGCTGAAGCGGCAGCTCGCTGTCAGTCCGCCCGCCTTGTTGGGCATCTTTGGTAACCTGCAGATAAAAGCCAGGTGTGTTATTCACCATGGCAGGGGGAGGAGCTGACTGAGAAAGGGGTGGACCAAAAGACTGATTTGTGCTCTGTGGTTGGTGCATAGAAAAATCAAGTAGCTCGTAATTTGAGGGTTGATTCTGATTGGAGGCAGAAGCAGAAGGCGTGATTTGTGGAGTTGGAACTGCTTGACCATCACCTCTCAAGGATTGGGCCCTTGAGAGAGGTGGGCGGGCTGATTGGGAAGGCGGTGCAGCATCCTCTCGAGCCAGATTTAACGGACTCTGGTTGGAGGGTGGTTGAAAGCTCAATGGAGTCTTTGAGTAAAGAGGAGGTGGCTGATTAGAAGAGGAACACGGGGGCAATTGATTGGCCACTGGTGTTTGAGACGGCAGCTGAACAGGTGAGCTGGTCTCCTTGGGACTCATCTTATTGGCTGTTTGAGGAGGGCTTTGAGAAGAAATCACACTGTAATTAGTAGAAGGTGGTGCAATCAAGACAGGCTGGTTCAAAGCCTCAACGGGAGGTGTGGTCACCAACAAGGAAGCATAACCTAGACTTGCCTGAGGTGCAGAGTCTGGAGGGTTCTCAAGGTTTTCTGAGTGAGGCTGTGCATGTGCCCTGGGTGGCTGAAGATCCAGTGGTACATCTTCTGGTGGTTGGATCACTTCAGCACTGGACTGGCGACTTGGTACAAGAGTAGCAGCCAGAGGCGGTGCTGCAGGTGCTAAGAGGATATTAGCTCCAAGACCAGCAGGATCACTCTGAGCCCAGAGGGTTGTAGCAGGACTATCGCAAGGTCGTCGAGATCCCTGGGCCCGAGATGAAGGTCTGCGATCCTGTCCCCCAGGAAAATAGATGGTTTCCATATTGTCTGGAGGCTGCTCCAGGTTTCCGGGCAGTCCGTCTGCTACGACCTTTTCCATAACCATTCGAGCCCGGTCAACTTCAGCAGGCCTGACGCCGATGCTGTGTGATCGCACCGGCTCAAAAGATGAGTTAGCGCTAGGTTGGAACACACCCACTGGCTTTGGTGGGCTCGGGGTAGGAAACGTGGGACTCTGCTCCGGAGGAGGAGCGGAATCTATTTGTTCAAAGTAACCAGCAGTGTGGGGATGAGAAGTGGGTGGGTCAGGGGGACGGGGGCTCTCTTGTTGGATAAACGTTTCAACAACACGCTGATTCCGTCGAGGTGGGTGGCCACTACTGTGTGGGGCGTGGCCACTTCCGTGGCTGACATTGCTGTAGCTGGATGAGACACTTGCGGAACGGGCGGGCCGAGGAGCAGAGTCCGGTGTCTCCAGGTTAGGCCCTGCCTCGCAGGCATGGCTTGGTGGCGGTTCGCTCGGCAGCACTTCTTGGTTCGGAACGCATTCCAGATTCTCGACAATCTCGCACGGACCAGCACCAGCTCTGATATTCCCACTGTCATTTAAATACTGAGCGGGAGTCTCGTTTACGGCACCTGCCTGAGGAGGGTGGGAGATCCCGTTCACTCGGCCCTCGCTAGAAAGAGTCTCTTCGTTCTCTACATCGTTACCCTGGAAGAACATAGATAATGTTCCAGAGTCAGCAGGCCCATATGGGACTTGGCAGGCACGCAGAGATGGATCATGTGGAACCTGACTGAACCATGGCTCTGAGGCTGCACCTGTCTGGCTAAAATAGTTTTGGGCTGAAAAGTGGGAGTTCTGTTGCTGGGAACTGGGTGGCCCACTTGTAGCCAACGGACTGTGATTCTGAGGGTGACTCTGAGGTTGTCCTGCTGGGGGCGAGTGGGCAGGGTGAGGGACCTGTGCTTGGGGAGGGACATGGAAAGGCTGGGGTGGATCACTGGTTGGCTGAAAGTAGTTCTGAACAGAAGGAGGACGACTCCCGTGATCAGGCACCAAATGTGAAGGGGCAGGGGGTGTGGGCTGAAATGGAGGGGTGCTTTGCACTGGTGGTGTTGAGGATGCTGGAGGAGGCTGATAATGGTTGGAGCTGAAAGGAGGGGCAGGGTTAGGCAACTGCGCGATATAGGGCATTGGTTCTTGGGAGTTGAAATAGCCGGGCTCGGAGGGAGGTGGGTTAGGAGCAGGTGAAGGTCGCGAAGGGCCAGGATGAGGGGAGAAAAAGGAGGGTGGGGGACCAGTTGGTACTTGCGCTCCTAATGCTGGGATCTGAGGCGGAGCAGGATGGCTAAAACCAACTGGAGGAGGAGCTTGTACAGGAAGTGGACTGCTGTTAGGAGGCAGAGTCTGGCTGGCCATTGGCATTGAAGGAGGAGGAGCTTGCCTCCCATAAGCGAAGGGATCAGACATTGGCTGTGAAGGTGGTAAAGGTGCTGCGGCAGCTGCTGCTGCTGCTCCATGCTTGTGTGGTCGAGTTCTCCTGAACGCATTGGGGCCACCGGAGGAAGGTGGGGGTGGGCCACATGCTCCAGGGGGCGCAGCACGAGGGGGCGGTTGCATCTCTTACGTAGCTCTCCAGAGCTCAAGACACCCAAGGGTGCGTGAAGACTGTGCCTGTGGAGAAGAACAGCTCAGGTTAAAGGAGCTCTTAAGCCACACAATTATCTTCACATTTCATTTACAGAACACGGCCGGATGTTCTAGGAACATCATGGTCTGAACACGGATGATTATGGTGCTGTTTGTGTTTGATTAGAACCAGAACTTATTTTAGAACTTAATACTGAGATTGAGCCATTGATAGCAACTGGTATGAACTTTCAGACTCTCTTCAGACCAGTTAAACAATCAACGGCGAGCACAATGTGGACCTGCGCAATATTCTCATCACAAAACCTCGAATGTCTGCAAATTTTGCTTGATACGAAAAACTCGACTGAACTGAAATGAATTTCATCTGCCAATCAGGGCTGCCGTGGTTAGACGACGTAATCGATGACGTTGATATTGAAAATACGATGTCAATGTTTACAGTTAACACATCTTAAAATGGGTTTTGGGAACGTTTTAAATAATAAACGCTTCCCTTAAACTGTGCGTAATTCCCAATTACGGACGTTTCCGTCTTCAGTCTCCGTTCGGAGCTGCCGTTTAAGTTAAGGCGGGAATAAAGTTTGACTGAGTAACAGGGTTTAAAAAATTTCCAAACACCCAAAGTGTGAGGAGTCTGGGTTCACTCGAACTTACAGTAAAACAAAGGTGGTCTGAGTGCTGTGCATGGTTTTGATGACCAGGGAAAGCATTTATTTGGGGGAAAAACGAACAGCGGGATTTGCTGGTTGACTTTCGCCGAAACACTGTTACTAGTGTTGGAGACGTTTCCTAATTCCAGTCTCGACAGAGCTGAGGAGCTTTTCCATTACTAACCTCCAGAGCAGGACCAGGTTTAACTCATCACCTGTTCTGAGGTAAAACCCACTTTCCCAAAGGCACAGAGGAGTTCAACTGGATCGACGGTGAAACGCGGAGTATTTATTACAGACGGAGCATAAAACAAAAGACCGAGCGTCCAACATTAAAAGACAAAGCACTAAAACCGTAACCCCTCACATTCCCAACACTAGATACGAATGATGGAGTGTCTCTACTGCACAGTGGTGTAAATGGAATCCGGAATCCCTCTCACTGGCGTCGGTGTTAATGTTGGAGTGTTTGGCAAAGCGTGCGCTGGTCTTTAGACTTGATGGGACGTTACCACGGAAGGTCTTTCTGCTGTGATTTAAGGAACACCATAAACAGTAGATCAGGATTTAATAACGGATCAGTTTACTTTTAAACAACGTACATGGTCATCTTCACTCTGTAAACCTGTGTTTACACGTTACTGGTTGACATCATATAATGACAGACTGATGTTACATAACGAAGATTAAAGGAACATAAATGATACTAATAAGAGTTTTTGGTTGGTTGAACCTTGGTTCCTCTAACGGTTTCTGCCTGTTGTCACAGACGTTCTTGCTTGGGGTTGGGAAATTGGATCTGTGTAAAGCAGCTTTGTGACAACATCTGTTGTTAAAATCTCTACAGAAATAAAGCCCTGCTTTTGTTTTCCAAGTAACGTAGGTTTGGACGGGAAGTGACTGACTAACCTGGTGTTCAGGAATTAAATTTAACAGTAAGACAGCAACAACCCCACGATACCCAAGCCGAGTGCGGTGCGGACAGCTGTACGGCCATTAACTCAGCACCTCGACGAACTACGACCGCACTGCGGGTGAATGACCTACTGCACCGGGTTTAGAAAACGATCACGGCTGCAGGTCAAACGCTGACTCATGCCGGACACGGCGTATGGTGCTGAACCGACGGGGGATGGAAGTCTGTTTAATCTTAATGTTACGATGAATTAATCAACACAACTACAGCTCACTCAGATTAGACCTCCATGACCAAGACCTCCATGACCGATCAGGTCAACTCCACTAGGCTGTTGTGGAAATTCCAATTCCGGCCTGCCAAGCTGATCTCTCTCGTTCATGACCTCACCGAACTCCAGCACGGAAAAGCACACACGACACCATCCAATATGACCAGTGACGAAAGATGACTGGACAAAACAAGCCTTAGACACAAAAGCATGTGTACACACTGTACTAACACACACACACACACACACACACACACATGTTCAGTCACTGCAAACACACCACCACTCCAACCCATGGAGGGCTGCAGCTACAGGTGGGTGATACGATAAATATTATATTTTATCAGAGACAAAAGCACCAATTCTCCAACCCCATTCTCCATCACATATGATGTTACCAACACTAGGAGGGTGAAGACAAGCACACGTCCCCTCCGACACCACCTCCAGCCAACGAAGGGTCCCCAGTTCCAATATAATAGATACCAGTGCTGGCTTTGCCCTCTCAGACTCTCAGATCTCAGAGCAACAGACCTCCGATCAACTCTGAGCCCTCAAACTCTTACAAACTGACCTTCAAATACTCGTCAAAGTACACGCTGCAATTTAGTAATTAAACCGCACTAATTACACTTCAGTGAAACTACAGTTTAAACTACAGTATCCACGAGATCCATTTTTGGGCAACAGTAACAAAATTCTTCATGATTTTAATGAAATACTAGTAAAATACAGTAATTAGACTTTTTAAAGAGCACAAACTACTGGAATTGGAATAGAACATTTTTAAATATCCTAAATATTTAAAACACAAATAATATTAAAGGCTGTTTTTAAACAAAGGTGACGAACCTGCTCTTTCACTTTAATATTTTTTAATATTTAACTTTAACTTGATGTAAATAATTACTGCGGGTGTAACAATCCTCTCAGCCTGCCATTCGATCCACGATACTGGCTTCACGATTCAATATTGTTCCAATATTTTGTGGGAAAAAAGGAAAATCACGAGTGTCCATGGTGTTGCATAATCTACCAATCGAACTGGAGCCAGAGACGTGCTGTGTAAGAGCGATCCTCCTGGATAAGTGCAACTGCTTTCTCACTTTACGCTGCACTGATTGCTGACACAGATGTGCAAATGCACACAGCTTGTCTAGTCCCTTTTTTCATAAGAACTAACTCATGAGAAGCTGTCCCAATACTTCTGTCCATACAGTGTTCATGTGACCTCAAACTTCGCGCCCACTTCCTGATACAGCATCAGACTTTAAACAGGACATTATCTGACACTGATGGGTCACGGATTTGTGACAAGTGGCGCGCAGATGAGGAGAACGATGGCAGAATATGAACACCGTGAGAAACCCGATCCACCGCCTGACGGAGAAGCCCAGATTAGGTTACACTGAACTCCGACACCTTTCCAACTTCTCTCCTTCCACAGCACAAATCCCGAGGCCGGAGAAAGACTTGGATACGGAACCACTTCACAGTCTAGTCCTACAGACATCTCTTAGAACTAGGACTGGTCAGAAGATCATCTGTCAGTGTTATGTGTAGAGCGTGTGATCGTGTGTAGAGCGTGTGATCGTGTGTAGAGCGTGTTATCGTGTGTAGAGCGAGTTATCGTGTGTAGAGCGAGTTATCGTGTGTAGAGCGAGTTATCGTGTGTAGAGTGTACCATCGTGTGTAGAGTGTACCATCGTGTGTAGAGTGTACCATCACGAGTAGAGTGTACCATCGTGTGTAGAGTGTATCATCGTGTGTAGAGTGTACCATCATGTGTAGAGTGTACCATCACCAGTAGAGTGTACCATCACGAGTAGAGTGTATTATGTGTAGAGTGTATCATGTGTAGAGTGTATTATCATGTAACAGCACGGTTCAGATGAAGCAGACAATCTGAAGGACGGTGTTGTTTTTCCCGACAGCCTTGCTGTTATTTACAATAACACAACCGAGAGACGTTACTATGGAGACAAACTGGGGACAGAAATTGTTCGTTTGAGCTCAAACACTGAAAATTACAGCAGAATATTGAAAATAAAAATGTGTAGTTTTTTTTGATGATTTTGATTCAATTCTCTTTTGAAACAATCCCTTATTTTCATTCGTCACGTCCGTGTAAAATGATATTTAATGTGTCTTCTTCAGTAAACTGTTCAACGTTCCATACACTTCCATGAACTTCCGGTTTCCTGTTACTGCAAAATAACAGTTACAACCTTTTCAACCAATAACATAGTTACCCTGTTCAACCAATCAGCTTGCGCGGCTGAAACTACCTGTTTTAGCCTTAAACCCATCACAGAACAATGCATTACCACGTTTCCTAAGCGATGTGCGTCGTAGTTTCACTGGTTCTGTTCATCACTGTGAACAGTTCTGATTTGGAAACACTGACCACAAGGTTTAGTGCGTATTATTCACACGTCAGAAACGTATTTACAACGTGCGTATGATTATGAAGCCACCAGCGGTGTTGCACTGGAGACAAGCTCTCTCCACCAATCACAGCTCTCTCTGGAGTTGGTATGGTAACAGACGTGAAGAAAATTATACTTGGCAGATGGAATTTGCTTCAAATCTCTCATGGAAAAATAATTTCACTCTGTATCAAACAGCAGGAAATTTGGAAAATTGCCTCACGTTAGTTTTGGCCAATACGACCTCGAATCAATCCTGATTAACTGACCACTGGATGTCTTGTGACATGAATATCGCACGTGTCCACATTTCGATGCTGAAATGATATATCGCACAGCCCGCGTAGCGCAGGGGCATCCATCATCCGCCGGACCAAAACGTTCCCAGTTTCAACTGCTTGGGAACAACACCCTCATTCCTTAACCCAATTCCTTGAAATATCCAGCAATCAATTGGCGAAGGGAGCGCGAGGAATCGAGCAATACGATAACAAATGTCAACTGACATTTGGACCAGCGGACGGGGGACCTGGTGCTTGAGGTGTCCCTTCCTACTGTCCTTCCTTGACCTTGGTGTGAAAAGATAATGGTGCATCAAACCCTACGTTCAGACTGACGTTCCTCCACCATCTAAAGCAAGGTGTCCCCGAAACGTTTGCGTACGGAACCGAAACCCATCGCGGTTGATTCCGATTCAATCTTCGACGTGTGAGATTCAGACCCGAATTATAATTCAGAACCTTCTTATTCCAGACCGCGGTGGGGCCTCACACGAATCCTGTGGACGGACTGGGAAACCCATCCAAGGAAAACCTGTACGAAGGCAATGACATCGAGACGGGTTCGGGACCAGCTTTGACCAGTTCTGGAGTCCAGTCTGGACCGGTCCCTTTCAGCAGGACTCGGTCTGCAAACTAGGTCTCATACAGACTGACACAGAACCAGTTAAAGCCCAGTTTGGGGTGTTATTGGGTTCAAATGACGAATGAAACGAACCTACAACGTCCAGACAACGTTTAAAGAACGTTACGGCGAGGTAAGCGTGTTATGGTCACTGTGAGTCGTCAGGATAAGCGACAGGAGCGTCGTGGTGCCGATTTTCGGGCTGAAAATGAGAGAAATGAGGGAGTCAGTTCAGGATTTGAACTCCCTACAGCGAAGCCCGGACGACCGTTGATGACCCGGATTGACGCGTCGGTTTCTCTTTAACTCGACAGTAAACTGCTCCGAACGACGCTGGGAGTGAGGGGGGGCGTGAGGGGAGAGCGGGCGGAACCGGTCCCGGGTGCGGTTGGACTGTATCTGGTACCGAACTGCTGACAGGGCAGCTCGCTAACGTTAGCCTGGCCGCTAACGCAGCGCTTCAGAGACGTAAACAGCGAGCAGGCCGCGGAGCCCGTCCACACCGGACCGCCCGCCAGTCCGGAACCGAGCCGCCCGGCGACCGTCACCTGTGTCCTCCGGCGGGGAAGCAGAAGCTCGGCGGAAGGTCCTACAGCCGTGCGGGACGATCAGCCTGACGTCCGTCCGCCATCTTCACTAAAGCGACGTGTACACGCGACGTCAGCGCGGTGACGTCACGGCCAGAAGTGGGCGGCTCGATCCAAATATCGATAATATCGAGATTAGCGCTGGTATCGGCGATACTGGCCCTGCGTTTACTTTCTTTTTTAAAATGTATTATTTTAATTTATATTATTTAAAAATGTGATATATGTGTTACATTCCTTACATTTAAATAATTACAAAATTAAATATTATTTAAAAAGTGTCATATGTGTTATATTCCTTACATTTAAAATCTTTTTTATTCTAATTTTTATACTTTTTGATTTATTTAGTGAAACTAAATTAAATTGAAATTAAACAATATATATATATATATATATATATATATATATATATACTTAAGAGGGTGGATTTCTGGTTTTCATGAGTTATAAGCCAAACAGTGGCATCAGTCAATGGAAAAACAAGAATGAAATATTTTTTTATTTTTTACTTTATAAAAACATTGAAGTGTCCTTCCCAAAACCAAGTAGTGAAGACATGTCCAAATATAATGACATGCCCAGAGAAAAATTTCTCATTCAGAGAAAAATGAATAGAGCACTGCAGAGGAGTAAAAGCTTCTTCAGCCGGGTTTTAAAACATAAAAAATAAAGGAACAAACACTCCAGAAGTGTGAACGTCGGAATAAGGTGTTTTATTCATTGTAGAATTAATGGACACATTTATAAAACGTATAAAACTAACAGAAGCTTTGGGAACCGAACTCATATCTGAAACAAAAATGATGCAAATTCAAACAAGCAAGCAAGCGAACAAACTCGTACTCGACTAAAACTAGAATAAATAGTTACACGTGAAAGGATGGATCGAAGTCATTCTGCCTCCTTGATTGCATACAGCAGAAACGTAAGAATAATTCAACTAAAACATTATACAGGTTCCAGGTGTGATGACACGGGGACAGACACACACACACACACACACACACACACACAAACGTGTCCAATCATTTGGTCCTGTGACGTACACGTGATTAAAGCTCTCCACACAGATGCAGACATGACTTACATCCTCTGAATTACAGTAACGCGTCAGAAAAGATCCAAGCGGACCACGTGCTGTTTTGGTCACTTCAGATGTCCGTGAGTTATTGTGTGTGTGTGTGTGTGTGTGTCGGTGTACTGTTGCGCGTCTAGTCTATATCCAGGTCGCTGTCAGAGTCGGTGGTGTTTGTGACGGCTGCGTTTCGGATGGACGAATGTGTGTGTGCCTGTGTGTGTTTCTCCGGCAGCAGCCCGTACTCCTGCAGCAGAGCCTCGACGTCAGTGGCGTAGAAATCGTCACCCAGCTGATCTGAGACTCGAACCAGGTTCCCCACCAGCTCACCCCCACGGTACAGCAGCAGGGCCGGCAGCGCGGAGCTACGGAACAGAGCACTGGTGCCCAACACAGACCCTCGTGCCTGACAGAACTTCACCTGCTCAAACACACACACACGCACACACGCGCACACACACACACACACACACACAGTTAATACAGACTGCATTCTCATTCAAACTGTACATTGAAAGATTATTCCAGGACGTTTTCATAGTCTGACATACAGCTTTTACAGTCAGACAGCAAAGATGTCACTATTTTAACCCAGTATGAATCTGTAGTTTGTGGAATGTTTACGGTGTTTATAGTAGTAACTGTGTAATGAAAGTAATAAACTCTGCAGTGACTTTAATCCAGTTTTTTAGCCGGACAGTAAAGACTGCAGAGTGGGTTTTAATCCGGTATGAATTTACAGTGGGTGTACAGTGGGTGTACAGTGGGTGTACAGTGGGTGTACAGTGTGCGGATGCAGTTTCACCTGTGGGTACTGCAGAGCGAGACAGATCAGGCTGCCCTCCATGGCCTGGCAGGCAGACACATCCGGCTCAAATATGTGAACCAGCACAAGTGTGCCTTTGCCTTCCTCATCAATGGCGTGCAGAAACTCCTCCCCCGAGGTGATGTTTATCACTCGCTCAAAGCGCCGCCCGCCGCTCAGCTGCCGTCGCATCTCCTCCATGCGCTGCAGCCGGTACTGCTGGAGGAAGTCTTCGTCGTCCTCTTCCTCTTCCTCATCAACTTGGAGGCTTACCTGGTAGAGAGGTTACAGAAGAAGAACAAAGAGGAGACAAATGATAAAAGGGAAAAGGAAAGGTGGACGGGGGTCCAACGGGGCTCAGTTTCTATACGAACCCACTTGTCTGGTCTACAGGAGGTACGAGGTGATATCTGACCTTGCCGTTGATCTTATCCTGCAGCTCTTTCTGTTTTTGTTTGTCCAGCTCCTCATCCAGGTGTGATTTGCAGGTCATGCTGAGCTTTTTGATCAAGCGCTCCATCTCCTTCTGCTGCTCCACCCGCTGCTCTGTCTCCAGCTGCTTATACTTCCGCCAGTCGTTAATCACACCTTTTGGACCTGCAAGACCACGTTCCAACAGTTTCATATTTGTTTACAAGTGTACCACGTACCAAAAACCAAGAGTGTGGTAGTGCAGCGGAAAAGAAAAACACGCTGGCGGTGGAGAGTGACATACCGGTGTTAACAGCACTGCCGTCGGGGCTGTAGTCTATCTCCGCCTCCAGTACCTCCTGATCCCGGATGGTCTTGGACTGACCCTCGTCTTCCTCGTGGTCACTCTCCTCATCCTCGCTGCTGCTGTAGTAGTACTGCAGCTTCTCGCCCAATATCTTATCGTCCAGAGTCGTCATGACAAACCGCTGAGAGAGAAAGAGTGAGATTAAGAGAACTTGATTCACTTTGACTAATGAATGTACACATACGTTATATGTCCATATGTTTGTGGACACCCCTTCTTATGAAAGCATTCATCTACTTTAAGCTTCACGTGTATCAGACGGAGGAAATGGGATATTTTTACTGCGACAAAGTATCTAGATGACCTTTATCCCAGTCCTACGATAAATGACACAATACTCTCTGCACTGCGAGAGAAGAGTAAAGGCTAGTTTACAGTCAGAATTCCATTTCTTTCTAATAAAAAAAGAAAAAAAGGGCTTCAGCTGGAGCCACAAATATCAAAAACAGCACAAAGCCAATTACAGCGGTCATCGGGTCTGCATGAAACCACAGTTCCCATTTAAACCAGCTTTAAAGATTCAGAAATCTGATCAGGGATATGCATGTATGTTTAAAAGGGTCAGTGGGTGGAACCCTAAGCTTAATCCTGGGCTAAAAAGGCTTTCAATTCTAAAGGCCAAACTGTACCCAGGGCTTAATGCATGTCCACAAAGCTGGTCCTACATGTCCTATATAATGGACTGGTTTCTGTAAGCGCAAGCAAATACTGTCCATTACATGCAGACACATTTTTAATCTCATACAACCTATTAAGACTGGATCTGTTCAACAACAGGACCTCTGTAATAGAATTGTACACGCCTTTAAACTACAGAAGTGAGTTTCATGTGTTTTCTCAAGTGTTTCTGTTACTCTACATTTACGTGTACGTGCTTTAAACCTGCCATCAGAATCAGCCTGAATCAACTCTTTATACCACTTCATAGAACACTCCTTATAACTTCAGAGTTAGTGGGCGGGGCTAAACTGATATAGTCAAAATAGAAATGCCAGTAAACGCAAATGTGCTGTTTGTTGGGACACAGTCCTTCAGAAATTACAACAATGTTTAGGGCAGTGGTTGTGGGTTCGGGCACATTTACTGTTGGACCCTCAAGCAAGGCCCTTCATCCTCTCTGGTCCAGGTGTGGCTAAACCATTCCAAGCATATAAATATAATGTATAGATACAAGAAATACCACGTCTCTCTTTCATTAACAACACAGCATCACGAGGTTCTCCATCATACATGTTCTTTAAAACATCTTAGAGTTCGTTCGGTCAGCCCTTAAACACTGATGTTTCAATCAAATCCTGTCACACTATTGAACTGTCCTACACTATATGGCACAGCAGGATCTGGAAGCCCCCCTGCCCTGCAGGTTTTGGGGTAGGGGTGCCTGCAGGATCAGTGTGGAGGAACACTGCTATAGATAATACACTATTAAAGTGAACAAACCACTGAAGATGAATCTAGTGAACTTATGGACACCAAACACAATAACAGCACTATTATAGTCAACCATAAACATGCGCTGAACATCAGCAGCGATGAGGACATCCGGTCAGTCCCACAGGACAGACCTGAGGACCATGACGTCATTATCTCCACCAGAGACTGGACACCAGTGACCGGACTGTGGGGTCTGGGTCTCGTCACACCACAATTATTGCAAACCACCAAACATCAGTGAGCAGGCTGTCAGTCCACCTTAAATAGTTAACTCGCTGAAAGTGTCTTAAATCCGCAGTATTTAAGGTGGACAGGGGTTTGTGTGACCCTGATTACAGAGTAAGGTGGCCAGCTAAAGAACGGGCGTCGAGGCTGTCGTTCCACCTTAAACGGTTAGCAGGCCGCTAAAGGAGCCGCTAATCCGCGCTATTTAAGGTAGAACGGCACTTCCGGAACACTAATTACAGAATAAGAAGCCCTCTAGTCCCCTCCTGCTCCATAAAGGGGCTGTCTGCGGGGACAAAGAGACAGTAGAGCGGGACGCATGGACAGTTCAGAGCTTTTAAAAACAAACTGAGACAGTGAGACATTTAGCTGGTGGGCTAACAGGCTAACTACCTCCGTCCGCGGGAAAGTACACCGCAGAATAAACGCGCTCTGTCGGGCAGAGAGGTGGACATCTTACCGAGAAGACGTTTATCCTGGACAAAGTCAGTAACCGCGTCTTTATGGGGACAGTTCCGTCTCAGCGCTGCCGTAAACACGACCGTGGGGCTTTACATTGAGCCTGCCAATCAGAGCGCAGAATGGCCTGATTGACACCCCAGGGACCAATCACAACCCAAGGCCGGGCGACGGGGGCGGGCTTGTCGGAAGACACTCAGGGCGAAGAGATTTGAGTCTAATCCGGTTTAATGACGCCGGAGATTTTCAGACAAACCGATTTATTTACAAGCGTATTCCATCAACCAGACGCACGCACTGCGCACGGGCAGCGTTTTCCTACCAATGCGAGAAACTGCTTCAACACGATGCGCTTAAAGGGCAAATCAGTCGGTAAATAAACCGGATTAGTTTGAAACGGTTCGTTTAGGTTACAGAGGCTCTGTGAGGGCGGTTATCTCCACCAGCCGCCGAGATAAACTCCTGTTTATGGATTTACTTCAGAGAAAGACATCAATTCCTGTCCTACAAGGCTTTCATTCACACAGTTTTACTGAATTTACCCTAGAAATGACAAAAATAACATCACTATTTTAAACTTTAAGCTTTATAATAATAATAATAATAATAATAATAATAATAATAATAATAATAATAATAATGTATTTCCTTCTCTCATATTTTTGTTTTATTTTTTAAAATAAATAAAACAAATTATATATATACATACATATTTACACTAACATTACTATTTTAAGTTTGACTTTATTTAAATAATGTCATCAAATGTCCAAAGTAGTATCATTATCTGCTATTATTATTATTGTTGTTGTTGTTGTTGTTGTAATTTCTTCTTGTATTTTTATGTACTGTTTATCTAAAAAAAAAAAAAATTAAATAAAAATTAAATAAATAATTTTAACCCATCCTCACACAGAGATACATACACACTCCAGGGGGCAGTGAACACACGTGCCCAGAGCAGTGGGCAGCCTTGTCCTCAGCCTGGGGAGTTCAGTGCTTTGCTCAAGAGCACGTCAGTCATGTCCTGCCAGTTCAGGGACTCAAACCAGCGACCTTCCAGTCACAAGGCTGGTTCCCAAAATATGTTCCACATGTGAAACAAATGACAATAAATATTCTGGAAAACAGGTTTTTGCAGTGGCTCCTCAAGTAAAGCTTGACGCCAGTCTGTGAATATTTTCAGAGGAGGGTGTCTGCGGTTCACTGTCCTTCAGATTGGCATGTGCAAGATGTTTGATTACAGTGCATTTGTAGCTGCTACTTTAGTGAAGCTGTGAATGAACTAATGGTTTGTAATGAATCGGTCAGTGATCGGTCAAGGAATCGGTCAGGTGACGTAGATGTGAAGTGTTTTTTAGGTTACGTGCCTTGTTTGTGTAAACCAGTGTGAAGGCTGTTCTGAAATCACATTAGCTTCTATCTCCTCGTTTTCAATCACTTTCTTGTATCCACTGATCCACCATAACATTATGACCACCTCCTTGTTTCTACTCTCCCCATCAATTTCAGTAAACTACTCCATTTACTAATTACTATAATCCATCTGTTTCTCTGCAGACTTTATTCTCCTCCTCTCACCCTGATCTTCAATGATCAGGACCCCACAGGACCACCACAGAGCAGCTATGATGTGGGTGGTGGGTCGTTCTCAGCACTGCAGTCACACTGACATGGTGGTGGTGTGTTAGTGTGGATCAGCAGTGCTGCTGGAGTGTTTAAACCCTGTGTCCACTCACTGTCCACTCTATCAGACACTCCTACCGAGTGTCTCCACCTTGTAGATGTAAAGTCAGAGACAGAAGCTCATCTGTTTCTGCACAGTTTGTGTTGGTTGTCCTCTAGTCCTTCATCAGTGCTCACAGGACGCTGCTCACAGGATTGTTTAGCAGTGTCTACCAACAGATGGCAGTATAGACAGTGTTGTTCATTGCAGCAGGACTGTCCATTTTCTCACCACTGGTCAGTTTTCGAACACAGCTGAAGTGGCTGTTGGACTGCTGTTTCTAAATCATGTCAATGTCCCCTTCTCATGCGTCCTTCCACCTTTATTTATTTTTTTAATGTTACATTATACAATATAAAACAAGGCTATGTTGTATATTTGGTGTATATTTCATTGCTATTGTGCAAAAAACTCCAAAACAAAGTAAAAAAGTTTCATATTTTTCATATTCAGTTGAAGTAAAACCAAAATAAAAGCCCAGTACAGTTGAAAGAAGTTAGATCTGGAAGCAGAAATCGATATTCAGTGCATTTCTGTAAAGTTTGGATTGAATTATTACAGAGCCACTGTATTCAATATTCAATACTAATCATTTAAATGTAACTTTTCAAACTATCGAGAAATAATATACGTTTTATTTGCTTGATTATTGAATCACTGATTGATGAATATTTATTTACGGTGGAGCAAAAACGTATTTAATCAGATTGAGAGACGTCTGTGATTTTCATCATCAGTTCACTTCAACTATGAGAGACAAAATGAGAAGACAAATCCAGGAAATCACACGGTAGGATTTTTATAGAATTTATTTGTGAATTATGGTGGAAAATAAGTATTTGGTCGATAACAAAAGTTCAACTCAGTACTTAATAACATAACCTTGAGGTCAATGAGGTCAGACGTTTCCTGTAAGTCGTTGTCATGCCGGAAGACCCAGCCACGTTCCATCTTCAAAGCTCTCACTGGTTCTTTATTATTAATATTTTACATAAATTTTATTAATCGATTTTGGCTTTTTTTTTAATTGTTCACCTTCATTATTTTCATCAACGTCTTATTCTTTAAACGCTTGTCGTTTATCAAAGCTGAATTTATCGTTTTCATTGTAGTTCATCTTAATAACTAAATAAATTTTCAGACCCTGTCAGCTGTAAAACGGCTGCATCGAAAATCAGGGTTTTCTACGTATTTCTGATTGAAAATCAATCAATTAATCGATCGACCTTTATTTAAACTCGGAGTTTAGGGGGACGTCCTCATTTCTAAAAAAGACAAAATAAACAAACAACCCAGGATTTTAATAACATATAAATCGGGAGTGACTTAGAATTTAAAACAAATAAGATCAAGATAAAAGTAGGAATAGATTAAAGGAAGATCATAGTGTCCTGAAAAATGAAAAAGACATAAGGTAATAATAAAATAAAAACTATCCCTGTAAAACAAAAATAAACAAAAAAAGATAAATAAGTTGAACAATAATCAGTAAGAAAGAGAACGGTGATAAAAGAGGAAAAGGAACAATAACAGAAAGGTAAAAAGCTCAGCTCAAATATACCACAATCTTAGAAACGAAACTAAAAACGGGCAGGTCGTATGGAGGAGGTCAGAGACTAAGACTTTAACATGATTTAAGAGTTTAAATGAAGGTCGAAAGAGTGAAAATGTCTGTTATTCATTTAAGAATCAATTTTATTGAATAAAACCAGTTTCAATTTGAACATTTGCCAATAAAGTCAATCTAAACCTGAACGTTTGCTGTGGAATGTTCTACATTTCTGCGTGAATTTCAGCTAAAACTTGATCAGCTTTCTGGTTAAATGAGCAAGTGTGATATTTTAGTCCCAGTTGTTTTAGTTGTTGAACGGTTGTTTCAGTTGTTGAACGGTTGTTTTAGTTGTTGAACGGTTGTTTCAGTTGTTGAACGGTTGTTTCAGTTGTTGAACGGTTGTTTCAGTTGTTGAACGGTTGTTTCAGTTGTTGAACGGTTGTTTCAGTTGTTGAACGGTTGTTTCAGTTGTTGAACGGTTGTTTCAGTTGTTGAACGGTTGTTTCAGTTGTTGAACGGTTGTTTCAGTTGTTGAACGGTTGTTTCAGTTGTTGAACGGTTGTTTCAGTTGTTGAACGGTTGTTTCAGTTGTTGAACGGTTGTTTCAGTTGTTGAACGGTTGTTTCAGTTGTTGAACGGTTGTTTCAGTTGTTGAACGGTTGTTTCAGTTGTTGAACGGTTGTTTCAGTTGTTGAACGGTTGTTTCAGTTGTTGAACGGTTGTTTCAGTTGTTGAACGGTTGTTTCAGTTGTTGAACGGTTGTTTCAGTTGTTGAACGGTTGTTTCAGTTGTTGAACGGTTGTTTCAGTTGTTGAACGGTTGTTTCAGTTGTTGAACGGTTGTTTCAGTTGTTGAACGGTTGTTTCAGTTGTTGAACGGTTGTTTCAGTTGTTGAACGGTTGTTTCAGTTGTTGAACGGTTGTTTCAGTTGTTGAACGGTTGTTTCAGTTGTTGAACGGTTGTTTCAGTTGTTGAACGGTTGTTTCAGTTGTTGAACGGTTGTTTCAGTTGTTGAACGGTTGTTTCAGTTGTTGAACGGTTGTTTCAGTTGTTGAACGGTTGTTTCAGTTGTTGATCGGTTGTTTCAGTTGTTGAACGGTTGTTTCAGTTGTTGATCGGTTGTTTCAGTTGTTGAACGGTTGTTTCAGTTGTTGATCGGTTGTTTCAGTTGTTGATCAGTGTAAACGTATGTGGACCTTGGCTTTCGGTATCCTGACCCTGTGCAACAGTAACTGCAGATCTGTTTTGGACGACTATTGATTTGTCCTGCACTAATCCTCCGTCCAAAACAGCTGCAGGAGGACTTTGACTGGGCCGTTCATGAACATTAACGTCATTCTTCTTAAGTCCTGGTCCAGAAGCAGCAGAACAGGCCCAAACAATGATACTACCACCACCGTGTTTGCCATGCACACCATTGTTGTATTGTCCTCATCTCATAAATAAAGGCCTTTAGTTGCTTAGAAGCTACATTGGGTTCCTTTGTGAGCTGGTGGACTGTTCCACACCGTGCTCTTGGTGTGATCTTTGTTGGTGGAGCACTCCTGGGGAGGGTGATAAAGGTCTTGAATCTCCTCCACTTGTACCCAATCTGTTCTGGAACCCTTTTCCAGCCTGATGAGCACCAGCATTTCTTCTTCTGAGCTCCTCAGAAATCTCCTTTAGTCAGGCTCTGATACACTTCCGCTGCTGGAGTGTTTAAACACACACACACACACACACACACACACACACACACACACACACAGAGAGAGAGAGAGAGAGAGAGAGAGAGAGAGAAACACAGACACACACACACAGAGTGTGTGAGAGAGAGAGAGAGAAACACACACAGAGACAGACAGAGAGACATATACAGAGAGAGAGAGACGAAGAGAAATAGGGACAGAGAGAGAGAGAGAGAGAGAGAGAGAGAGAGAGAGAGAGAGAGAGGCGGGGCCAAGGGGACCTGAGTGTGAAACGGTGTGTGTGTGAGAGAGGAGCGTGTGTGCAGAGCGTGTCTCTCTCTCTGGTGGTGATGGTGTCTGTGGAGGGCAGTGCAGCAGCGATGCTGGGGCAGAAGAGCGGACCCCCCGCCTCGGATCTGCCCCCGCTCTCGGTGCTGGGGGGCAGTGGAGCCGCAGTGCTGTGCGCGCTCGTGGCCGCGGTGTGTGTGTGCGCGTGCGCCGCATTTCTCCTGTACAGAGCTGCGCGAGCGCGAGCAGGAGCATCCGGAGACACGGAGGACAGGACAGCACCCCCACCTGCTGAGTCTACAGGTAACTGCCCTCTTACCCCTACTCTTAACCCACCTGCTGAGTCTACAGGTAACTGCCCTCTTACCCCCACCTGCTGAGTCTACAAGTAACTGTCCTCTTACCCCTAGAGCACTCTTACCCCTACTGCCCTTTTACCTCTAAAGCACTCTTACCCCTACTGCCCTGTTACCTTGTTACCCTTCCGCCCTCTTACCCCTGCAGCACTTTAACCCCTACTGTCCTCTTACTCCTACAGCACTTTTACCCCTACTGCCCTCTTACCCCTACAGCACTTACTCCTACTGCCCTCTTACCCCTACTACCCCTACTGCCCTCTTACCCCTACAGCAGTGTAACCCCTACTGCACTCTTGTCCTCTTAGCCCTACTGCATTCTTAACCTGTTATCCATACTGCTCTCTTCCCTCTACTGCCCTCTTACCCCTACTGGTACTGCCTCGTTACCCCTACTGCCTTGTTACCTCTACATACCTGTTACCCCTACAGCTACAGCCATGTTACCCCTACTGCTACAGCCCCATTACCCCTTAAGCCCTGTTACCCCTACAGCTACAGCTCTGTTACACTAGGGACGTTAGATACAGCCCTGTTACACCAGTCCTGGTACTTGGTGTAACATGATGGCAAAGACATTAGCTATGTCCCCGTTACCCTGCCCTGGTCTTTGTGTATCATAATTCCAGAAGCATTGTGGTCCTTGGTTTAACATGAGAGCACTCCTTACTTTTACTCTTACTCCCTGGTGTAACATGATGACCGAGGCATTACCTAAAGCAGTGTTACCCCAGTCCTGGTCCTTGGTGTAACATGGAGGACGGCTTTATGTGTTATATGTTTGTATGTGTATTCAGCGTTGTTCACAAATGTGGCTACAATGTGCAAAACGAGTTCATTCACACAAGGATTTTAGATTCAACCTACTTGGCCATCCGACCGCTATGTGGTTCCCGTCCTTGGTACGTTCCGAAACGGGAGGAGAGCTGCTCCGGTTTGTTTCAAAGTTTAAGGCAGTCACGAGGGAGGGGCCTGTTTCTAAAGCTTTTGCATACTGATGCTTAATTTGACCTGACCACTGACCGCTGTCTTTTTCAGAAGTAAGTGATGATGGAGATTCTGAGGAGTGTGACACCGATTCCAGTGAAGTGGTGATGCTGTCCTCTGACGATCACACCGAAAGACCTGCAGACCTTCTAGATGAGGAAGTAAAGAAAACCACAGATGGAAAACTGGACAAGTCCACTGAAGACCTATCATCTGGCTTGACATCTGACATGATTGAAACCAGTGTGACTCACTGCTTGGAGAGCGCAGAGGACCGTAATGGACATGTCAAACGTCATGCTGCTGAAAGTGTTAATGTGGAGGCTGATTTGTATGTTTCTCTGTATGAGGGCAGCAAACCTCTCGAGGATGAACTTGAAGACAGTCTGAAGGAAAACGCATGTGACACTGAGGAGTTTGAAGCTGACCTGCACGGAGACGCGGACGAGCCCTCAGAAACGGAGAGTGCCCAGGAGACCATGGAAGCCAAAAATGTTCCTGTTCACAAGTGCCAGTCTGTGGAGGATCTGCA
The DNA here is from genome assembly GCA_034509495.1 of Acestrorhynchus altus. Lineage (NCBI taxonomy): Eukaryota > Metazoa > Chordata > Actinopteri > Characiformes > Acestrorhynchidae > Acestrorhynchus > Acestrorhynchus altus. Next base: position 861,845 of record CM067516.1, on the reverse strand, counting down.
AGACAACACTCTCTTGGCTCAAGATGTTGTGAGCAAGTCTGTCAAGGCGGAGGTTCCTGTGGACGAGCCACCTTGGGAGATTTTGTCTGATGCCAAGCAACAGGGAGATATTGCTCGTGAACCGACAAAGGTGGACGACGAGGCGGCAGTCGAGAAAGGGTTTGAGAGCAGCACTGACCGTCATATTCTTCAGGTGAAAGAGTTTGACTGCTCTTATGATGAACAGTCTGATCTGCCGAGCTACAATTTGGCATCCAAGAAAGTTGAGAGCGTTGAGGATCAGGTAAAATGTCTGCAGGACTGCGATGGTCTTAACAGTTTGGGGGCAGTATTGGGCACCGTTGTTGACAGTAGCAGATATGACCCTGTTTTGAACCATCCACAGCAAAATTTTTTGGGTTTCACCATACCTAGCCTGCCATGTGACTCCACAGGGCACGTGCAGCTTGCCAACATTAACAGGGAAAGGTCTGCGCTCAGTGCTAGTTCACAAGTCAAGGCAGCCCCCGACAAGAACGAGATCAACATCATGGAGGCCATTATGGACAGTAACGAGTGGCTTAGCTCTGGACCTCCAGACACCAGAGACCTGCCCTGGCTAACTCAAACCCCGATTAACTCTGGTGGTGCATTTAAGACCAACGTGACGTTGGTGACTCCTGCTGTGCTTGAGCCAACCGCAGACACACCTTGGACTAAACCAGCACCCAATAACCCTAGTTATGGGCTTATTGCTGACGAGGGTCAGTCCTACCAAGAGAACACGACAGGTTTTCCAGTTGCACCAGAGGCTGCTGTCATTGGTGACGCTGAGGAGGAGGAGGATTTTCACAATAAGAAAGTAGCTGCAGTGTCGCCAATGCCACAGATGGTACAGGTGAGGTTCAGGGTGCACTACGTCACACACTCCCCCAGGCAGCTGCTGGCCGTGACGGGGAACCAGCAGGAGTTGGGCAAGTGGGAGAATTTTGTTACACTCCAGAGAGCTGAGGACTGGTTCTGGACCAACACGGTCATGCTTCATACGGAGAACCAGGTGGAGTGGAAGTTCGTCCTTGTGGAGGATGGCAAGATAAGGCGCTGGGAGGAGTGTGGAAACCGCCACCTGGTGGTGACCGGTCAAGAGGAGGAGATTCACCTAGATAAGAGTTGGGGTTACTTGTAAAATGGGAGACGCAGCAGTGACTGTTTCTATCTAGCAATAATAATAATAATAATAATAATAATAATAATAATCGCGGGTGCATTCTTTTTAAACAGTTGTTAGCCTAATTATTGAATATTATCCAAATGATGCATGAGGCTGTGGTACTGTTAATGTAGCAATAATCCAATATATTTACAAATATGCACATTTTCACTTCAATCAGTGACCTGCTCATGTGTTGTGTGGAAAGCGTCCGTCCTGTTTGGCTCCTTAACCAGCAATAACTGTATGTAAACGACCAACCCAGAAATGGCTTGTCCCACACGACTCAGAGATGCCGATTATTTTTTCAGTGTGTAATAGTGGTTATAATTTTTGCCAAATCGATATTTATGTATATACCAGAGTATTTTATATGTGAGCTGAATATACGAGATCTCGAACGAAGCGGCGTCTTCAATGCGCTAATGTGTATTTGCACAAACCCTGCTCAGCATCAGCGCTGAAGCTGTTCCCCGTGTTGTGACGTTGTGAATGAATCGGATTTGCATGTCGGTGTCGGTGTTTATGTAATCGGGCAAAGCAGCTCCTCCGGTGCCGGTGCGCTGGGCCGTTGAGTTATCAGCCTGCTGTCGGAGCGCAGCGGAGGGCCACTCGCTCAGCCAAAAGCCCCTTTTTCCCACAGCTTCCCGAGAGCTTGGCGACACATTCTGCTCTCGAGCTCCAGCCTCCGCAAACTGCTGCTGCACTACACAGAAATCAGGTACTCTTCTTCAGTCCACTAGAACTGACATCTTAAAGGGGCACTCTAACCCAATAAATATATCCAGCCCTTCATTTCTTGGCATCGTGCCTGCTGGCATCCTTCAGGATCTGCAGTGATCTGAAGAGCCGGATTTACCCGTTTCGAGAGGTGAACCCCCTGATGGTGTATTTTACTGGTGGGAGAAGATTTAGTCTTAACCAGCAACTGCTGGCCTGATGGAAGTTCTAACAAGGCATGTTTTTGTTCATCAGTAATTCTAGTCCGGTTGTTTCATTAACCCCCACATTCGGGGCACGCAGTGTGCTTGACGGGGTACTGAAGTGCAGGAACACCAGTTAACAAAAATATGAATTATAACTACTGACTCTGGGGATGCAGTGCTGCTTCATAGAACACTATATAACGCCACAAATAACTACACCGTTATCCTGGAATGCCCCTTTAAGGTGTCTAACGAGGTCCAAAATCCAGATTACTTGTTCTCAGAAGCGCCCTTAAATTTAAAAGCATCATTTTGTTAATGTTTGTTGTTGCAGTTCCATCGTTTGGCCAGTAGGTGGCTGAAATATATTAAGTGTGTAACAGTGATGGTGCAAATGAACTGAAATCAGCCGTAAACATGATAAACACGATGCTAGGAGGCCATATGTAGGCAGGGGTGGCAAACTCATTGCTCACCAGTTACCTTGCATTCCCGTAGGTGACGCTTGCAAGCAACCAGTCATTTCCTATTGATGTACGAAATTTGTAGCCCTGATTTGGCGACAATCAAGGGACTGTGACAGGTGACGAATGGAGTTTGCAATTTAATTCTGACATTCTAAACAATTGGTTCAAACATTTTTTTTTGACCAATCGCAGACACAGGGGGCTCAGGTCCCAAGCTTCTGCTCTCTGATCTTTAGTTCCCACCACCGTTTGGTTCATATTCTCCTCGGTGTGTTTCTAAACATGGAAGAGAGGCTGAAGTTGTCTGTTCTCAAGTCGTCTGTATGTCGTCCGTCACAAGTCGCCTGTCCACTTGTCCGCCAATGTGATGATGGGATTAATTCTCCAAGCTCTGAATTGAAGCCTCTTTCCGACAGAAGTAAACATTTCTGGGTTCCCTTTGACATTGAATTGCTCCGTATCACCACGTCTGGTGTAGGACATGTAGTCCAAGCGTTCTCAGATAATCACTGTAATTATGACTCCTTAGTGTAAAAACCTCTTATTGCAAATTATTATCACCTGATCTTTGAAAGTGCTCGATATGTTTCGCTAGTTTGGCTGCATAATGTAATTAACGAACATCGTTAATGAATGAATAGTGACTGTTCCAGCGAAAGGCTTTTACTGGCCTTTTTGGGTTTCCAAGACCTAAAACAGACTGAACAGAGACCCAAAACCAGGACTCATGTATTTTAAAGTGTTGTAATTGAGTTGTAATTAGGGGTGTAGCAGTACACAAATGTAACAATGTACTTTTGGAGGTTCTTCAGTCTGAGAGCAATGGCCAACCTCGTTTCAAGGAACTTTCAAGAAATTCTTGTCCTTTTATTGAAGGTTCCTGGAAGCACCTTAATCACCTCCAGGTTCAAATGGAATAACATGCAAAAGGTCCTCAAGGTGGGAACGTCGGGTTCAGCAAGTCAAAATGAGCCGCAGCAGGAACAAAATCCTGGGGTTGATTTTTGCTTGGTGGACCTCCTGTAGTTTGGTTCAGACAGTGGTTTGGGCTTCATAGTTCATGATTCCATAGATTCAGTAATTCTAAACTGTCCAACTCGACACGTCCTCGTAGTTTAAAATGATGGAAAAATCCTGATTATTTTTTTTATTAATCTTCTGTTTAAATAATTTTGTGAAATTTGGTTCCAGGTGATCAGGTCTTGATCTTTCATCCATAGCTTGCTGCACACCCTGTATTCTCCATAGAACTGGGTGAATTGAACTGTGACGTTCCTACTGTGACTGACGTACTCCTCGTATCGTTACACCCCTAATTATAACAACAAGCAAAGTATGAAACATGATTCTGGGCTTTTTATCTACATGTGCACGGTCTGCAGTAGATGATGCTCTCCAGACGGTCCTCTGATGGCTTTAAAAGTGAACTTTGATCAAGAAGAAGAATGCATTTCTTTTCTCACCACTACTTTGCCTTATAAAGACTCTGACCATGTGCTGCTGGTCTTGGTTTTTGTATTGTAAATATTAACGTGTCTTCATTTCTCATTAGATGCTCACGTATAATCCAGAGGTCATGTTCTGGTGTTGGTTGTCATGTTTGAGTTCACATTTCTGTTCTTCTGCAGATGTTCTTCACCAGTGTATCTAATAAAGTGAATTTGTAAAGCAAGCAAGACTTGATCGTTTTGTCCACGAATTCAAAGATGGGGATGAAGTGTTGGAGACCAAAAAGTGTTGGAAATAAAAAAACACAGTACACTTCTCTATTTCTCTGCAGGCTAACAGTGGTTCTTCAAGAGGTTCTTCCTCCGAGTTATGGTTCCTCTCATTGATTATTCCTGATGCTCTTATGGAGATTCTCATTTTGAATATTGGTTGTCTTTTTTGAGTCTTCATTCTCAGTGGGTCGTCATCATGCTTTTAGGGAGTTTGTCCTTTTGACACTTAGATCCTGGGTTCTACTTCATGCTCTTGAAGAGGTTCTCCCTTCCAAGTTATTGTGCTTTCAGATGTCGTGTGTATTCTTACACGTAAAGAGGTTCTCCTTTTGAGCCTTGGTTCCTCACAGGGGTTCTTAGTCATACTCTTGAGACTTTTTGACACATGGTTCCTCTCAGCTGTTCTTAGTCATGTTCTTACGGAGGTTCTCCTTTAGAGTTATGTTTCTTCTCTCTGGTTCTTTTTTATGCTAGTAAGGATTTTCTTCTTTAGACACTTTAATCTCCCCAATTGTTCTTCTCTGTGGTGTTTGAGGGAGTTCTCCCTTTGAGTCTGCGTTTGTCTCAGTGGTGCACTTTGGAAAGTTCTCCATCTAAGGGTTCCTCTTGGTGGGTAAATATTCAAACACCGAACATGTTTTGGCCAGAAAAAGTGATTTGTCTGATCTCTTACACTCTACAAAGCTACTGTATGTATTATGTTGTAAAAGAATCCAAGCTAGAACCAGTTTTGGAGCCCTGTGTGTTTAAAATGCAACACAAATACCATTTTTGTTTGTTCTCACACATTTTTGTTGCAACACAAACATGACACGTTCTCTCAGCTGCTCTAATGTGAATCAATTCATTAAGCATGCCCTGTTTACTAGCAGGACTTAATTAGAGGAAATATGAGGACCCGTCCTTTCTGCCTGTCCCCCCGAGGCTGGAAGATGGTTCTTTTTTAAAAACTCCCAATTCTGACTTGCTTTTAGGGTGTAATGATCTTTAGCACACAAAAACAGCTTCTGCACAACCTCTTGTAGAGGTTCTCCTTTTGAGTCTTGGGTCCTCTCAGACGTTCTTCCTCAGGCTCTTATGGAGTTTCTTTTTTTTGACACCTGGATGAGAGTTTGGTTCTTCAGTGGTTCTTCCACAACGGTTATGGAGAGGGCCTCCTTTTGAGTTACAGTCCCTCTATCTTTCTGTTTAATGCTCCCTTTGAGTTACGGTTCCTCGGTTCCTCTCGGTTGTTCAAGAGTCAATAAAGCATTTTTCTGTCAACTTTATCCTCTTATCTACTTTTGTCCGATATCAGGGACATCATGGAAACAACAACCCAAAATCAACAATGTCCTTTGGGATTGCCCACACTGTTATTGTCTGAGGGTAGTGAGCAAAAGAACACATGATCTGTGTGGAAGTGCCCTCTGTGGTTCACATGTCACTAACCCCACCAAGTTTGACAGTTATGTGGTTTCAGCCGTGGTCTAGGAAACACTGAGAGGAACCAAGATTCAAGGTTTGTGGAACGAATGCCCTGCATTTCTGGGCTTCATTTGGAAAATGTCTGCTACAAAATAATGTGACATGACAAATGTTTATTTTAAGATGCTTTTGAGGAGGAGTGTTCACGTGAAGGAGAGACGGAGTGTGCATGGAGTGTGTGCTGGGGGAAGGGAGAGGGCTGTAAGGGAAGAAAACACACACTGTCCTGCCAGGCTTTGTAAATGATTTATTCGGCCTGCAGTAAGAGTGAGCTACTTAATGTTGGGGAAAGAAGAGTTGACCGAAGAAAGGGAGAGAAAAGAGAGTGAAAATGTCACTAATAACTATTAAATACCAAAGAATAAATTCAGAATGTCTAAATAATTCTGATCATGATTCATTTGATGCCATAAACCCCTTTAATCACTTCTCGAGACAGGGTTAAATGGGGTGGAAACTTGGAGTCCAGCTTAGAAACACCATGCTGTGTCATTATGCCGTTACATCACAGTGATGAGGCAGAAGCCTAGATTAGAGCGCAGAAGCCAGCCAGGTTTAGAAAATGGGGTCACACAAACATGGACTGAATAGTCCCGTTATCTTCGGTGGGAACAATAACAGTGTGGACAAAAGACAATAAATGGTCTGTGTGGAAGTGCCCTCTGTGGTTCACACTTTCATGCAACACTAACTCCATCAGGTTTGACGGTGTTGAGCAGCCAGAGCAGTGGTTTAAGACATGTTCTCGCCTTCCTTCAAAATTCCCAAATGCAATTCCATTGTTTTTCAACATTTCTACACAATTTCTGCCTTTGTGGTCATCGCTTTCACCTCCCAGCTCTGGGGTCATGGGTTCAAGGCCCGATCTGAGAGGAGTTTCCATGTTCTCTCAGTGTCTGTCTGTCTGAATGTATGTCTGTATAGGTGTGGATTAGAACCCCCCCAGTCCTCGATGCAGTCCTCCAGGTGGACGGTCGTTTCCGGTGGAGAGTACGCTGCGTGTAATGTGAAGAACCCTATACAAGGACCCATATAAGGTTTCAGACTGTCTTTTTTATCGGGTCTGTAAAATTAAAAAGTAATAAATAATCTGGTTATTATTATTATTAATAATAATAATAATAATAATAATAAATCCTGGTTGTATTAACTTACAGTAAGAGCTGGTTAACTTGCTCAGATGCTTTTGTTTTGGTAAAAGTGATGATATGGAGATGGAATTTAATATTGCCTAATGTTGTGTGTAAAGGTGTGTGTAGCCACAGGATGTTGAGTAAGGACAGAGTGGCCCAGTATTGCTAAAGTCCAAACCTTGCAGCATGTACACACCACACTTATCAGCCCCATGCAGTTGAGCAACAGTGGCTACATTCCCAGAACAAAGGCAGAAAATGGGTCAGATCCAGGCGTATCTGTCCAAACGCAGCAGCATTCCAACACTGATAAATTCATTAACAGAATTAAATTAAATAGAATAAAATTCAGTCTGTCATTGTCAGGTTTTGAGTCAGTGTTGGTGTGTTTCCCCACAAGCCGTTCAGTGTGGGTCCTCCTGTGAAGGAGGGTCTTGACGGGACCGATGAAGCCTCTGAAACCCGTGGCCGGAGGAGGTGACGGAGGTGGCACGCTCAGGTCATCCCCTCACCGTTTTAATGAAACCTAGTCATTATTTTATTCCCACACAGATCTTTAATATTTGTGTTAGTATATGTTCTAAAATAAAAGTCTCCCTGCATTTCATATCTGTGTTTATGAGACAAAAAATATTAGATTTTATACTTGAGACAATGTTCCAGTGGTCTGAGAGTGGACCAGCAGTGACTTTGTCAAGCCAGTGGACCAATATTTATGCTCACTATCTGAGATGGTTGGTCAGCTAAGACGTGTTTGAGTAAGCTTCTTTAATTTAGTTCTTACAGGTAAATGAAGAAATGAATCTTGAGTACAGTTTTCGGGTTCTGATACTGGGTTCTCACACTGGGTTCTCACACTGGCACATGTAGTATGTAAACATTAAAGTTCCAAATCATGCCTTTCCAACCTACAGCAGCTTCGGTCCATAAGTTCATTTTGGATTTATATTTGGAGAGTTTCAGTTCAGACGGTTTTATGCAGGAGGCGGAGAGAAGGGCAGCCAATCAGAACAGACCTCCAATACATATAGAATTATTAAAGGGGCAGTAAAAAAAACCCTAAACATATATGACTTTATTTTCATTCTCATCCAGCATTTTCAGTGCCATACCCACCCAAACCCATCTACCATCTTCAATTACACAAGGGGGAAACGTAGGATATGGGCCCTTTAATGAGTTCCTATCTCATGCTCTATGCCTCTGAACAGTGTTAATTTGATAGTGTGTGTGTGTGTGTGTGTGTGTGTGTGTGTGTGTGTGTGTGTGTGTCACTGTTCCTCTGAATGGTGCCAACACACAGGATTTAGCACCAGGCCTTTTCCATGGTCAGGGGATTAAGGCTGTGTGCAGGTCAGTGTGTGTCACTGTGTGAATCACATGAGGACATTCTGTAGCTCTAGATCTGCTCTGTCCTCCACTGCAGTGACCTTCACCCTCCCTTACAAGGTGAACGACTGTCACCTTTGACCTTAGGCTTCAGTCTTAGTCTCAGGAGAAGCCCAGTGCTGTTTTAAAGGGCCCATATCTGCAGTTTTCAGGGTCTACTTATGGCACTTAAACATGCCTTTAAGAGTGTTAATGTAAATAATCTCACACGCCGTGTGTCGTTGAGTGAGCAGCCCAGGCTCAGAGGATTAAAGTACTACCACTATGATCTGAGGATCACAGGTTCAAATCCCAGGTCATACTGGGAGTGTCCCAGAGTCCGAGGGAGAGTGAAATGTGGCCTGCTCTCCCTCTCTGGTTGGGTAGATGGTTGCTGGTTGCTCTCCCTCTCTGGTTGGGTAGATGTTTGCTGGTTGCTCTCCCTCTCTGGTTGGGTAGATGGTTGCTGGTTGCTCTCCTTCTCTGGTTGGGTAGATGGTTGCTGGTTGCTCTCCCTCTCTGGTTGGGTAGATGTTTGCTGGTTGCTCTCCTTCTCTGGTTGGGTAGATGGTTGCTGGTTGCTCTCCCTCTCTGGTAGATGGCACACACGCAACGTGATGCTGGTTGGCACAGTCAGAATCTGGTGCGTTCCACCTCCGAGTTTGAAAAGAGGAGGTAGGATGGGCTCATGTGTCAGAGGAAGCAGGTGCTCGCCTTCTCCCTCCCAGTGTCACATGTGATGGGGGAGTCCTTTAATGGGGTTGGTGAATCGGCATATCTAAATGGGTTCAAAAGTTTAAAAGAAAGAAAGAAAGCAGCCTCTTGGGTGGTGCAACTGTCTAAGTGCTGACTCCAGAGAGCGTCCCTGTCCTTGCCCTGTCTCTGGGTGGTTGGATGGTTCTCCCTCTCCACCCATCACTCAGTGATGTGGGAAATGTGGGAAATGGGGGCCTAGAAGTGAGAAACGTTGTGAAGAATGACCGGGTCATGTACAGTAAACACTGTGTAACATTGTTGCTCCATTTTCTCTGTATATTCTGTTAAAGAATTTAAGTCAGTTGTGGTGTTAATAATGCAAACGTTGTGACTCATTAAATTAAACGTTTACACTCTTTTACTGGTCAAATTAGAAATGAAAGTGAACTTATGCCTTGATTTTTCACAAAATAATGAAGATACATAAGTGAGATTTCAGACGGTCAGTGTTGATTTTAGTCTCACAGACTGACCCAAATGGCACCCTCTGCTCACACACACACACACACACACACACACACACACCCACACACACACCACACACACACACACACACACACGTGCTATAGCTGACCCACGGAGAATCATCACACTGGTAGCACCTACACAAAACATATCTCTCCTCTCTCCCTTCTATCCCCCCCCCCCCCCCCCCCCCCCCCCCCCCCCCCCCCCCCCCCCCCCCCCCCCCCCCCCCCCCCCCCCCCCCCCCCCCCCCCCCCCCCCCCCCCCCCCCCCCCCCCCCCCCCCCCCCCCCCCCCCCCCCCCCCCCCCCCCCCCCCCCCCCCCCCCCCCCCCCCCCCCCCCCCCCCCCCCCCCCCCCCCCCCCCCCCCCCCCCCCCCCCCCCCCCCCCCCCCCCCCCCCCCCCCCCCCCCCCCCCCCCCCCCCCCCCCCCCCCCCCCCCCCCCCCCCCCCCCCCCCCCCCCCCCCCCCCCCCCCCCCCCCCCCCCCCCCCCCCCCCCCCCCCCCCCCCCCCCCCCCCCCCCCCCCCCCCCCCCCCCCCCCCCCCCCCCATCTCTCTGTCTCTCTTTCATCTCTCTCTCTCTCTCTCTCTCTGTCTCTTCTTCTTCTCTCTCTCTCGTCCTTCACTGACACTTTTTAAAAGGAGTGTAAAAGCGGGCCATGTGAGCAACTCTCTGAAATAAACTCCGCACATAACCCGAATCTGGACTCGCTCCACAGGAAACCACAGACTCTGAGTTCATCTGAGAACAGCAAACACCAACATGGACATGAACATCTCTGCTCTGCCCCTCAGAATAAAAATCAATAATAAAGCTGTAATAAAGATAACATCATTTAGAAAAAACTATTCAGAATGAAGTTTATACTGAATGTTAAATCAATATTAAAACATATAATAAATATTAAAAATAAAAACTGAAATAACATTTATATTCAGAACAATATTATAAAATTAACATCCAAACTGGAAGATAAAGGTACTGGAATAAAATAAACAGAATCTAAAACATTTTCTCTAGAATTTTTTATGCTTATTGTCAAAGAAAAAATGTTGCACAAATAGCTGCAGCCAGAAGGACGTGTGGGACTGCAGTTCTGTAGTGAAGGAAGATGAAGGTGATCAGGATCACTAACTGATGATAATCAGTCTGATCTGATCAATATTTATTGATCTACTCATACAGAAGTGGTGTCTCTCAGGACGGCGCTGGTTTAACGTGCGCAACACCCAGACGCTCTGCATGGAGGTGTAGAGGTTCCTAATGGTGTCCTGTGATGATCCATCCCATGCAGCTTGGAATGTTCTCACCAGTTCTGCAGATGGTGTGTGGTAGGGGTGGAGTGTTGATACAGCGGCCCAATAGCGCTTTTTCTTTAGGACAGGCCTGAGATGAGACCTACCACTGCAGAGCAGTATCTGCAAGGTCTTCAAGACCAGATCTTTGAGACGGCAGCAGTGTGGACGAGCTGTCCGGTCGGAACAGAGCACCGGAGTGTGTGCTCAGAAAAGGTAGAACCACTGGTTGCAGAACCTCATTAACGTAAAGCTGGTTTGTCCCTGACAGATTGTACGACACTAATAAGCTACGTCTGAGCAATGGGGTGAAGTTTCCTGACCCAAACTCACTGCTGGGTCAGTGGGTTAAGGACCCAAATTGCCGAAGTTACAGTGGCTGGACATCTTCGTAAACCTTATGGAGAAACCCAGCATGTGTTCAAAAGACACACTGAAGACATACACATCCCTGAGGCCTAACCAGTGACATCAAATTCAGCTTTATACGCTCAATCATTCTGCTGTACACACTTCAAACCTGGGTTCTTCAAGGGTTCTTCATTAAAGGGGGTCCGCAGTACTGCTGAAACAGTGGAGTATGTTAAAGGAACGCTGACGATGCGCTGCAGGTCTGAAAGCAGGCAGGACGTGATCCAAAGAGGCCGACTTCATAAATAAAACAGGTCGAAGAGAAACACAGCCGAGAAGATTTCAAATCAGCACAACCAACAGCACCAGGTCAAAGGTCACGAGAGTGCTCAAACCATGTCAATCACAATCTGCTGATTGTTGTTCTCTCTCTCTCTGTCTCTCTCTTTCGCTCGCTGCCTCTCTCTCTCTCTGCCTCTCTCTCGCTCTCTCTTTTTCTCTCTTGCGCTTTCTCTCACTCTCTCTTTTTCTACTGCTCTCTCTGTCTCTGTCTCTCTCTCTCTGTCTCTCTCTCTCTCTGTGTCTCTCTCTCTGTCTCTCTCTCTCTCTCTCTGTCTCTCTCTCTTTCTCTCTCTCTTTCACTTCTCTCTCTCTCTCTCTGTGTGTGTGTGTCTCTCTGTCTTCTCTCTCTCTCTTTCGCCTCTCTCTCTCTCTGTGTGTGTGTGTTCTCTCTCTCTCCTCTCTCTCTCTCTCTCTCTGTGTCTCTCTCTTTTCTCTCTCTCTGTCTCAGTTAAAAGGAAAAAATAAATTAAAATATCATCAGAATTAGACGAAGCTTGAAAATGGTAATTTAATAAATGTACTACATGGACAGAAGTATTGGGACAGGTTCATTGTTTCTTCTGAAGTCAAGGCTATTAAAAAGTGTTCCTCCTGTTTTGTTAGTGAGGTCAGGATGTGTGTGTGTGTGTGTACTTGCACATCTTTGTCGGCAATTTCTAAAGCAGCAATGCACTCATTAGAAGGGGGGTGTCCACAAACATTCTGGACATAATGGACCAGTCATGTTTAGAACTTCAGCTAGTGACTTAAACGCTTAGTGTGTAAGTCGAACCATTGATCTGTCCATAAACACTTTACCAAGTTTATCTACATCCATTTATTTTATATATTCAGAATAAAATGGTTATCTGTAAATGAAGTTTCATAATTATTTTGGTACCCATGTCAAAGGTCACGAGAGCTTCCAAATGTAGCCTCTCTCTCTCTCTCTCTCTCTCTCTCTCTCTTCATTTTAGCGCAGTGGCTGGTGGTTTGTAGGTCATATGTTGCTAAAAAGAGCTGAGGAACACTGCCCATAGCTCACGTGATCTCTGTAGGCCTTGAGAGCTCCGTCCTTCTCATGGCATGTCATCCTGACCTGATCATTGATCATGACTGGTCATGCAGGATGTTTGGTAGTTATGTTCAAATTTCCACAAAATTCAAGAGTGTGAGATGTTCTCATTCAGAGTGGGCTTTGGTGTGAACTTGGTAGGACTGTCCTAGGAGCTCCTTTCACTACTCAAATCACTACTCAAAACGGTTCTGAAGGCAGCTCTGCCTCTGAGGCAGAATAACCACCACTGGTTGAAAATAGGGGTGAGGGTGTGTTTAAAAGTATTTAAGCCCCTCCCACACACACACACACACACACACACACACACACACACACACACACACTGCTATGGTGCTACAAATTAGGCCAACGTCCTAATCACAGTGGACCGTAGGGTGAAGATTTGTTCTTTAGAGTGGTGGGGACAGGGGACACAAGTTAAGAACATCATGCAACATGAACGACATGCGTCTTCTCGGGCAAATGTGTTTGTATAGTTTTTTGAAGCACATTAAAGCCTAAAGCAGGACATGTCCAATATTAAACGTCTAGGCCATTTGGCTGGATTGGGGTCAATGATCAGTCATCACACTTCAAATTTGAGCCAATCGTGTCCTTTAAAATATGTCTTTTTGGTGGGATCAAAGATACCCAGCAAATTGTCCCCACCGTTTCGCTGGGGACGCCACTGGGTGGGCTGAAGAAAGAGACCGATTCCATTCTGGCAAACAGTGACTGTCATCTCCAAGGCCTTCGTCCAAGCCTGTGTGTTTGTGTGTGTTTGATCACAGATTACTCAACAACAGCAGAATCCGCTGGACTCGGCCTTGTCCAGCACGTCTGTTTGTCGTTTGCTCTCATAAACAGTCTCCTCTAATAAAACAAACTGCTTTTTCCGTGTAAATTTTAATGAGATGTCTCATCCTGAGGCCTTCAGCACTGAGGCGACCACCCACCTATCAGAGTGAAGATCTAGATAGGGAAAGTGTGTGGTTGCCACTGTGTGTGTCTTAGTGTGTATAAATAAGGTGGGGGTGAAGGACAATCAAGACCCATCACACAGTAGCAGAACTAATTTAGCATCCCTGGTGGACCTTCCAAAAGTTTGTTCTCCAAATCTAAGGAAGAACCTTTCAGAGCTCCTCCACATAATCCACATCATTCTTATCCATCCAGCCATCCATCCAAATGTGGTTCTCCTGTGGTTCTCCGTTAGGTACGTGAGGTGAGGGGGTGAGGACAGTTCCCTCAAGTTACCCTACTTGATCACAGACGTGATGGCCTAAAAAGTGAGAACTTCATGCAAGCATTTTCCAGCTCTGATTGTATTTAAGTGTAAGAACGCCACCTCCTGTCTGCAGCTGGTAGCACACACAGAGTCAGGGGTTTATATCTGTGTGAGCTCCAGTATTTTGTGGTAATAGCAGGGGTCAGTGCTACCTTCCTGCAGACTCGAGTCTCAACCCTAGTCACCGAGTGCTGAGGAGCTCACAGCACCAAGGTCTCCGTCTCTCTGCTGATCAATGGCGGCGTATTTGGAGCTCCTGTAGGTGCAATGTATAGGTGTCTCAATACATTTGTCCTTTTAAGTGTCATTTGTCTGCATATATATGTATGTGTATATATATCTGAAATGCCCCATATATGTATTATATACATGTAAGTACTATATATATAAGCCATATTATACTGTATCTATATGTAATGATAATGTCCCGTATTTCTATACACGTATAACTGTTGTATGTTGTCACGGTGTCACATATAAACGGTGTGGGGTCGTGTGTGTTTAGATAGTGTATATATAGCCTGTGCTGCCTCTAAGGTTATATGTTATTGTTAATACTGGAGGCACGTCTCCCACATTGTGACTTAATACACTGAGGAATGCACAGTGTTGATGTTACCCATGAGTGCATGCTGATCTCTCGCTGATCTCTGGGGTCGTGACCTGGGCAGCATGGGGTGAATGTAAGAGGCTCAGACGAGGCCTACAGACAAATGTCTCAATTACACACACACACACAACTTTGTGATATATATGGACCTTGCATAACATATGTCGAGGCCAGGAAGAGAAACTCTGGGACTTTAGGCTGAAGTTCTGGGTGGTGTCTTCTGATGGACTTGAAGCTGGACTTGAAGCCGGACCAGGCAGGGCAGAGCATGGATTAAGGAGGAGGAGGAGCTGCGGTGGTGGGTGTGAGTTTTTGAGGAGAGTGGTTGAGGTCAGATGTTATAGGGAGTGAATAACCCAGGTATTAGATGCCCTCCTTGGTTCTCAGTCATCTTTATCTAGCACTTGTTCCTTGTTTGAATTAATCAGTGAAGCCGTTTTAGGTCACGTTCTGGATAAATCAGTGCGCAGTGATGTCAGTCTGCAAACACACGCCCACACCGAGGCTCGTTTGTGTGTTTCTTTTGTGCAGGAGAGTGACCTCAGGAGAGTGACAGAGGGTGGTGAGGTCATCAGTAAACATGCTCTGATGTATCCTGCGGTGGAGAGTATGGTGGCCACGCCCGCTGTGTCATGCCCCAGGTGCGCTTTTGTGCTGAAGAAAGGAGTGTTCAGGTGTGCTCCTAAAGGAGAAACGTTCATGTGTGATTCCGTGTGAGAGCTCTTCTTGTGCCGTTCAGCCGTAAAGGTAGCATTAGGGTGTTTGTTGCCTTTGTCTGGCGCTGCTCTGTAATTGCACGTTTCGGTTGTCAGGAAAGAAATGCAGGGACAGGTCCGAAACCGCTGACCTCATACTCACGTCTCCTGAACACTCTGCTGGGATGGAGAAGATGTGAAACACAAATTCCCCATTAGACCAGTGTGGAACTGTTACCAGTATGACCAGGCTGCTGTGGTCATAGATGGTGGTCATAAACGGATCACGGCATTGGCCTTTGCACTGGGACATCTCGGGTTTGACCCCCAGTGGTGTCCAAGAATTTGGACACTCACTCATCCCCAATAACACAGGCCTTGATAAGTTGACATGGAGAAATGGTGATCAGTGTTCTCCTCCAAGAGGAGCATAAAGGTTCCAGCCTTTCATTTCAACGACACTTGTTTAATATGCACAAAAGTATTGGGACGACTACTTCGTTGTTTCTTCTGACCACCATCCCACCCATCCACACCTCCACAACTCCTCTCCAAAGTATGGGGCTTTTCAGCTTGCATTATGTGCCCATATAGGTTCATATTTGCTCCACAGAGGCATTCGTTAGATGGGTCCACAAACATTTGCTCAAACACCTTCAGAAATAACTCTTACATGCAGTACGAAAGAATTTCCCACCTCAGTAAATCCACACGTATCAAACAGTGCTCGAGTGTGAGCGAGCAGAAGATTCTGGGACAGAAGGCCTCGTTTGCAGTAAACTGTGAGAAGCATTAAATACTACTGGCTCAGTCCCTGCTGGAACAGCAGCAGTTGAAGGAACCCATCACTGAGCTCCTTCAGAACAGGTTCTCCCAGAGCCTTGCTTCAGGAATTCTGTTAGAAATAACCACGTTTATTTAATGAACGTTTGAACTCCTCGTGCTTCTACTGACATAGCTGGTCCCAGATGGTCTAAGATGGTCTTCCATGGTCATGGTGGTGGAAAACGTTGGAGGTGGAACCCTTTTTGGTGATGATGAGATGATGAGATGATTGGTTTTAGTAAAGTTCTGGTTACTTTCGCTGTGTGGACACAGCTAGTGTTCGCATTGGTGTGCTGGACCCCCTCCTTCACCCGCTCTGAAATGAATCACTGCAATGAACAGCTTTGAAGAATCAGTTCAGTCATTTGAATCAAATCCTTAAATAATTGTTGAAAGCCTTCGGTAAACTGAACTAAACCCTATCGTTAATAAAATCTCTGAATAAAACCACACTGTGACGTGAAAATGTCACTTCAACGTTGGCCTGCAGTGAAGAAAGGCTGTGAAATGTTCCTTTGGAGGATAACTGGCTGCTTTTCCATGCAGTTTTAGAGAAACCAACACAATATGAAAAGAAGTTCTTAAAAACAAACAAACTCACAGACTGAGTTGCACAGCTTTTATGCAGCACATCCACATATGAAGCTCCGAGAAGCAGAGAAAGCTCTGTCTACTGGTAATTATGATTGGTTATTGGGTATTGTGTGTTTGTTCTGCCTCAGGGGCAGATCTGCCTCCAAAACCAGATTTTTTGTAGCTGTCATGCAAAACTACATTTTTAAAAACCTTCAATTGGTCAATTTGTTGTTGGCCACAGTTCAAAGCAGAGGTTCTTAACCTTTTCCACCTCACGGCCCACCTGTTTCCAACTAGAAAGACCAACGGCCCACAAGAAAACAAAACTTTTCTTCTTATGTAAAATAATTTTTCGTTTTCAGAACCTTAAACTGACCATTTTAATGTAATTTTAACTGTATTTTTGCTTTTTTGTATTACTTTTTCACTGCTATTATTTTTGCATTTCTATAAATGGTTATTATATTATTATATTAATGGAAGTTCATTTCAAGTAAAATATACTGATCAGAGAGAGGGGGCGGGGCTGAGGATCAACCTGCATACAGACTCTGACTGATCAGAGAGAGGGGGCGGGGCTGAGGATCAACCTGCATACAGACTCTGACTGATCAGAGAGAGGGGGCGGGGCTGAGGATCAACCTGCATACAGACTCTGACTGATCAGAGAGAGGGGGCGGGGCTGATGAGAAGGGAGGGCCTCAGTGTACAAATTTCAGAATAAAAGTTCTGAGAAGGGATAAAACTGATACATCAGTTTATTTTATTTTATTTTATTTTATTTTATTTTATTAGAAACACTGTCACAAGTGTTTTGAAGAACTTATAACTATATTCTATTAATAATATAATGTGTGTGATATAATATTTCTGTTGCTTTGATCTCTACAGCTGTAAAGTTAAAAGGGGATCCGCTTTCTGCTGTTCGGAGTCGATACGCTTTGAATCACTCCGTTCGACTCACTGAATCGGAGCGCTGTAAGGAATCGGTTCGGGGTTTGAACCGCTCGCGCTGAGTTCGGTCAGTGCCGGGGAGGACGGGGGTCCGGACAGCAGCGCCGGGGGACAAGCGAGCGTGGACATGGACTGTGAACCGGCCTGAGGACGCGGCTGATTGAAGACTCGTTCTGCGGACTCGGTGTGGAGAGGGGGGACAGCGGGGGGACTGTGGGGGACTCTGTTGGGGACTGTGTGGGGACTGTGTGGGGACTGTGCGGGGGGACTGTGTGTGGGGGACTGCGGGGTCTTCTCCGCTCTAAGCCCGTTAATGGAGCAGGAAGGGCAGCAGCGCGGTGTCCTGTCCGCTCCGGGACGCGCGCCGCTGCGTTGTTAGGCAACAGCTGCTCCGCGTCCAGGCTGACGGTCAGACCTGCTGTACTGGCGGACCCCGCGCTGATCATAAGCCCGAGCCGGGGACACCGCGGGGACCGGGACACCCACAGCGCAGGAGACCGGGACAGCCACTGTGCAGGGACTGTTCCCTTACAGCATCTGGACTGTCCTCGCTCAGTGCCAGGTAGTGTCTCCTCACAGTGCTGGGACTGTTACCTCACAGTGAGAGGACTGTCCCCTTACAAGTAACCTGAACTGTCCCCTCACAGTGCAGGGGACCGGGACAACTACAGAGCAGGGACTGTCCCTTTACAGCACCTGGAGTGTCCTCTGACAGTGTTGGGGACTGGGATGCCCAAGGTGCCGGCACTGTCCCCTCACAGTGCCTGAACTGTCCCCTCATAGTGCCAGGGCCCGGGACACCTACAGTGCAGGGACTGTCCCCTTACAGCACCTGGACTGTCCTCTCACAGTGCCAGGGAGTGTCTCCTCACAATGCTGGGACTGTCCCCTTACTGCACCGGGACTGTTCCCTCACAGTGAGAGGACTGTCCCCTCACAGCGTCAGGACTGTCCCCTCACAGCACCAGGAGTGTCCCCTCACAGGGACAAGGATCAGAACACCCACAGCACCGGGACTGTCCCCTCACAGCACTGGGGACCAGGACACCCACAGCACAGGGACTGTCCCCTCAGAGCACCAGGGACTGGGACACCCACAGCGGGACAGTGACGCTCAGAGGCTAGCATGGCTAACACACAATCACAGCTGGTCGGAGCTCGACTCCACGGAGGAGCACCATGGGGCTTCACCCTCACAGGAGGTCTGGAACACAGAGAACCTCTCATCATCTCAAAGGTAGTCCCAGAGAGAGAGAGAGAGAGAGAGAGAGAGAGAAAAAATGAAGGAGAGAGAGTGAGTGATGGGAGAGAGTGAAGGACTGAGAGAGAAAAAGGGAGAGTAAACTGGAGACAGTGAAGGAGAGAGTGAAGGGGAGAGGTTGAGAGAGTGAAGGAGTGTGAGAGAAGGGGAGATAGAGAGGGAGAGGGTGAGTGAAAGAGTGAAAGTGAAGGAGTGAGAGAGGGAGAGAGTGATGGGGAGTGAGAGACAGAAGGGGAGACAGTGAAGGAGTGTGAGAGAGAATGGGTTAGAGAGTGACGGAGTGAGAGAGTGAAGAACATTTATGCTCAATCAACTTCTTCATGAAAGTTGATGGCAGCGTTGTTACGTTCCCCGTTCCGGAGAGCACCGTCACACACAGGTTCTGCATGAATGCTTGTGTGTCTCACACTTTGTAAAGAAGCTGAAGCCACAAGCGTTCAGATCCTAATTGAGGAGTACAGGGTCAGCTTCTCGGTGTGGCCGTCAGACCAGCGTGAGTAACAGAGAGTGACCGCTTACATTCATAAAGACTCACTTCGTATTACAGTCAGCACTCGTGGACGGGCCTCACGTAGGTGCTGGTGTTAGTGGGAAAGGTGGCACAGCCCAGTATAAGCCCATAATGAACTCAACCAACTCTTTGGTATCTTACCAAGAGTTGAGATGTTCACGGGTCATTTCATGTGAGTAAGAGTTCATTACTGAGAAGAACCTCAGGAGAACCGGAGAGCGACTTAACTCTATGGTTGAGTCAGAAGCGCATTTTGAGTCTCCGAGTTGAGTCTGGAGGGAGTCTAAATTGAGTCTTGAGTGTCTGTGGTCCAACTGTGAGTCTATGGTGTGTGAGACACACTTAACAATCATGTGGGGACGAGTTTGAGTCTAGTCTGAAGTCTGAGTCCAAAATGAGTCTTACATTTTTGGGTGGAAGGCCACGTCTGAAGACTATGGGCTGTCAAGCCAAAATAATAGAGTCTAGAGTCACTAAATCTCGAATCACTGAGTTTTGAGTCTGTGGTGAGTCAAGTCTCTGGTAAAATCTGTGAGTCCAGAGCTGAGTCTGGAGACTTTGATGTCTCTGAAATGTTGTGGAAATTCACATTCTGTAAGTATGAGTCCAAGTTGGAACTCCTCAAGTGCAACTCCTCGGTTCTCCTGGTCACCAAAACGTTGACTTGGTTCTCGTGGGTTCAGAACTCTCAGCCACGTGAACTCTATAAACAGTCTGCAACTCCAGCTGAACCGATGCTTGAAGGTTGTGATCTGCCGTTAACTGCGTGTCGTTCTGGTTTCTGGGGAAAGATGAGAGGAAAGCCTCCTTTGATTGTGATTTTTTGACGTAGACGAGCGTGTAAAAGTTTTTACAAGCGCTGAGGAACTCTGTGGGTGGTGGAGCACGGAGAAGCTCCAGTCAGGCTCCACTGTGCTGTGTGTGTGTGTGTGTGTTTATGGCTGTGTGTCTGCTAATCTCCGGTCCCGTGATTAGATTGGTTGCACTGTATGCGTACACGATTCCTTCTGATTTGTTCTGGAATTCAGGGCTGATTCGCGCAGAATGGAGGCGACAACAAGACTTGCAGGAATGAAAACATCAGAGAGGGAGGAGAGGAAAGAGGAGGAGGAGGTGGAGGAGATGAGGAAAGGTCTAAAACAGCCCTGGATTCACACTGATGTGAACTGCAGCCCTCGCTGGTTCGCCCGCCGATGCCCAGCATTCTGCACTTACGTCCAAGCTTTCAGACGAGCATGCACGAGTCTTTCATCAGCCATAACATTAAAACCACGGCTGAGCTGCTTAGGGTTGCTCGATTGATTTAACTCCTGTTATTGGTTGGATATGTTACGCAGCAAGAACAGTTGAGAACATGTCTAAAACACCAGACAGGTCTTGTGGGCTGTTCTCAGTATGCAGTGGTCACAGCGTTCTAAAAGGGTTCCAATACTCAAGGAGGCCCAACCTCACAACTTGCAGGACTTGCAGTGTCTGTTGTAATGTCTTGTAGGTCTTGTAGAATCCGTGTCTTGATGGATCAGAACTCTTTTGGTGAGGACCTGCCCAATATTAACAAGGATGTTAAGGCAAGTGGTTTAATTGTGATGTCTGAACGGTAGGTTACAAGTTCCTTGAGGAACTTTTGGAGGGTCTTCAATTTAAAACTGTATAGGAACGTCCTAACCACCTTCAGGAATATTCAAAAACCCCTCAATAAAAGAGGTTCCTCCAGTGTTTCAGATGGAAGAACCTCCAAACGTTCTTCAAGGATCTATCCAATTGAACAGGATAAGGGAAGAGTCACATTCAGCACTGTGGGAATACTGGAATGGGTTTGATTCTGTTTACAACAAGGGACTATAGTCTCTCATCAGTCCACATGATCATTACTGGGTGCTGTGTTTCATGGAAATGTGGCTTTCATTTCAAACGAGTGAATTCCTTCAGTAAGACTCTGTTCCACCAGTATTTCATTTTAGACATGCGTCCAGAGGTTTGGTGTGATCGGTGGTGGGACTGGACTCCAGCTTACGTGTCTCGGGAATGTTGCCGGACATGCCTTTTCCTTAATGTGTGAATGTGAAATATAGTTTCTTGAGTCCGACATTGTTTAAAAGCAATCGGACCTACTGCAAGCTTGTACTGAACGTGACGTTTGTTGTCATGGTAACATGTAAACTGTCACTCTACACATTGATTTAATTGTTGAGGAGAGTGAACCTATACACACGTTAGTCTAATTCACGATCAGAATCGGAGAAAAGCTTCGCATGTGAACGCAGCCACTGTTCTGTCTCTCCAGCTCCTGCTTTGGTTCAAGCCAATGAGGACGTTGTTTTGTCCATTGATTGATCGTTGCAGGTCAATAACTGACTGTCGAAACACAGCTTCCTTGTAAGTGATATGAATTCGATCACAGTCGTGAGTTCTGTATAAGGCCAAGAGGTTGTTCATTCCTTCCAGAGGAAAGGCTGATTAATAACTGGTTCTTCACTTATCCTGGAGACAAAGTAGACATTCACGTCAACAGTCAAAGTCCCCAACTTGGTCTGATTAGACTCCAGATGCTTGGAGATCTGAAGTTGTGTAGAAGAGCTGGTATCTGTAGACAGTGTAGTACGGTTTTCCCCCAAACCAGAACTGCAGGTTTAACTCAGGCTGAGACTCTGGGGTTATTTATGGAGAGAAGCTTGTCGGCCGTAACAGTCTGCGCAGTCAAATATTTGGAAAAGTACCCAAAAGCTGTTATTACTTGCTTCTTAGATAAGAAAGGACAGCAGAAGCAGGCAAAATCAGTGCTGGAACACAGGTCGAGAAGAAGCAGTGTTCCTAGTGCTAGACCATAATCCTCTAAATAATAAGGAGAGAGAGAGAGCCCTCTCCTGACCTTTCCTTCTCCTTCTTCTAGGTATTAACCATTTGCTTAATCATTACTGACTTTTGTGCCATTGGAGGATTCATTCCTGGCATCCCTGGAATAGTTTTAGAAGCTACTGTTCCCAGTGCAGGCAGATGGTCAGGCATGGGAATGCCACGATTTGCAGTGTCTTTGGGTTTGTTTTGGAGATCTTACAAGTTTAAAATGCAGTTAAAGCCTCGTTTTCATGTGTAATTGTGCTATTTAATGGGAAATAAACAAGAACTGGAATGGAATTGCACAACGAGCGATGGACAAGACTTCCCAGGATATTGTAGAAAAGGCTTTAGTGCAAATAGAAGCCAGTATGTTGACGGGAGAATATGAGCTCAAGCTTTATTCTGGGTTCTCTATAGATCATTATATCCTGCACAAGTTACTTTCTAACGGGATCATTGCTCTGTGTACGGGGTCTGGAACAACCTCTTCTCAAAGGTCCTCGTGTGTAATTACTATGTTCACACCTGCCCAAACTAATCGCAAATTCTGAACTGGTCATCCTTAGCTCCTGAAAATCCCAGCTGGAACGTCAGTCTAAAGAGGCAGAACTGGTGGACGAGATGCCCTTGGCCCTTATTTGGAAATTGGGATTTCTTTGCATGAGTAATGACTCCTTCTTGCCCCGTCGACTGGCAGACTCTGAGAGGAGGGTTGCGGAATGCTCAGGAAAGTTTGGGGAATCTCAGCTGCCGTGACGATGGGGGTCTACAACCCCATTGTCCTGCATTTTGTGTTTGTTTACAGTCCTGGCAGCGGCAAACAGGAATCCCTCACAATGATGTTTTCAATTACGAAGAAGGATGTTACGCAAGTAGCAAACCAAGAACGGGGTCTCTGGACTCTCACTTTACACCAAAAAGGCAGTTTCTGGGATTCCGTCCTGGAGGGGAAGCTTTGTGCCACAATCCAAATGACTCTGCGGTCTCTTCAGTTTATCTCCACCAAACATAATATTGATTATGCGCACATGCCAATGCGCTGTCCAGAATGTGGTAATCGTGGTTATTCGTCTTGGTTCTGTAATGATCTTTTATGGATGTTTGATTTTGCCTTTTTGTCTCCCAAACCACCTTAAACGTGCTGAAGGTTCATTCTGGACAAATGATGAAGATAAAAGGGACAGATGACTTTCGGTTTGTGACGACAGGATGTTTCGGGACGGCTGTGAAAAACGTTTGTCTGGAGCTCTGGTTTAAGTGTTTTCACTGCGAGGTTCAAACTGTAGTTTGAGAGATTGTTTTGGCAATTCATGAAAGGTTTACAGTTTGTTATTGAAGAGCAACGTGTTGTGGTTTAATCATGATCAGGTCGTTTTACAAAAAGACCACCAAACAGCGTAACAGGAGCTAGTTAGTCATCATTGACTCTCTCATCTCTACTGCGTCAGTTGTCCAAAATTGCTAGTGCGGCTTAAGCATGCTGGCTTCCAGCTCCCTACAGCATTGCTGCTGCTGGCCTGCTCCTACGTCACCGTAGTGGCATTACCCTCCTCTAAATCGGATTGGATGTCATTAGCATACCAGTGACACGTCCAGGTGTCCATATGCAGTTTTGTGTCTTAATTACATCATTAATTTACATTTAAATGAGTTATACGAGATTTGTTTTGGACTCTGTTTCAGCTCTGTCTCTGTTTTAAGTTGAGAATGCAGCTGCTGATGGGAGTTGACTATGTGCTGAGTGTGTTTTGTGGGGGTCACTGGATGTGTAGGGTGGGCTTCTATGGTAAGTCTGAAAGCTCTGGGCTGTTTGGGGCTTTGATGTGGCGCTGGGAGGCTAGAAAGCCTTTGTGGTGTGCGTAGTGCTGAATGGCTGAACAGAACTGAAACAATGGCAGAGGAACCCCCCACCACTGCACACGACCACCACTCTCACCCTCATGCGCACATACAACACCAACACCGCTGTCACCGTAGCAACAGGGTGACCTCAGGAAAGTGAAAAGAAAGAGAGGTACAAGGATATGTTGGGCGCATTGAATTCGTAGCATTGAAACCTAACACTCTTCACATTTTGTATTGAAAAGCAAAATGATGTGACATTTTTACCTCCAAACAGCAGCTAAAGAGTCACGTGAACGCTCCACTGACTGTAATCAGGAGAGTGATGTCATTCCCACTCCAGACCAGAATGCTGCTACTGCACTATGGTACTTTGGTGGAGCTGTGCGAGGTCTCCTTCCAGAATTGTGTAGCGCTGCGTAACCAGAGTCACAGCAGTGTAAAATCCTGTAATATTAATCTACCACCTCCGTCCACATGCTTCTTTCACTTCAGATCCCGCTTCTGTATGTCTCAGCTTGTCAACAAATGCATGTGTACAGGGTGGCTCAAAGCACGCTTTACATTTCCCGCCTGTAGGGGGAGTCTAGGAGCAAGAGATGCCCATTCTTGCATAACGGAGCACGGAAGGAGAGTAGAGATGCACAGCTAAGGAAGTTATTTTGCTGAAGCTGTAACCCAAAATATTCAGGACATGCACTAGATATCCAAATGTTTGGGGACACCTTCTAATGACGGCATTCTTATTTTGATAAACAAGAGCAGGTTGGCTCTGTGCAGGCATGGACTAGAGCAGTGGAGTATTGTAGAGCAGTGTGTACTCTATGCAATACTTTTGGGATGAGTTGGGCATCCAACATCCCGACCTCACAAATGCTCTTGTCACTGAATGCAATCAAATCCTCACAGCAATGCTCCAAATTCTAGTAGAAAGCCTTCCCTGGAGAGTAGAGACAGTACCTGTAGTTGAAGGAGGACAAACTTTTTAATGTCCTAATATCAGAAGAAACAGTGAATGAGGTGTCCCAATAATTTTGTCTTCATACGTGTATTTTGAGGTTTTTTTTTAGACCAGTGTTAGAATGAAGGTCGAGAAGAAGGGACGATCCCACCACAGTTCAAGTGTACGCCTACTTCTGTCCTGCCTGAACTAAGAGTCTCCAATAGAATACTGGGACACTAATTAGAAATTAGTCTAAAAATATAACGAATAGAAATGAATTATAAATGGGGGGGGTGGAGAGGCAGTGAGAGAGGGAAAGAGAGTTTGAGAGGAGGGGTAGAGGGAGGGGGTGGAGAAAGAGAGGGTGTATAGAAAGAGAAGTAGAGAGAGAGAGAGAGAGAGAGAGAGAGAGAGAGAGAGTGTTAGAGATGTTAAGGAGGTGAGAGCTTTGCTGGGTGATGGTGTAACTGTCACCGAGTGGATTCTTTCAGGGCCTCACACTCTAATCTGCTCTCTGGTGGTGGTGATAAGTGTGTGTGTGTGTGTGTGTGTGTGTGTGTGTGTGTGTGTGTGTGTGTGTGTGTGTGAGGGTGTTTAAACATGTCAGCACCAGCCTCTGCTCGCTGATCGCACCGCAGCAACCACCCATGACCTCACCCCTGACACTTACTGTTGTTTTATTCTAAATGAGGCTCTTTGAGAGAACGAGGAGGGCAGTAGAGAGAGGAGGACAGACGGGAGAGAGGGTGGGAATAAAGAGATAGATGGGGAGGTGAAAAGAGGGAGGAGGAAAGGAGAGAATGGGGTGTACAGAGAGAAGAAAGAGGAGAGAATGGAAGGAGGGAGAGGAGGAGAGGTTGAGGGGGCGAGGAAGAGAAGTGGATAGGAGGAGGAGAATTTGCAGGAGATAGAGGGAGGAGAAAGAGAAAGAGAAAGATAAGAGACAGAAACGAGGGAATGCATGAGCGAGAGCTGGGATGGAAAGAGATGTTCTTCATTGCTGGCATTTGTACTAGATTTGGAAACATTGCTGTGAGGATTTGATTGCCTTTAGAGACCCGAGTGTTTGTGAGGTCAGGATGTTGGGTGATCTCACTCCACCTCCCCTCCATCTCCTCTAAGTCCTGATTGGAGCTCCATCCTTGCAGAGATCACGGCCCCACTGCTTCACAGCTCAGTGCTGGGTGGCTGTATACCCCTCTAGTCCACACCAATAGGTACCAGTAGGTTGATGTCCTATTCTATTGGCAGTACTTCTCTACAGGGATCAAGCTGTGTGTGCATTTGCACTTCTGAGTCAGCAAGGGGTGCAACTTGAAGTACCTCAGTGCATTCATTTGAAGGGGTGTCCACAAACATTTGAGACATATAGTGTGTAATATTCTCTCTCGTTCCCTCTCAACTCCCACACACACCCTGCCCTTGCCCCCTCACCTTCCCATCGAGAACTGGGAAGAGTAGGCCGGAATGCAGCCCGGGATTCTGGCACCAGTCAAGTGAGGGAGAACAGGGCGGGAGAGAGAGAGAGAGAGACAAAGAGAAAGAGAAAGAGAGAGAGAGAGAGAGAGAGAGAGAGAGAGACAGAGAGAAACAGAGAGAGACACAGAGAGAGAGACACACAGAGAGAAAGAGAAAAGAGAGAGAGAGCGAGAAAGAGAGAGTGGAAAGTAAAGAGAGGAAGAGAAGGAGAGTGGAATGCCAGCACTGAAATTTGCAAGAGCTCTTGCTTGAAAACAAAAGAGATGCACGCATACACACACACACACACACACACACACACACACACACACACACACACACACACACACACACACACACGCACACACAGAAGGACGAGCCAAACATACACTTGATGTAGCTCGGATAATGGATGCAGCCTCTCATCTTAAGGCGCAGCTTTTTCTGGGCCCGTTTCCAAACACAGCGGCGCTGGCCTCGCTTTATCGCAAGCCGTCAGAGGGACAGCGACCTCTGACCCCGGAGCCGAGGCCGACGGGAAGGTTAACGGAATTAGGCGCTTTGTCCAGCCCAGTTTTAAAGGCTTTGTTTGCGCTGCTTTTGGCTCCACTTCTGTAGTTAAAGGCGGCTATTCACAGCCTTTCTCCTAGAAGTTAAGTAAACCCGTCCGCGGGCTTTTCTTCCCGGCTGCGCTCGTGTAGACTGAACGGATAGGCCATGCTTGCTCTCCCGATTATTCAAAGCATGTCACGAATCCCACTCTGCTCCGTCCCTTTCACGTTGCACATTTTGTGAATGAGGAAAACCAGGGGAAGAAAAGGAAGGGAGAATGTCGCAGGAAGCGAGAAACACAACAGGAGGCAGTATTTATGAGCGTGTCGACAGTGACGCAAACGTTCCCGGCCCTCGGGGTCACCTCCACCGGTCGGCTGCAGAGTCGCGTTCACCAACTTTCGACTCATACGATGTGATCCCGGAAGGAAGACAAAAGAACTGAGGAGTGTTAAGGGCATCCAGCGAAGGCGTACTGGGAATTGTGTCCTGGAAATTTGCTGCCATTAAAAGCATCCTGTGCAGCCACTGAGGTTGGGAGCAGAGTCAGGGCAGTGTCGTGAGGAGACGCAGGAGTACAGCGCTCCAGAACGGGGGTGTAACGAGAGGGTGTAACGATCACTGTATTAAAATTAATGTCCATAAGAGCCCAAACAAAAGCTGACGTATATCGTGTTTTAAGGTGAGAAGAAGAGGGGTGGGGTTAAAAGAAGTTGGAGTTGGAGTTGGAGTGAGGGCTGGGGCGAATAGGCGAGGTTAGAAGAAGTGGGCTGAGATGAATATGGGCAGAAGAAGGTGGTGCAGGTAGAAGAACGGAATGGGGTAGAAAAAGAAGGTGGAGGGGTAGAGTTAGAAGCAGAGAACTGGGTTTAGAAGTGTAGGTGTGAGGTTGAAAATGTTAGGTGGGGTTAGAAGAATGGATTTAGGGGAAGGGGTGGGGTTAGAAGATTGACATTGAGGTGAAACAGTAGGGAAAGGAAAGGTCTTAGAAGAAGAGATTTACAATAAGAATAGAGGTATGGTTGGAGTTAGGAAAAAAGAGGTGGGGTTAGAAGGGGGTGGGGTAGAGCAAAAGTGGATTGAAAAAGTGGAGTAAAATGGTTTGGTGGGTGGTGTAGGGAAGAAATGAGTTAGAATAGGAATTGAGTTAGAAGAAACAGATGGAGTAAAAATGGGTGGGGTTAGAAGAAGGGAGGTAGAGTTACAGAAAGTCGGTGAAGGTAAGAGGATTGGAAATTGAATCCTGCATTTAGAAGGTGGGGTTACAAGAAGAATGTTGACTTGGGGAAACAAAGATGGAGTTAGAAGAAGGGGAGGGGTTAGAAATAGAGAAGTAGGGTTAGAGGAAGGGTGGAGTTAGAGGTTTTGGGCTTATTAGAAGGTGGTGGAGTTTTAGGGAGAGAAGTTAAAAGTAGAAGTTAGAAGTAGGTTTGGTGATGGGGTTGGAAGTGGAAGGTTTGGGGTGTGGGTTGAAGAAGGAGGTGGAGGTTACAGAAAGCTGGTGGAGACCGTAGAAGAACAGTAGGGGTGGGATATCTGTTCCCTCTGGAAAAGCATGTAGTTGTGAATCGTCCAGAAACGTGGATGTGAAAGACCCTGGTTAACAGTGGCCTTGGTGTCCCCAATGTCCCGCGTCTACGGGCTATAATAGGTCAGCGCACGAAGTCCTGCGAGAACCGTTCTTAGACTGCAGATAAAGCCTGCACTTTATCTGTGTTTATCGCTGGAGAGAAGTCTTAATGCAGGTCCCACAAGCTTTTACTGAATCTGATCCATGAAGGTCGGCGTAAATGCCGCATACCTCGCTCCCCCGGTGGGACCGTTTTAACCGTTCCAGTGCCTGAGTGCTTCCTGTCACTAGACTCTTTAGATAAGCCAGTGCTGGAGTGGGCGTCGGAGGGAGCTGCCCTTTTGTTCTGATCTGGGACTGTGGACACGTCCAGGAGCTTTAGGCGGATGTAATGGATACACACTGCCCTGTGTGGCTAATGTGAAACCCCCCGAAGGGAAAGAGGCGAGAACGCGGATCTGGAAACAGCAGCTCCATTAGCCGGCAGACTGATGTTCTTTTGTTCTTTAGAGAAAAGGAGAAGGCAAACGCTGGTTGTAGTTCTAAATATATACCCTGAAAATGTTGGTGTGAGATACCACGAAAAAGATTGTCCCCTCCCTTTCAATAGGTAGGTCCACCTACCTTGTAACTGCTGTGGTTAAACCATTTCTGTGGTTGTTAACTGGTGTCTCACGACGTCAGGCATCTTCAACTGCTTGATGCTTGACCTGCACGTTTCAGGTCCTGCTTGTGTGCTTTCAGTCACTGATTGGTTGCATGACCATCGATGTTCTTGTTGCAGCAGTGCGTTCCCATTCCCGACATTACGTGACATCTAGAAATTTCCACTTGGCAAACTTGACACAGTAAGAAAAGTAAGTTTGAAATCCTGGACATAACATGTCCATAAGGCTTCACGGCCTTTGCCATGACACTCAGAACTGAGCTCAGGTGCGTCTTGTTTCCACTGATCATCCTTCAGATGTTTCTACAGCTTGGTTGGACACCTGTGGTGAATTCAGTTGATTGGACATGATTTGGGAAGACACACCTGTTTATATAAGGTCTCATAGTGGACAGTGCAGGTCAAAGACAAACCAAGACGTGAAGAAATTGTCTGGAGACCTCTGAGATAGGATTGTATGGAGACACAGATCTGGAGAAGGTACAGAAACATTTCTGCTACATTGAAGATCTCAATCAGCACAGTGGCTCCATCATCTGTAAATGGAAGAACTTTGGAACCATCAGGACTCTTCATAGAGCTTCTCGGCCAAACTGAGTCAGGGAGCCTATGGTCACTCTGACAGAGTTCCAATGTTGCTCTGTGGAGAGTGGAGAGCCTTCCAGAAGGACAACCATTTCTGCTGCACTCCACCGATCAGGCCTGTATGGTAGAGCGGCCAGATGGAAGCCACTCCTCAGTAAAAGGTAATTAAAGGACACAGACCACGAGAAACAAATCTTCCTACAGTGAAGCATGGTGGTGGCAGCATCATGCCACGGGGACGTTTTTCTGCAGCAGGAACTGGGAGACCAGTCAGGATCGAGGGACAGATGACTGCAGTGATGTACAGAGACATCCTTGATGATCTTGCTCCAG
This sequence comes from Acestrorhynchus altus, assembly GCA_034509495.1. Classification (NCBI taxonomy): domain Eukaryota; kingdom Metazoa; phylum Chordata; class Actinopteri; order Characiformes; family Acestrorhynchidae; genus Acestrorhynchus; species Acestrorhynchus altus. The sequence goes on along the minus strand of CM067516.1, from coordinate 831,821 downwards.
AGCGCTCTGGACCTCAGACTTCAGGATGAAGGTTTATCTTCAACAGGACAACGACTCTAAACACAGCCATGATAACAGAGGTGTGTCTCCAGGACAGCTCTGCAAATGTCCCCAAGTGTCCCAGCCAGAACCTGATTGAACATCTCTGGAGATATCTACAGATGTCTGTGCACCGACGCTCCCCATCCAATCTGATGGAGCGTGAGAGGTTCTGCAAAGAAGAATGGGAGAAACAGGTGCTACGCTTGGAGCATCAAACTCATGAAGACTGGAGGCTGTAACTGCTGACAAAGAGCTTCAGCATTGAGACTGAATTCTTATGTTCATGTTGTTTTTGTGATTTATGAAACTGTCGTCACGGAGCCGAATGCTAGGGTATGAGAACCCCACCATTAAGCTGTGGAACAGTGGAACTGTGTTCTCTGGAATGATCAGTCCAGTACTTTTGGGGTGATTTGTGGAGAGGAGAATGGAAAGAATAGTGGACTGTGGTGTCCCGTAAAACCTCTTATCACACTGTGGAAATCTCATTGCAAGCCTACTCACTTAAAAACGAGGGTTCTTCAAGGGTTCTTCAGTAAAGAAAATGGTTCTATATAGAGCCACGAACACTCAACAGAACCCTTTGCATGAACAAATGGCTCTTTGCATCTTGATAAGGTTCTTCAGACTGATGGAAAATGTACTGTAGAGGGTTCTATATAGAACCTTTTGGAAAGGGGGTTCTAAATGGGGTTCTATTGTTCTTATATCAACTTTGTAACAATAGTAGAATGTGCTTTGGTGCTAAATAGAACCGTCTACAGTGCACTTTCTATCAATCTGAAGAACCCTGTCATAATGCAAACAACTTTTGATTCATGCGAAGGGTTCTTTGAGTGGAGAAATGTTCTATGTGGTTCTATTTATTAG